>CM064514.1:6944717-7345915 GCA_032716605.1 Paralithodes platypus | reverse complement strand
GTTTTAGAGTGGGTAAGGGAACAATTGGAAAGGGAATTACTGCCTGGACCTAATGTCCGTGGCAGGAATTAGGAAGTTAGTAGGGACAGAGGGGTTAGTAAACTGAGGGGGGGATAAAATAAAAGTTATTCATTTACAAACACGCAGTCAGTGCGAGAGAGAGGCGGAGTTTAAATGAGAGCCTGAGGGAGGAAGGGGGAGGAGAGAGAGAGAGTGGAGAGATGGAGAGCGAGGGAGGGAGGAATAGGGATGGAGAGGGAGGGAGGGAGAGAGAGAGGATGGTGAGGAGAGAGAGAGGGAGGGAGGGGAGAGTGAGAGAGAGGGAGGAAAAGGAGGAGGGGACGAGAGGGAGGAATGGAGAGAGGGGAGGAATGGAGAGAGAAGGAGGAGGATGGAGAGAGAGGACGAAGGGAGAAAGAGAGGGAGGAATGGAGGGAGAGGAGAGGGAGGGAATGGGTGAGAGAGGGAAAGGAATGGGATAGAGGGAGGAATGGAGAGAGAGGAGGAAATGAGAGAGAGGGAGGAAAGGAGGAATGGAGGAGGAGAGGGAGGAATGGAGGGAGAGAGGGAGGGCCTGGAGAGAGGAGGGAGGAATGGGAGAGGAGAGGGAGGACTGCCGGGAAGAGAGGGAGGAATGGAGAGAGAGGGAGGAATGGAGATGAGAGGGAGGATGGTGAGCGCGCGGGAGGAATGGGGAGAGGCTGAGGAGAGGGAGGAATGGGGAGAGAGAGAGGGAGGAATGGGGGCGAGCGGAGGAATGGGCTGCGAGAGAGCCGGGAGGAATGGGGTAGAGCGAGGGAGGGAATGGGTTGAGAAGGGAGGAAATGGGGGGGGCAGTATAGGGGGAAAGAGAGAGGGAGGGAGGTGGGAAGAAGCAGAGAGAGAGGAGGAGGGATGGGCGGAGAGTGGCGAGGAGCGGAGAGAGAGGATGATGGGATTGAGTGGGGAGTGGGAGAGAGAGGGAGAGGCAGGGAGGGAGGGAGTGAGGAGAGAGGAGAGGGGCGGGAGGGGCGAGAGAGAGAGAGAGGAGGGCGTGGGAGAGAGAGCGGAGAGGGAGGGATGGGGAGTGGGGAAGAGAGTAGAGCGAGGGAGGGGAGTGGGGAGAGAGAGAGAGAGGGAGGGACTGGGAGAGAGAGGGAGGGAGGGAATGGGAGAGAGGGAGGAGGGGGAGGGGAAAAAGAGAGCGGGAGGGCAGGGGGAGGGAAAAGAGGAGAGGAGGGGAGGGGGAAAGAGAGCGAGAGGGACGGGGAGGGGGAAAGAGAGCGGAGGGATGGAGGGCCGGAACAGCGAAAGAGAATGAGGGAGGGAGGGGGGAAAGAGAGGGGGGGGGGGGGGGGGAAAGAGAGAGGGAGGGAGGGGGAGGTAAAGAGAGAGGGAGGGAAGGGAGGGGAAAAGAGCGATGGAGGGAGGGGGGAAGGGAAAGAGAGAGGTGCGGGAGGGGGAAAGGAAGAGAGAGAGGGAGAGAGGGGGAAAGAAGAGAGAGGGAGGAGGGTGATGAGAGGGAGGAGGGGGATGAGAGAGGGAGGGAGGAAGGAAGGGGGAGGAGAGAGAGGGAGGAGGAGGGGAGGAGAGTACAAAGGAAAACAAGCAACAAAGTCTAGTGACCCTTCTAGGCTGCTTGTCCCCAAAACACTGAGGATCAAGTGTCCAAACAGTGGAGAGTGGGTAAGAGAGGGGGGAGGGAGAGAGGGGGGGGAAGGGGAAAGAGAGAGGAGAGGGGAAAAGAGAGAGGGAGGGGAGGGGGAAAGAGAGAGGAGAGGGAGGGAGTGGGAGAGAGGGAGGGGGGGAGAGCGGGAGGAGGGGGAGAGAGGGAGGGGGGGGAGAGAGAGAGGAGGAACGGGGGAAAGACAGGGAAGAATGGGCGGAGGGGAGAGAGGAACGGGGGAGGGGAAAGAGAGGGAGAACGGAGAAAGAGAGGGAAGAAGGGGAGTACAAAGGAGTACAAAGGAAATCAAGCAACAACAGTCCAGTGACCCTTCTAGGTTGCTTGTCCTCCAAAACACTGAGGATCAAGTGTCCAAACAGTGGTTTAGAGTGGGTAAGGGAACATTGGAAAGGGAATTACTGCCCTGGAACTAATGTCCGTGGCAGGATTAGGAAGTTAGTAGGGGACAGATGGGTTAGTAACTGAGGGGGGGATAAAATAAAGTTATTCATTTACAAACGCAGTCAGTCGCGGGTTTGATGCGAGATATTTGTCTAGGCGGAGTTTAAATGAAGCAACGGTGATGCAGTCTATAACGTTTCGGGGAAGCCCATTCCACAAGTTGCGACAACTCGATTGAAGAAGAACTTCTTAGATTCGTGCGAGTTAAAAGATTTACCAATAATTTTGCAACCGTTTCCCCGCGTGTAATTAGATTGGTCGAAAGTGGAGTACTTACGACAGCTCATATTGACGACGCCTTTGATGATTTTGAACACTTGAATTAAGTCGCCTCTTAATCTGCGCTGGGTTAAAGGAAATAGATTTAATTCTCTAAGACGCTCTTCGTATGGTTTGTTCTTTAGGATAGGTATCATTTTCGTAACTATACGTTGAACTCGTTCTCGCTTGTTATATCTTTTTGGTAATAAGGGCACCAGGATTGAACGCAGTATTCCAGAAGAGGGCGGACTAAGGAATTGTAAAGGGTTAGGATACTTCTTTGGATTTATGCTCAAAGATCTGCCTATAAAGCCAATTATTTTGTTTGCCTTCTTAACAACTTCTGAACATTGTTGACTCGGTTTTAGGTTACTCGCTATTGTTACTCCCAGATCGGTTTCTCTGTTTACATTCTTAAGCTGAGTGCCATTCATCGTCAAGTTTGCTTTCTCATTTAGGTATACGATATTAGTACGTTACATTTATCCGCATTGAAACTCATTTGCCAAATTTGGGCCCAACATGACAATTTATCTAGATTGTGTTGCATATCGTCAACTTGTTCTTTCGAGAGTACGCTATTTGCAATTTTTGTATCGTCAGCAAATTTTGAGATTGTACAGGTGAGACCCTCATCTATGTCGTTGATGTAAATTAGAAAGAGAATTGGTCCTAGTACCGATCCCTGGGGTACCCCGCTACTTACATTGGTCCATTTAGATGCCTTACCGTTTATGACTACTCTTTGCTTTCTGTCGCTGAGCCAATTTTCTATCATTTCAACACACCGTCTTGTATTCCATGCGCTTTTAGTTTTAGCAGTAAACGTTTGTGGGGAACTTTGTCAAAGGCCTTTTGAAAATCAAGGTATATAATATCTACAGCTTTACTCTCATCGTAGAGGTTGAGGATATCGTGGAAGAAGTCTAAGAGGTTTGTTAAACAGGAACGTTTTTTACGAAAGCCGTGTTGAGTATCTTTAAGTATGTTATTTTCCTCTAAGTGATTTACGAGTCTGTCTAGTATGACAGTTTCTAGCATTTTACATACAACTGAGGTTAAGCTAATTGGACGATAGTTACTGGATAGGGATTTGCTGCCTTTTTTGAATATCGGTGTTACGTTGGCTAGCTTCCACTGATCGGGCATAGTTCCAGACTGCAAGGATTTATTGAATAGTAATGTCAGTGGTTTAGAGAGCTCATCCTTAGCTTCCTTTAGAACTCTAGGCGAGATTGTATCAGGTCCAGGCGTTTATTTACCTTGAGTTTATCTAAACAATTCAATACTTCTCTCTCTGTAACGGTGATATTGCTTAAAACATCTGAATTATCAATCTGAATCGGCGATGGTGTAGGGATATCACTGAGGTCTTCTGTTGTAAAAACTGATGCAAAGAAGGTATTGAGGGCATTACTCATTTGTTCTTCATCTTTGGTGTATTCTCCATTTTCATCGACTAACGGTCCAACAGTTGAAGTAAACTACTTTTTTCTTTCTGAATATAACTATAGAATTCTTTCGGGTTTGTAGTACTTTGATTCGCAATATGTAACTCTAAGGTATTTTACTTGCTTAATTAACTTTTTGGCTTTGCGTCGTAGCTCTACAAAGCTAGAGAGAGGGAAAGAGAGGGAAGAACGGGGGAGGGAAAGAGAGGAAGAACGGGGGAGAAAGGGAGGGAGGAGGGGGGGAGGGGAAAGAGAGGGAAGAGGGGGGGAGGGGAAAGAGAGGGAAGAAGGGGGGAGGGGAAAGAAAGAACGGGGCGGGAGGAAAGAGGAAGAACGGGGGAGGGGAAAGGAGGGAAGAAGGGGGAGGGGAAAGAGAGGGAAAAGAAAACAAAATGAAAAGAAAGTCAAATGGGTAAGTTAGGTTATGGTAATGACAAAATATGCCAGTTTGTTTAGCAAGAGGGGGTGTGAACTAGGTTATGTAAAGAGAGGTAAGGGGGGGGGGGGGGGTTCCGCGGCGACCTGCGTTATGGTAATAGTTAGACTCCCCCCCCACTCCCCCCTTCAAAAAACGCCTTTTAGCGTGTTTTGGATGGTTCAGCAGACGCGAAACTGAAAAAAAAAAAAGTATTTTGATAAAGTTTATCACCAACCAGATAAGAGTTTTTCAGGTAGCCTAGGGCTAATTTGTTGTTTTTTATTTTGGTAGCATTCAAGGAGACTACTGCAGGACTCTTCTTACCTCTGACTGGGTATAGGCTATCCTAGTGTTTACTAGCCTATACCCCTTTGAAAGGACATTAGCCTAACCTAACAACCTTACCTAACCTATCCTAGTATTATAGGTGGGGGCTGCTGCCCCCACACCCCCGCTTTGACTTAGATTTTTGGTGTATTTGTCTGTGAAGTGGGGGGTAAGACGGGGTAATTTCGCCGAAAATCGCGTATTTTGACGAATAGAAACTGCCACAAATGGAATTTTAAATGTTTTATTTTGTTATCTATACATTCAGCCTTTCTGCTATAGATGCCCAAAAAACATAAACAATATATAATGTTTTGGTCATGCTGCCGAATTTTTGAAAACAAAGCCCCTCTTGCGGCGAAATTCCCCCGCCGGGGGGGGTAATTTCGCCGCGACTTATTTTACGCATCATCTAGCTAGTAAACTAGATAACATTATATGAATAATGGCCAGTCAAAATACTAGCACGCAGGTAAAAGCAATGAAAACATTCACAAACCCTGACACTAAACATGCCAATAGAAAAACGTTGCACGCACAACACAACTGAACAAGGCGGGCAGAGATGCAGGTGTGTCACACGTGTAGGCTAGGCACCACTGTGTCTAGTGCGGGTGTGGAGTTGTGGACATGCAGTGCGGTTGTGGACGTGTCTAGTGCGGTTGTGGACGTATTTATTAGGCCTACAGGTGTGGAAGTATTTAGTGCAGATGTGGACGGTCTAGCGCGGGTGTAGGTGTGGACATGCGGGTGTGGATGTGTATAGTGCAGTTGTGGACGTATTTATAGGCTACAGGTGGAAGTATTAGTGCGGGTGTGGACGTGTCTAGTGTGGGTGGAGGTGTGGACGTGTATAAGAACATAAGAACCTAAGAAAATGGGAGTCTGCAGGAAAGCCGATTGGCCTAAGCAAGGCAGATCCCTGTCCCACACAACCCCAATTACAAAGCCCAATTATAGGCTCAACACTCTAATACCCTGAGGATCATCTTACCAAAACCGGTTAGAGATTAACGCAGGATTACGGGGGTCTGCAGAGCGCTGATTGGCCCAACCCGGCTGATCCCCCTTCACACCCAACCCTTCTCGTCCATATGCTTATCCAATTTTTTCTTAAAGCTCCCTATCGTTCTTGATCCCACTATATCACTTGGTAGCCTATTCCACCCATCTACAACTCTGTTACCAAACCAATATTTGCCTATATCTTTTCTGAAACGAAATTTATCTAATTTGAAACCATTGGTACGAGTTCTTTCGCTATCACTGAGCTTTAGTACATTTGTCATGTCCCCTTTGTTAATCCCACTAACCCACGTGAACACCTCTATCATATCCACTCTAACTCTGCGTCTCTCTAACGAATGTAAACCTAATTTCTTCAACCTTTCTTCATACGGAAAATTTCTAATATTATGGATCATTTTTGTCATTCTACGCTGAATTCTCTCCAATGAATCTATGTCCATTCTGTAATAAGGACACCAAAATTGGACAGCATAATCCATATGGGGTATCACTAATGACGAGTAAAGTTTTAAGATAACGTCAGCAATTCTGGTACCCGGTACTCACACTCCAAAAGGTGAATCCGAGAATCCTGTTTGTCTTGTTACGAACGCTTATATATTGTTGTCTAGGCTTCAAATCATTGCTAACAAACACACCTAGATCTTTCTCGCAGTCTGAATTTTCTAATTCTAAATTAGCTAGTTTATATTTAACATTTGTTTGCATCTTCCCTATCTTTAATACCTTGCATTTGTCAATGTTAAACTTCATCTGCCAATTTACTGACCATTCATGTAAGGTATCTAGATCCCTTTGGAGGCACTCTATATCGCTATCTGAATCAATTGATCTACCCATTTTAGTATCGTCTGCGAATTTACTTATCCTACTAGTTATACCTAAATCTAGGTCATTTATGTATATAAGAAACAACAGGGGACCTAATACCGATCCCTGGGGGACACCACTTTTGACTGCTCCCCACTCTGACTTGGTACCATTTATGCTGACTCTCTGTTTCCTACCAATTAGCCATGACCTAATCCATCCCAACAACGACCCTCCTATTCCATGTGCCTCAACCTTTCTCATCAATCTCTCATGAGGGACTCTGTCGAAAGCTTTACTGAAATCTAAATATAATATCATATGACTTGTCACTATCTACTGCTTCATATACCTCTGAGAAAAAGCTAAGCAAATTAGTAAGGCACGAACGTCCCTGAGTGAATCCATGCTGAGAAGAATTTATTAAGTTAAATTTTACTAAGTGGCTTCTAATTTTCCTAGCAATAATAGACTCTAGCAACTTTCCTATGATTGATGTGAGGACTAATGGGACGGTAATTGATGCTATCGATTTATCACCTTTTTTGAAGATCGGAACTACATTTGCAAGCTTCCAAGCTTCTGGAACTAAACCTGTTTCTAATGACTTGTTAAATATAAATGCTAATGGATAACTTAACTCATCTCTGCATTCTTTTAATACTCTAGCATATACCTCGTCAGGACCAGGCGATTTTTGAGGTTTCAGTCTGTCAATTTCCTTAAGCACATCATTTCTACTTATACTAACTGTACTTAACATATTTTCTATACTATCACTATATACCATATTGACTTCTGGAATCTGTGCCAAATTTTCATTAGTGAAAACGGAAAGAAACTGACTATTTAATGTACTGCACATTTCTAAATCATTTCGGTTATTTCTCCTATTGAAGTTTTTAGGGGGCCTATTACATCTCTAACTTTAGATTTATATAGTTGGTAAAAAGCTTTAGGGTTATTTTTTGAGTCACTGGCTATCCTTATTTCATAATTTCTTTTTGCTTTCCTGATTTCCTTTTTGACCTGTCTTGATAGAGTCTGATAGGATATATGTAAATGATTTTCACCTTTCTTTATTTTTCGATATATTCCTTTCTTTTTTCCTATAAGATCTATTAGCTTATTAGTCATCCATTTTGGTTGGTTCTGCGTCGATCTAAATCTTCTTTTAGGGATATATTTATTTTGAGCATTGTGGAGTGAAGCAATACACTGGTTATATGTAGGTGGCAAGTTTAACTCTGGCATATCCTGACTTAATCGCTTAACAATAGGGTCCACCCTTAAGTCTCTTCTTAGCCCACCATAATCGGCTTTTCTGAAATCTGGGATAAGTGTCGTATTCTCTTTAGCATTCCCTGTCCATTGTATATTAAAATAAATAGACTTATGATCGCTATTTCCTAGGTGGTCACCAATCTCTACATTATTTATCATGTGTTCATTGTTACTGAAAACTAAATCAAGAATATTAATACCTCTAGTCGGCGTATCTATGAATTGAAATAAAAAAACTATCTTGTACTACCTCTATAAACTCTACTGAATCGGAGTCGCCTATTTGGTGCTGCCAATCAATGTTCGGAAAATTAAAATCCCCCATAATGCACACATTGCTAAACCTTGATGCTATTTTAATTTCCTCCCATAACGATTTTCCGCCATTTCTACTCATATTAGGCGGTCTATATATAACTCCAATAACTATGGTCTCACTACCTTCGTTAACCTCTACCCAAACACTTTCATTATCATTATTTAGTCTAACACCCGACCCAATACAGCCCCCTAACGCACCCCCGACAAACACTGCCACACCCCCGCCCCTCCCACCCGCTCGGTCACACTCAAACAAACCACATCCTGGAACATCAAACTCCGCCAAAAAATATAGTGCGGGTGTGGACGTGTATAGTGCGGGTGTGGACGTGTCTAGTGCGGGTGTGGAGTTGTGGACATGTAGTGCGGGTGTGGATGTGTCTAGTGCAGTTGTGGACGTATTTATTAGGCCTACAGGTGTGGAAGTATTTAGTGCGGGTGTGGACGTGTCTAGTGCGGGTGTGGAGTTGTGGACATGTAGTGCGGGTGTGGATGTGTCTAGTGCAGTTGTGGACGTATTTATTAGGCCTACAGGTGTGGAAGTATTTAGTGCGGGTGTGGACGTGTCTAGTGCGGGTGTGGAGGTGTGGACATGTAGTGCGGGTGTGGATGTGTCTAGTGCAGTTGTGGACGTATTTATTAGGCCTACAGGTGTGGAAGTATTTAGTGCGGGTGTGGACGTGTCTAGTGCGGGTGTGGAGGTGTGGACATGTAGTGCGGGTGTGGATGTGTCTAGTGCAGTTGTGGACGTATTTATTAGGCCTACAGGTGTGGAAGTATTTAGTGCGGGTGTGGACGTGTCTAGTGCGGGGTGTGGAGTTTGTGGACATGTAGTGCGGGTGTGGATGTGTCTAGTGCAGTTGTGGACGTATTTATTAGGCCTACAGGTGTGGAAGTATTTAGTGCGGGTGTGGACGTGTCTAGTGCGGGTGTGGAGGTGTGGACATGTAGTGCGGGTGTGGATGTGTCTAGTGCAGTTGTGGACGTATTTATTAGGCCTACAGGTGTGGAAGTATTTAGTGCGGGTGTGGACGTGTCTAGTGCGGGTGTGGAGGTGTGGACGTGTATAGTGCGGGTGTGGAGGTGTGGACGTGTATAGTGCGGGTGTGGATGTGTCTAGTGCAGTTGTGGACGTATTTATTAGGCCTACAGGTGTGGAAGTATTTAGTGCGGGTGTGGACGTGTCTCGTGTGGGTGCGGCGCAGCGGCGTGTAGGACTGTAGGTTGCTAGTACAAAGTACCAGGCAGCAGCTGACGGCTACTGCCAACACTGTGTCACACGCACAGGGTGTCAAACGACGTTGTTGTTTTTTTAGTGATAACGCAAATTAACTTTTGTATAATGATAACAGAAAACTCTCCCATTTTTTTTTTTTTTTATGAAACAAAAAAGGTAAATTGACATAATTTTGGTCTCCATATTTTCCATCTTGATTGCTTTTAGATTGCAGGAAATACTGTTTTAGACACCTAAATTCTTAAAAAAATCACGGGGGGGGGGCGCATGCCCCCGGACCCCCCTAGAGCTCGCGCCTTCGCCGCTCCGTCGCGCTATAATGATAACAAAATAATAAACCATAATGATAACACAATTCATATGTTGTGGATTGACACCCTGCACACGCAAACAAACAAACACATATACAAACCATCCACAAACACACCCGACCATACCGTCAGACGCGCCGCTAGCCCCGGCTCCAGGCCCCGCGAAACTGCAACAAAATCTAAGCCAAACTAGCTATACAACCTAAGCCAAAACTGCTCTACAACCTAAGCCAAACTTGCTCTACAACCTAAGCCAAACTAGCTATACAACCTAAGCCAAACTAGCTATACAACCTAAGCCAAACTAGCTATACAACCTAAGCCAAACTTGCTCTACAACCTAAGCCAACTAGCTATACAAACCTAAGCCAAACTTGCTCTACAACCTAAGCCAAACTAGCTATACAACCTAAGCCAAACTAGCTATACAACCTAAGCCAAACTAGCTATACAACCTAAGCCAAACTAGCTATACAACCTAAGCCAAACTTGCTCTACAACCTAAGCCAAACTAGCTATACAACCTAAGCCAAACTTGCTCTACAACCTAAGCCAAACTAGCTATACAACCTAAGCCAAACTAGCTATACAATCTAAGCCAAACTAGCTATACAACCTAAGCCAAACTTGCTCTACAACCTAAGCCAAACTAGCTATACAACCTAAGCCAAACTAGCTATACAACCTAAGCCAAACTAGCTATACAATCTAAGCCAAACTAGCTATACAACCTAAGCCAAACTTGCTCTACAACCTAAGCCAAACTAGCTATACAACCAAAGCCAAACTTGCTCTACAACCTAAGCCAAACTAGCTATACAACCTAAGCCAAACTTGCTCTACAACCTAAACCAAAACTGCTCTACAACCTAAGCTAAACTGCAGCCGAATCCATGCAATAGTTTCGGAGATATCGGCGTTTGAATGCAAATTATTAGCGCCGCGGCGAAATTACTCCGTCTTACCCATATTTTTCAATTTGTTGATAACGAAAATCCTCCATGCGGTAGTTCTGATGGCAGAAACGGGAGGAGGGTTGCAGAGACTACTAGAGGAAGCAACGAGATTCGGGGAGGAACTTGAAGTAAGATTTAGTAAAGAAAAGAGCCAGGTGATGAAAATTAATGGAGAGCTTCAAGAAGAAGAGGAATGGACACTGGAAGGAAACAGAATGAAGAAGACAAGGGAGTATAAATATCTGGGGGTAACGATCACGGAGAAAGGGTGTGAGAAGGCGAAAAGTGAAAAGGTGGGACAAATGCAACAATGGAATGGAAGACTATGGAGCGCGACAAGGCTAAGAGCGAATAGCTATGAAATAGTGCGAGGGCTGTGGAAAGGATTGGGAGTACCTGCAATAATGTACGGCTTAGAGGCGGTAGAAACAACAGAGGCGGAAACGAAGAAATTAGAAAACGATACAGAATAAAATCGGGAGGACAGGATTGGGGGCAAATAAATACGTAGCTCAAGAAGCAATCCGAGGGGAGATGGGGTGGAGTACGTTTGAGGAAAGGATTGGGAAAGCGAAAGGGAAGTATAAAGTGAGACTAGAGGGGATGGAGGAAGATAGGTGGCCGGGGAAGGTATACAGATGGGCGAGCGAGCAAAGTAAATGGAACAGAGAGTGCAAAAAAAGATTGGGGAGGATAAATATAAAACAGGACCGGGTGGGGGGGGAATTTAGAAAAAGAAATGAGAGAGGGGAGTGGGTCATACTAGAGAATGGGAGGGGATGTGTCAGAGAGATAGAGAAGGGGATAAAGGAGGAGGGGAGAAGAAGATGGAGGGAGGGGGTAGAAAATAAAGCCACGCTGGCATATTATAGAGAGAAGGAAAAACCCAGCTAGAGAACTGTACTATGATGGGGGATGGGGATCGAAACTCCTATTTAAAGCAAGAACAGGATCGCTAGAAAACAAATGAGAGAACAAGGAGATGGAATGGAGTGGGACCGCACTGCAGTCAATGTGAAATGGGAGGGGATCCAATAGTGGAGGATGTAGAACACATAGTAACCGAGTGTACAAGATATAATGAGGAGAGAGAGGAGTTGGAGAGGTACATGAGGAATAGAGTTGGGGAGAGGGGGTGGGAGGAGATTAAGCAGAGGGAAGATAGAGGGGTAGGGGCACTATTGGGGTTAACACAGGAGATGGAAACACAAGACATGGAGATGATGAAGAGGATATTGGAGAAAATGTGGAGGAAGAGAAATGAGTGAGGGGGGGGGGGGAGGAAGTGAGGGGGGGGGGGGGAGCGGAGGTGAGGGGGGGGGGGGGGAGCGGAGGTGAGGGGGGGGGGGGAGCGGAGGTGAGGGGGGGGGGGGGAGCGGAGGTGAGGGGGGGGGGGGGGGGAGCGGAGGTGAGGGGGAGGGGGGAGGAAGTGAGGGGGGGGGGGTTATACAGACAAAACAAAAACTGTCTCTTAAACTATCCTTCTACTCTAAACTTTCCCTCCTACTAACGTTTCTGAGCCAGTACCGATACAAAGGTCCCTGCGGATCTGCACGGTCTGCAGGCGGGTTCAAAAGAAGAAGAAGAAGGACTAGGCCCTATATGGAGAAAAATATAGCGAATCTATTGGTGCCTATTTTCTCTAATAAATTGTTTCTAATAAGGCGGATGTAGTGTCCTTGAAGATTATCGAAATTTGTTACCTACTGTATATTGTTGCTCTCCTGTATAATTACCAAATTTTCTGAGAGAAAATGTGAGGGTTTAGGTGGGGGTATGGGAACAACGAGGGAAGGAGGTGTAGGGGATAGCCTACCTCTCCACCGTGTAGTGCTACTAACGCCTTAGTCCAGGGAAAACGAAACAAATTATTCCCGACGACATTCCACGTTTATCGTTAAGTAGGGTCTTGGGTGGGTGTTTTTATAAGCTTGATGGAGGTCTACGGAGGAAACTAAAAACATAGGAGAGATACATAAGTGAGCAAATAAATACGCCCATCCCCCCTTAACATAAACGAGCAAATAAATACGCCCATCACCCCTTAACATAAACGAGCAAATAAATACGCCCATCACCCCTTAACATAAACGAGCAAATAAATACGCCCATCACCCCTTAACATAAACGAGCAAATAAATACGCCCATCACCCCTTAACATAAACGAGCAAATAAATACGCCCATCCCCCCTTAACATAAACGAGCAAATAAATACGCCCATCACCCCTTAACATAAACGAGCAAATAAATACGCCCATCACCCCTTAACATAAACGAGCAAATAAATACGCCCATCACCCCTTAACATAAACGAGCAAATAAATACGCCCATCCCCCTTAACATAAACTAACAAATAAATACGCCCATCCCCTTAACATAAACGAGCAAATAAATACGCCCATCCCCCCTTAACATAAATGAGCAAATAAATACGCCCATCCCCCTTAACATAAACTAACAAATAAATACGCCCATCCCCTTAACATAAACGAGCAAATAAATACGCCCATCCCCCCTTAACATAAACGAGCAAATAAATACGCCCATCCCCCCTTAACATAAACGAGCAAATAAATACGCCCATCCCCCCTTAACATAAACGAGCAAATAAATACGCCCATCCCCCCTTAACATAAACGAGCAAATAAATACGCCCATCCCCCTTAACATAAACTAACAAATAAATACGCCCATCCCCTTAACATAAACGAGCAAATAAATACGCCCATCCCCCCTTAACATAAACGAGCAAATAAATACGCCCATCCCCCCTTAACATAAACGAGCAAATAAATACGCCCATCCCCCCTTAACATAAACGAGCAAATAAATACGCTCATCCCCCCTTAACATAAACGAGCAAATAAATACGCCCATCCACCCTTAACATAAACGAGCAAATAAATACGCTCATCCCCCCTTAACATAAACGAGCAAATAAATACGCCCATCCCCCCTTAACATAAACGAGCAAATAAATACGCCCATCCACCCTTAACATAAATGAGCAAATAAATACGCCCATCCCCCCTTAACATAAACGAGCAAATAAATACGCCCATCCCCCCTTAAACACGACTTCCAAACCATAACTTAGGTAGATATAATTATGTCCGCAATAAACAATAAATAAATAAATAATACATACCGGTAGTATAAATAGTAATAAGAGAGAGGTGGAAGGATGGAGTTGAGAAGTATATGTGTGAAAGTGGTGTTGGATGGGAGGAGGGGCGTCGGCTGAGGGGGACAGAGGTGCGTGGGGGCCGTTCATTCGTGGTCATCCCTTTCAGGATCATGACGTCTGGCACGAGAGAGATAAGAGAGAGAGAGAGAGAGAGAGAGAGAGAGAGAGAGAGAGAGAGAGAGAGAGAGAGAGAGAGAGAGATATATAGATATATAGATATATAGATAAATAGATAGATAGATAGATAGATAGATGAATGCATGGAGATAGATAGATAGATAGATAGATAGATAGATAGATAGATGGATGGATGAATGCATGGAGATAGATAGATATAGATATGATAAAGATATAATAGTAATCAACAACCTAGCCTACCTTCCAATCAGCTGGTCTCCGTAGCCTTGTTCGCCCTTCAGGCACGCCAGGAGGATCGGTAGTTTGCGCACTTTTCCTCACTTCCTCACGTCATATATAGGCTAGGCCTATAGGCTACTCTACTTAAGTAATAGTGTTCGTGCGGTAGGGAATTATTGTATAGTCATTAATTAGTTAGTCATTAAATTGAGGTAAAGAATATCCCAATCACTCCAACAATCGTCAGGGGTAGTTAGTTCAGTGGAAATATATACGGTTTTCACTTTCATTAACACAAGTGGTATATAGTCAAGTGTCAATTAGTTATTAAGTATCTCAAAAAACACGATATGATATTAAGTCCGATATATTAACTCTTTCAAGATCCGATAACGTAGCTAGCTAGGCCTATTTATTTTCTGTTTTCTTGCTGTTATGAGACGGAGGTTAATGGAGATAGTTATTACCCTTATAATGCCCACAGATCCTTCTCAAGCTGCATGCAATCGTCTAATGATAGCCAGAATAAACGGTCGAATAGCTTAATTAATTAACACAGCACAGACCACCACCACCACACCCTTCACACGCGCGAGACACGAGGCAACTAAGAGGTCTAGGAGCAGTGTTGTCAATTTAGCTATTTTGCCGCTAGACCTAAGAGGTATTTACTTCGATCTACACTCCTACATTTAGCTACATACATTTTAGCGATATTCTGTGGATTTGAATAATTTTGGAGCGATATTGTAGAGATTGTGGCATTATTCTAGCGATATTTTGTAGATTTGAACCCTTTTGGAGCGATATTGTAGAGATTGGGCTTTAATTGTAGCGATTGTCGACATTTACGAACTATCTAGCGGACTTGATTTGGTAACCCTGTCGACTAGGTGATGGACAAAGGAGAGAGGTGGCGCTATCTGGTGAGGTAATCGGTCTCTAGTTTGTAGAGAGAATATAGAATAGATAATTCTCTATAGAGAATGGGAGAATGGCCAATTAGAGAAAACGGCGTGTGTTGATTCTACTTCTTATTCTCTCTCTCTCTCTCTCTCTCTCCGTAAAGAATGGAAGTACGTCCAGCTATAGAGAATCGCTTTCATCAACAGCTGGGACACACACACACACACACTCTCTCTCTCTCTCTCTCTCTCACTCCCGCACTCTCCTTCTCTCTCTCTAATCTAAGCCATAACTCCTGACCCAATATGAACCACCAAACGATCAAGCTCGGCCATATGGAGCGTATGGAAAGCGAGAGAATGACTAAGAGGGTGTACGAGAGCGAGGTGGAGGGACAGAGAGGGAGAGGTAGACCGAAGGAGAAGTGGAAGGATGGAGTGAGGAAGTATAATTATGAACGAAGGCGGTGCTGGTTGGGGGGAGGGGCGTCGACTGACTGGGGACAGAGGTGCATGGGGGCGGTTCGTTCGTGGCCACCCCTTCGGGGATCAAGGCGTCAGGCAATAGATAGATAAAGGCTATCAAGCTCCTAAATGTAAGGCTTCAAACGATCTCAACCAACCCTTTGAACACCCACAGATCCTTCCTAAGCTGCATAGCCTACTATCGTCTAAATAGGCTATAGCTAGAATACAATATAAAACACGTCGCTGGTACTCAAAGGGTTAAGGGGGTGGTGCTTGTTTTGTTTTATCTATAATTACATGTATTCATTTATTCTTTAGTTTCCTCGCTAGACCTCCATCAAGCTTAGAAAAGCATCCCCTTCATAAACTGCACAACATGGTCTAAATATAACTATAATAACATGGAACCGACGGTACAGAAGGGGTTAATGTGTTTACCCAATATTTAACCCCTTCATAAACTGCACAACATGGTCTAAATATAACTATAATAACATGGAACCGACGGTACAGAAGGGGTTAATGTGTTTACCTAATATTTAACCCCTTCATAAACTGCACAACATGGTCTAAATATAACTATAATAACATGGAACCGACGGTACAGAAGGGGTTAATGTGTTTACCTAATATTTAACCCCTTCATAAACTGCACAACATGGTCTAAATATAACTATAATAACATGGAACCGACGGTACAGAAGGGGTTAATGTGTTTACCTAATATTTAACCCCTTCATAAACTGCACAACATGGTCTAAATATAACTATAATAACATGGAACCGACGGTACAGAAGGGGTTAATGTGTTTACCTAATATTTAACCCCTTCTTAAACTGCACAAACATGGTCTAAATATAGCTAGAATAAAATGGAACCGACGGTACAGAAGGGGTTAATGTGTTTACCTAATATTTAACCCCTTCTTTACCGGCGACGTATTTTGGGTTTTATGGTAGCTATTTGTAAACGATTGTGTGCAGTTTAAGAAGGATCTGTGGTAGTGAAAAGAGTTATATAAGGGAAATTATTCCAAGTCTGTTAATTTCTGGAGGCCCTTTTTAAACTGAATAATTTCGTCTAAATAGTAGCCAGCTTTTTATTTGTTTTTGTTTTGTTTTTTTCTATATTCCAACTTACTTCCTCTCTTAGGCTGAGAGCCTTAACATTCACCGCTTTACAATGAACAGTGAAGCCCGTGAGGTCTTGTTCCAGTCTTAAATGGAGATGGTTCACTTTTTGGGCGATTTTTGCATGTATTCATTATTTTTCTAGTATAAAGGGTTAAGAGAGATACTTAGAACCTGTTAATTGCTGGCATAGGGTGAGTAAGTGTAGGAAAATGTATATATATTTCACTCGATATGAAGAAATGAAGCTTAGATATGGCTGATACCAATTATTGATCAACACATAGGCTACTTGGTGCCGCGACATGACTTATTAGCGCGACTGTACACAGGGGCAACTGTCCTTTTGGGACCTCTCAAAAGTCTACCTAGTGCAAATTTCAATGTAGGCTACTGCTTGCCAAACAGAGCCATCGGGTGTGAAGAGAGAGAGAGAGAGAGAGATAGGTAGATAGATAGATAGATAGATAGAGAGGGAGGGATATATTACGCAGTGTTACATAGATACAAAGACTACACAGACCTTGCGGCCCCATACTAGACTGCCCATCTTTCTCTCGCTGCCCGGGAATCGAACCCGGGAACTTTCGGTTTCGAGCAGAACGCACTAACTGTTACACCTTATAGAAAACAAAACAAAATAATAGGAACAACTATGCTAAAGAAGATTATTGATGTAAAACAGACGGTAATTGACCACTGGCGAGTTTCAGGCTATAAGGAAGTTGGTGGTGTAAACATCGATATTAAACCCTTCTATACCGCGACGTGTTTTTAATAATACTCTGGCAAACATTAAACATGTTTATTCAGTTTAAAAAGGTCCTCCATCAATTAACATGCTTGGAACTATCACTATTAACCCTTCTCTTTACCACAGATCCTTCTGTAACTGCACAAAATACTCTAAATATAGCTATAATAAAACTAATAACACATCTCAGTACAGAAGGGGTTAAACAGTAATACAATAATAAAGTAAATATAGCTATAATAAAACTAATAACACATCTCAGTACAGAAGGGGTTAAACAGTAATACAATAATAAAGTAAATATAGCTATAATAAAACTAATAACACATCTCAGTACAGAAGGGGTTAAACAGAAATACAATAATAAAGTAAATATAGCTATAATAAAACTAATAACACATCTCAGTACAGAAGGGGTTAAACAGAAATACAATAATAAAGTAGATGTCTAATGGATAAAACGTATGTTGAATTTAGTTGTATGTATTTATAAATGGACTACAACCGCATTATAGCTGGTAATTCTGATAAATATCAATGTCTACAACTCCAACTTCCTTATAGCCTGAAACTCGCCAGTGGTCAATTGTTTGAATGTCTGTGAAGCAAGCAACTTCCATGACAAAGGAAGTAGAAACACAAAACACCAATAATATTAAGGGGGGTCACTGGCTTTTTTAATCTTTCTCTCCTTTTCTCTCTTTCCCTGGCTTGTATCCATTCGGCCCCATTCAGCCAACTGTTTTAAGACGTTTATCCCCATCCAGGTGTTGATCTCTTCCTGACGAGCGATAGCGAGCCAGCATTGTATGGAGAAATCCTCCGGCTTTGCCGGAGAAATTTTTCTATCGAAAAATGTACAAATTTAGCTTGCTGTCAAAACAAAAAATATATATATATGCTGGCTCGATACCGCTCGCCAGGAAAATATTGACACCTGGATGGGGGTAAACGTCTTAAAACAGTAGGCTGAATGGGGCCGAATGGATACAAGCCAAAGAGAGAGGAAGAGAAAGAGCTAAAAAAAAACGAGGTGGGCTCCCTTAAGGAGATATGGGCCGGTTTTCTGGTCCCCCTTCTCCCTCGTGTTTAGTCCCATTACTGAAGGGGTTAATATTTGAAGCTGCCAGACTACATTTGCCGACTTGCGAGTTTCGTTCTATAAGAAAGTTGGAGCCGTAGACAACGATATTTAGCAAATTACTAGCTAAAACACGGTCGTAGTAGGCCTACATTCTTAAATACATAAAACCCAATTCAACATACCATTTATCCATCACAAACCTACATTATTATTGTATGTACAGCATGTTTAATATCGATGTTTACGGCTCCAACTTCCTTACAGCCTGAAACTCCCAAGTGGTCAATTGCTCGTAAAACTTGCCGGACAAATAGCTTGTTTGACACCTCCTTTACTAACCAACACAAACAAGGTGGTGAAGGATTATTGATCATTAATTATCGATACCACTTTTTTCTAGTATTTTGACATGTTTTCATAATAATGATTCCCCTACTAAAAAACAGCTTTTAAGGGGGGGAAGACCTGTTCTTTTGCTCTCCCTTTCTCTCTCTCTCTCTCTGGCTTGTATCCATTCGGCCCCATTCAGCCTACTGTTTTAAGACGTTAATCCCCATCCAGGTGTTGATTTCTTCCTGGCGAGCGATAGCGAGCCAGCATTGTATGGAGATATCCGGCTTCGCCGGACAACTTTTTCTATCGAAAAAATGTACAAATTTAGCCTGCTGTTAAAAACATATTATTAAATATGCTGGCTCGCTACCGCTCGCCAGGAATTTGTTTATTCATAGATGGGGATAAACGTCTTAAAACAGTAGGCTGAATGGGGCTGAATGGGGCCGAATGGATACAACCCAAAGACAGAGAGAAAGCGAGAGAGAGAAAAAAACGAGGTGGGCCCCCTTAACCCTTTTGACTGCGATGGGCTCGTTGTAATTCTATCCTGGCTACCATCACAATATTTTACAAGTTGAGGAAGGGTCTCTGCTCTGTACAGATTGTGGGTTTAAGGGGGAAGGCTATACTTTTCGGTCGATTATTTCATATATTTATTATTCATTTAGTTTCCTCCCTAGACCTCCATCAAACTTTAAAAAACATCCATTAGATCACCCCTCTAGATTAATTTGTACATTTTTCAGTAGAAAAATGTCCCGGCCGAAGGCCGACTCGTAGTAGACAGAGGTTTTGAGGCAAGTAAATTGTTACATAATTTAAATCTTTTTAAGGTCAATCATCTATCTATCTATCTATTGCCTGACGCCGTGATCCCCGAAGGGGTGGCCACGAACGAACCGCCCCCAGTCAGTCGACGCCCCTCCTCCCAACCAGCACCGCCTTCATACATATACTTCCTCACTCCATCCTTCCACCTCTCTTTCGGTCTACCTCTCCCTCTTTGTCCTTCCACCTCGCTCTCGTACACCTTCTTAGTCATTCTCTCGCTTCCCATACGTTCCATATGGCCGAACCATCTCAAGGTGTTCCTTTTCACACTTTCCATCACATCTACCTCCACACCACACCTCCTCCTTACTTCCTCATTCGTCTGTCTATCCCTCCATGTAACTCTGCACGCACTTCTCAAGTAACTCATTTCCACCGCTCTCACTCTTGGTCTGAGTCTCTTCTCAAACGTCCATGCTTCACTTCCGTAAGTCAGTGTCGGGATTACCACACTGTCATGCAAGGACTTCTTCACTTCCATACTGACCACCCTATTTCCTGTTACTGCTTTCAGCGTTCCTACAACCCTCTTCCCCTGTTGCACCCTCTCCCGCACTTCTTCATCCATTGTCCCATCTTTACTCAACACACTGCCCAGATACTTAAAAGAGCTGACGATCTCCATAGCCTGACCGTTCAGCTTCACCTCACACTCTGTGACTTCACCCCTTTCGAAGACCATAACCTTGCTCTTCCCCGCATTTACCTTCACATTCCGTTTTTCGCACACTGTTCCAAACTCATTTGCCAGACCCTGCAACTCCCATTCATTATCGCTCATCAGAACTGTATCATCAGCAAACAGCAGTATAGGGCCAGCTTCCACTCATTTCTCTCCCTTATCAGCGATACACCAACATCCACTGCTCTTCCTTGTATTTCATTCATGACTCCATTCATATATACAGTAAACAACCACGAGGACATCACACACCCGTTTCAACCCAACATTCAGGTCAAAGAACTCGCTCTGCTCATTCTCCACACGTACTGCCGCCTTTGCACCCTCATACATGCTCTTCACTGCTTTCAGCAACTTGCCATCTACTCCGTATATTCTAAGTACTTTCCACATACCTTCTCTGTCCACTCTGTCATAGGCCTTCTCAAAGTCCATAAAGGCAACATACACCTTTTGTTGCTTCTCCAGATATTTCTCCACAACACAATTCAGGGTAAAAATCTGATCTACACATCCTCTTCCCTTCCTAAAACTTCCCTGCTCATCGCCTATCCATTTCTCCGTTCTCACTCTCACTCTCTCAATCACTACCCTACTGTACACCTTCCCTACTACGCTTAGAAGACATATTCCTCGGTGGTTACCACACACTCCTCTTTCCCCTTTGCCCTTATATAGGGGGATTATTATGCCAGTCTTCCAGTCATCAGGTGCACTCCCCTTCTCCCATGCTAGTTTGCACATTTTCCATACCCATTCGATCAATATCTCACCACCATACCTCAACATTTCCCCACACACTCTATCTGTTCCTGGTCTTTCCCCAACTTCACTCTTTTCATGGCTTCCCACACTTCTGACCTCCTGATTCCCACCTCCTCCTCCACTACTTCTCTTCTTCTCTCTCCCATACCCGATCCAACTATGTTTGCTGGCGCTTCATTCCTTACATTTAGCAACTCGTTGAAGTACAGTACTCCCTCCATCTTTCGACTCTCTCTCTTGCTTCTCGGCTAGCATTCTCCCATTCTATCTTTCACACCCTTACTGTTTCCCTTGCTACCATGCCGCACCACTAGGTACCACTTGAAGAGGCCCTTTGCTCATTGTGAGGGAGATGAAGTCGAGGGCTGTAGGCGACCCACGCGGCATCCCGGGTCAAGGCGGCGGGACAAACCAATGCCGGGGGTGGTGTGGGGATCGGTTTTTACACCATACCCGAAAGAGGATTTATGGAGCTCCGATCTTACTCTCTACCATCTGAACAATTTTACCAACACACCTAAACTTCGTTAAATGCGGAAATAGCCTCACAAAAATATCATGCCCTGGTGGGGGCACGAACTCTCGACCCTTGGGTGTGAGGCAGACACCTTACCAGTTAGACCAATAGAGATATCCCACTTGGCCTGTTCGGCTCAGGGTATTTCCGCATCCGAGGTCTGTTTAGGCTAGCCTATTTTCACTGACTTTACACTACTTTACCTTCCGGGAAGCGAAAGCTCCGAACAGAGAGGAACGAACAGAGAGGAACAAGCTTGAGCCGAATCGACCGAGAGTCCGTCAGAGATAAACGGGAATGGTTTGTCAACTTCACTGAGCGGTGCACCACACGCACCTACTAACTGCCCAGTTGGCAACTCGCTTGGGCGGCTGGCAACTTCCACAACCCTACCCAAGCGCGTCTCACAACACTCCCTGCTCTCTCCTATCCTCTTCCTTGTCCTGTGGGGATCGGTTTTTACACCTTACCCGAAAGAGGATTTATGGAGCTCCGATCTTACTCTCTACCATCTGAACAATTTTACCAACACACCTAAACTTCGAGGGTGGTGAAGAGAGTAGTGAAGGAAAGTAAGAGAAGAGTAGATGAGGAATTTGGAAGGAATCTGAGTGTAAAATGGAGGGAGAGTAAGAAACTGTTCTGGAAAGAAGTCAAGAAAGTTAGGGAAGGTAGCAAGGGAAACAGTAAGGGTGTGAAAGATAAGAATGGGAGAATGCTAGCCGAGAAGCAAGAGAGAGTCGAAAGATGGAGGGAGTACTTCAGTGAGTTGCTAAATGTAAGGAATGAAGAGCCAGCAAACATAGCTGGATATGGTATGGGAGGGAGAAGAAGAGAAGTAGTGGAGGAGGAGGTGGGGATCAGGAGGTCAGAAGTGTGGGAAGCCATGAAAAGAGTGAAGTTGGGGAAAGCACCAGGAACAGATGGAGTGTGTGGGGAAATGTTGAGGTATGGTGGTGAGATAGTGATAGAATGGGTATGGAAAATGTGCAAACTAGCATGGGAGAAGGGGAGTGCACCCGATGACTGGAAGACTGGCATAATAGTCCCCCTATAATTTTTTTTTTTTTTTTTTTTTTTTTCTATGTGATTGAGGGAGGCAAAAGGCATAACTGCCTATAGCGAGTGCCTCCCCCATAGTTGAAAGAGTGACAGGGCCAAAATCAAGGGACGTTCGAGCCAAAATGCCTGGACACACGGAGTTTGAAGCAATTTAAGTCATAGGAAGAGGGAAAGACTGATTCTGGGAGAGAGTTCCAGAGCTCAGCTGTTGAGTAGAAGAAAGTTTGAGAGTAACGTTTCACTCTTGGGTTGGAGAGTTGCACAGAGTAGGGGTGGGATTGAGTTGCAAGACGGGTACCACGTGCCCTACGTAAAGGAGGTGGTATGCACTGGGATAGCTCTGAGGAACACTGATTTATAGTAGCGATAGAATAGCGAGAGAGATGCAACATTGCGGCGGAGAGAGAGAGATTGCAGAGAGTTGGTGAGTGGACGGGAGTTAATGATACGAAAGGCCTTCCTTTCAACTTTGTCTAGGAGAGCGGTGTGAGAGGAACCTCCCACACATGTGAACAATACTCAATACAAGGGCGCACTATGCCCTGTACAGAGCAAGAAGCTGCGCAGGGGAAAAGAACCCCCTAAGGCGGTTGAGCACACCCAGCTTCTGGGAGGCTTAGCAAGACTGGTAATATGGTCCTTCCAAATGAGAGCAGAAGAAAAAGAGACACCAAGAATATTGAGAGAAGATGAAGGGTTGATTTTTGTATTTTGAAGAATAAGGGATAGTCCGCTGGGAGATCCTGACGGGTAGATAGATGGAGAAATTGGGTTTTGGAAGCATTAAAGTTAACAAGGTTTCTCTGCCCCAATTGGAAATAGTATTTAGATCAGAATTTAAGAGTTCTATGGCTTCATTACGTTTGTCGTTGAGGGATTGCTGGCTGGGGCGTTCTGAAAAAGTAATGGAGTAGTGTAAGGTTGAGTCGTCTGCGTATGAATGGATGGGAATTAAGGTACAGTTAGGAGATCATTTATAAAAATTAGAAAGAGAATAGGAGATAGGACAGAGCCCTGAGGAACACCGGAGTTTATAGGGTGAGGAAGTGAACAATGGCCGTCCACAACCGCGGCTATGGAACGGCCGGAAAGGAAATTAGAGACAAAGGCACAGATGGAGGGATAGAAACCGAAGGAGGGTAGTTTAGAAATTAAAGATTTATGCCAGACTCTATCGAAGGCTTTCGATATGTCTAGTGCAATAGAAAAAGTCTCACCGAAGTCCCGGAAGGAGGATGACCAAGTTAGTAAGATATGAAAGAAGATCACCAGTAGAGCGACCCTTAAGGAAGCCATACTGGCGATCTGAGAGCAGATTATGAGAAGAGAAATGCTTAAGAAATTGGAAGCAAGAATAGTTTCAAAAACTTTAGAAAGACAAGAGATGAGAGCAATTGGACGATAGTTGGAGGGTTGAGAGCGGTCACCCTTCTTTGGGACAGGTTGAATGTGAGCAAACTTCCAGCATGAAGGGAAGACGTTAGAGGATAGACAGAGACGAAAGAGTTTGCCTAGGCAGGGAGTCAGCACGGAAGCACAGTTTTTGAGAACAACAGGAGGAACACCGTCCGGACCGTACGCCTTATTAGTGTTAAGCCCAGAGAGGGTAGAAAGTACATCTTTAGAAGAGATTAGGATATTAGGCATAAGTAAGAGAGAGGAGGGCGGAGAGGGAGGAATAAGGCAAAGGGGAAAGAGGAGTGTGTGGTAACCACCGAGGAATATGTCTTCTAAGCGTAGTAGGGAAGGTATACAGTAGGGTAGTGATTGAGAGAGTGAGAGTGAGAACGGAGAAATGGATAGGCGACGAGCAGGGAGGTTTTAGGAAGGGAAGAGGATGTGTAGATCAGATTTTTACCCTGAATTGTGTAGTGGAGAAGTATCTGGAGAAGAAACAAAAGGTGTATGTTGCCTTCATGGACTTGGAGAAGGCCTATGACAGAGTGGATAGAGAAGGTTTGTGGAAAGTACTTAGAATATACGGAGTAGAGGGCAAGTTGCTGAAAGCAGTGAAGAACATGTATGAGGGTGCAAAGGCGGCAGTACGTGTGGAGAGTGAGCAGAGCGAGTTCTTTGACCTGAATGTTGGTTTGAAACAGGGGTGTGTGATGTCCCCGTGGTTGTTTACTGTATATATGGATGGAGTCATGAAAGAAATCCTATCAAGAGCAGTGGTTGGTGTATCGCTGAAAAGGGAGGGAATTGAGTGGAAGCTACCTATACTGCTGTTTGCGGATGATACAGTTCTAATGAGTGATAATGAATGGGAGGTTGCAGGGTCTGGTAAATGAGTTTGGAACAGTGTGCGAAAAAACGGAATTTGAAGGTAAATACGGGGAAGAGCAAGGTTATGGTCTTCGAAAGGGGTGAAGTCACAGAGTGTGAGGTGAAGCTGAACGGTCAGGCTATGGAGATCGTCAACTCTTTTAAGTATCTGGGCAGTGTGTTGAGTAAAGATGGGACTATGGATGAAGAAGTGCGGGAGAGGGTACAACAGGGGAAGAGGGTTGTAGGAACGCTAGAAGCAGTAACAAGAAATAGGGTGGTCAGTATGGAAGTGAAGAAGTCCTTGCATGACAGTGTGGTAATCCCGACTGACTTACGGAAGCGAAGCATGGACGTTGGTTGAGAGACTCAGACCAAGAGTGAGAGCAGTGGAAATGAATTACTTAAGGAGTGCGTGCGGAGTTACATGGAGGGATAGACAGACTAATGAGGAAGTAAGGAGGTGTGGTGTGGAGGTAGATGTGCTGGAAAGTGTGAAAAGGAACAACTTGAGATGGTTCGGCCATATGGAACGTATGGAAAGCAAGAGAATGACTAAGAGGGTGTACGAGAGCGAGGTGGAGGGACAGAGAGGGAGAGGTAGACCGAATATGAGGTGGAAGGATGGAGTCAGGAACTACATGAACGAAGGCGGTGCTGGTTGGGGGGAGGGGCGTCGACTGACTGGGGACAGAGGTGCATGGGGGCGGTTCGTTCGTGGCCACCCCTTCGGGGATCACTGCGTCAGGCAATAGATAGATAGATAGAAAAATATGATCTGTAGGTCTGGTTTGCCAACTAAAGAACAAATGTATAAAACCTAAAAATTAAGTGTATTGTATTATCACTAGTACAGGTATGATCATGTTAAAATTCATATACAGTACCGGTACTGTACATATCAATATTTTGTGTAACTTTATTCAAAATTCAATCACATAGTACTAAGTAAATCTAAACAGTATATTTGTTTATACTTGGCACTTAGTATACTAAGTAAAATCACATTAAATCAAGGCACCCAAATTCTCCTAAGGCACTTGCCCTACAGAAGCTGCTCAGTTCACCTATTAACAATACAATTATAGTGTTCTATAGTCTACTTTTTTTCCAGCTGAGGGTAAATTACAGTACATCATTTTGTGCTTAAGGTGAGATAGGTAGTTTTTCTGGTCTCCATTCTCCCTCGGTGAGCCTCTCGCTGCTCTGAGGAACGGAGGTGGTCCCCTCACGCTCCCACCCACTGACACTCTATTTTTACAGTTTTTACAGGCTTTTAAAGCCTGGAAATTGCTGTAACTTGCCAGGACGTTCCAGAACGTCACCCGCAGCGAAAGGGTTAAAAGACGTCACCGGTTTCCTCCCTATAATAATAATATACCCCCTAGACCCACCTTCAAGATAAATGTGTAAATTCTTCGGTAGAACAATGTTCACGGTTCCTCCTAAAATTACAGGCTCGCTATTGCTCGCCAGGAAAAAATCGACATCTAAATGGCACAAGAGGTCTAAAAATTGCCAAATTGATGAAGCAAACGTCATAAAATCGCAAAACTAATGGGAAAAACATGAGGGAGAAGGGGTCAAGAAAAAGTAACCACCTACCCCTTGAAATCTGAAAACTACTTCGGCTAAAAAGTGTGGAATGTGCCTGAGTAGGGTAGTAGATAGCTTGGGGCTAAACATGAGGGTGATGGGTGTAATATAAATATGTCACCCAATGGGAGTGTTGTGGACGGCCAAAAACTGTGTTAGCGTTACTAGCTAATCTAACAACACTATTCTATCATTATTTGCTTATTATTTTTTATATTTTCATCTATAGTTTGCTCCTAGACTTCTATCAAGCTTAAATAAAAACCCAGATTAACCAGATTAACTTGCTCATGTAGTAATGTACACTCTATGTGGTGGATTGTGTTCATTTATATATAAATTATTATTTACTTAAGTGTTTCCACATAGCGATTTTGATTAGTTGTCTTGTCTTTTTACTGTGTTCGTATAAGTTTTGGTTTGTTTATTTTGCAAGTTTTACATTATAATACTGTAATAATAATTCTTTATTCCAGACACAAAAACGATATACTGTATACAGTATGGGGCATACAGTACACCCTTGTCTTTCTATATATACTGTATACAGTATGGGGGCATACAGTACACCCTTGTCTGTCTATTTCTATATATACTGTATACAGTATGGGGCATACAGTACACCCTTGTCTTTCTATATATACTGTATACAGTATGGGGGCATACAGTACACCCTGTCTTTCTATATATATACTACAGTATGGGGCATACAGTACACCCTTGTCTTTCTCTGTATACAGTATGGGGCATACAGTACACCCTGCTTTCTATTATACTCAGTATGGGACTGTATACAGTATGGGGCATACAGTACACCCTTGTCTTTCTATATATACTGTATACAGTATGGGGCATACAGTACACCTTGTCTTTCTATATATACTGTATACAGTATGGGGCATACAGTACACCCTTGTCTTTCTATATACTGTATACAGTATGGGGCATACAGTACACCCTTGTCTTTCTATATATACTGTATACAGTATGGGGCATACAGTACACCCTTGTCTTTCTATATATACTGTATACAGTATGGGGCATACAGTACACCCTTGTCTTTCTATATATACTGTATACAGTATGGGGCATACAGTACACCCTTGTCTTTCTATATATACTGTATACAGTATGGGGCATACAGTACACCCTTGTCTTTCTATATATACTGTATACAGTATGGGGCATACAGTACACCCTTGTCTTTCTATATATACTGTATACAGTATGGGGCATACAGTACACCCTTGTCTTTCTATATATACTGTATACAGTATGGGGCATACAGTACACCCTTGTCTTTCTATATATACTGTATACAGTATGGGGCATACAGTACGTATATACTGTATACAGTATGGGGCATACAGTACACCCTTTACAGTATGGGGCATACAGTACCTTGTCTTTCTATATATACTGTATACAGTATGGGGCATACAGTACACCCTTGTCTTTCTATATATACTGTATACAGTATGGGGCATACAGTACACCCTTGTCTTTCTATATATACTGTATACAGTATGGGGCATACAGTACACCCTTGTCTTTCTATATATACTGTATACCACCACTTTTCTACCAAGCATCCAGAATTGATAATTATAGGGAATAGGCTCGCAGATTTTATTATTCATAATTTATTAGGGACAATGTAGGTCTATGGAATCCTTATACTGTACTCATGTATAATCCACTGTGGGAGAATAATTTTGATCACATTTATAAAACCCGATACTAATAGAAAAAACACCCATTCTAATCAATCTCAGAGCTCTTTCGGACATCCTCACTGTTTACAAACGCCTTCTTTATGCAGTATAATCGATATTTACTGGTAAAGAAACACTGACAATAATATACACCTTTTATTGATATGAAAACAGAAACAAACATTGTACAGTTGTCTACTGTACATGAATTTGCAAACACTACATATTTTTGTACATAATAATGTAAAACTTTAAAAATAAACAAACCAAAACAGGGACGACACAATATAATGACAAAAGAACTAACAAAATCAATGTGGAAATAACAATTTAGCAATATATAATTTTGAAATAAAAACACAAAACCACCACATAAAATGTACATCACTACTGTACAGTATATGAATAACTGAATATGTTTCCCAAGCAAATGTACATCACTACTGTACAGTATATGAATAACTGAATATGTTTCCCAAGCAAATGTACATCACTACTGTACAGTATATGAATAACTGAATATGTTTCCCAAGCAAATGTACATCACTACTGTACAGTATATGAATAACTGAATATGTTTCCCAAGCAAATTGCACATATATTTACGTACTTTTGTCATGTTCAAGGAATTACAGTAGTCAATTTGGGAAGTTCAGGATGTTCTGGTAAATTCTGTAAGTGTTTTTTTACTTCATAATATTGTTTTGTTAAATCTTCAATGCGTTATTGTGATTTTGATAAGTTCTTTTGTCTCTATATTGTGCGGTTCCTGTTTTGGTTAGTTTCTTTTGCGTGTTTTACATATTTTGGGTGAGGGCTGGTTCTATCCAGAGTGAGGTTTGGCATCCTCTACCCAACCTTAGCCGTTTCTGTCTGTCTCTTTTACCGTTCTACTTTTCCTTCTGGGAGCTGGGGGCTAGGAATCCTCCTCCCCTTTTTAAAGTTCACCTACTCGACAAGACAGAGAAAGGGGGAGGGAACACAAAAATGGTGGCAGACCCTAAGAATTGGAACTTTACATGTTGTTTCTGTTTGTGACCTGTCTTGAGTTGACCACCCCAGCTATGGGGTATATGCCTCAGTATATACCTACATTTTAATAACTATAGTATGTAAAATTCACCTACTACTGTACTCGAGACAGAGAAAGGGGTGAGGGAACGCGAAAGTGGTCCCAGACCCTAAGAATTGAAACTATAAATGTTTCTGTTCGAGCTCTGTCTCGAGTCGGCCACCCCTAGCTATGGGGTAAGTGCCTGATTATATACATACATACATGCCTCTAATGTCAACCATAATCAAAGGTACAAAGATGTCAATGTACTGAAGGGATTAACATCATCCTCATTAGCAGCATCAATACCTTTGGTCTGTAACAGATTAACAGCAGCAAGGTACAAATTTTAATATTGTACAAAAAGCAGAAAACCTACAGTATAAATTACTTAGTTGTGAAAGCCAGTATTATTATACAGTACTGTATACAGTACATGTACAGTCAGCGGCAAAAGTCCTTCCGCCCTCTTGCCTCACCTTGACCCACGATATTCCGAAACCAAAGAATTTTAGGTGTACAAATCGTTGAAATCGTTCATATTTCTGCCAACAGAGGGCACTCTTTACCGAACATTTTGAACACCTAACATGCTGGAGTCTACGCATATCGCGGGTCACGGTGAAGCAGGAAAGGCGAAAGGACATTTGCCGCCAACTGTACAGCTACTGACAAATGTTCGAGAGCTCTTGCGATTTTCTTCATGCAAATATATCCATTTAGATGTTCAGATCAAATAAGCAATATATATATATAAATATATATATGTATTTATTAATATAAAGTACTGTACATGTACTGTACAGTTGGTCCTCCGGTAACGCGTGTTTTGGAAACGCGGATTTGGTGGCACGCGGTACACCCCAAATATCCAACATTTTGCTAGCACGGTCAATACTTACACTGACGCGGGGTCCAGCTGGGCAGTTTTCTCTCTCCTGGGCCGGGCGGGGCTGTTCTGTCTCCCTCCCTGGTCCAGTGACGTCACTTGCGGCTCGTCCGGGTATGTTATTCCCTCCCCAGCATCCTTGTCCAGTTCCACCATTGTTCGCCTCACGTACCAACCCCCCCTCACCGTGTGTGTTGTAACACAGACCGTGGTTCTCAAAGTGCCTTTTTTTCTGTGACCTAACCTCGCCGCCATGCCGCCCAAGAAGCGCCGTATCTTTACGTACGCACAGAAATATGACATCGTGAAGGAGTTAGAGAAGGGGAAGAGACAAGCTGAGTTGGCAAGACGACACGATGTTAACCAGAGTACAATTCGCACCATTTGGAAGGACAGGGAGAAGATTGCCAACATTATGAAGGGAAACCCTGCAGAGAGTACTCAGGCGTCGATTAAAGTTGGAAATGTCATCCTAAAGAAGACAAGAGAAGCTAATGGTGCGTTATTTGGCGAGGCAAAATAAGAATCATGTGCCGACAGACGGACGGATGATCAGAGAAAAAGCCAAGAAATATTATGCAGAAGTGGCTCGAATGAACAATGTGCAGAACCCCAAACCCTTTAAGGCATCTGCTGGGTGGTTGGTGTCCTTCAATAAACGAAACAAAATGAAAAGTGTTCGTATAACAGGAGAGACAGCAAGCGCCGACCATGCTGCAGCCAACGAATTCCCTGCTTTCTTACGTGAGGTTATTGTGGCCGATAGTTACAACTTGGATCAGATTTTCAACTGCGATGAGTCTGGAGTCAACTGGAAGAAAATGCCTAAAAGGTCTTACATTTCTCGCAAGGAGAAGGCAGCAAGGGGCTACAAAATGGCCAAAGAACGTGTAACCATCTTGTTGACCTGCAAGATGAAGCCTCTAATCATCCATAAGGCAAAGCGGCCAAGGCCTTTATCGCAATATGGACATGGCCAAGTTGAATGTTCATTGGATGAGCAACAAGAAGGCCTGGATGTCGTCAGCGTTGAGCCTCGAATGGTTCGATAATCATTTTGTGAAGGACTTGGAAACATTTTGTGCCCGCCAAAACATTGCTTTTAAAGCACTGTTATTGCTTGACAACGCACCAGGGCATTCCAGATTGTTGGTTGATCGGCACCCTAACGTAAAAGTGATGTTCATGCCCCCGAATACTACGTCTCTCCTACAGCCCCTGGCCCAGGAGGTGATAGCGTGCTTTAAGGGTGCGTATGCCACTAAGACTTTCCTGATGCTCGACACTGCCACTGACACCCAAGAAGAACTGCTACAGATATCGGACGATGAATCAGTCCCTGACCCTCTCCCACCACTCGAAGAACTGTCTGCCCCTGACTCTCCCCCACCACTCAATGAGCCTGCACCAAACTCGCCTCCACAACAACGACAACAACAGCAACAGGAACCCGCTGACGGAGCAGCTATGCCAGTTCATGCCTTTTGGAAAATGTTTCATATTAAGAACGCAGTGGATACGATGGTGGAAGCATGGGCTGATGTGACAAGAGCTACAATCCACCATGCCTGGAGGAATGTTCTAGAGGGGTTACCTGGGCACAAGCTGGATTTACCTGATCAGCCAGTCAGGCTTGAGGCAGTGGTGGAGAGAGCAGTCAAGGTTGCCAGACGTGTGCCTGGGATGGGTGAAGTGGGGCCAGAAGATATTCAAGGTTTGATTCAGCCACCACAGGAGCCTGATGCCGAGGACCTAATGCAGGATTTGGAAGAGGATGAGCAGGCAGAAGAAGAACATCGAGAAGAAGACGAACCCCAGGAAGAGCCGAACACTCCTGGTTTACGGGAATTTGTAGAATTGTCACAACGCCTCAGCCATCACATGAACAACTTTGATCCCAAACATGATCGTTCAGCACAGATAATAGCAAGCTTCACTGCTTCCATCCAGTCGTACTTCGACATGGTTCACGACAGGATAAATGCACGCCAGCAGACACGAATAACAGATTTCTTTCGCCAACGAACACAGCAACAGGAACAAGTGGCGTCGAGTGACTCAGACTCCGACTCCGACCCTCAGCCACCAGACGATTTACTGTCGGTTGTATCAGATGCCGACTACAGTGGCTTCGAGGATTCTGATGCTGAAGCTGGGGAGGGACCTCGCCTTATCAACGAATGGCTGGCGGCGAGAGCTAACAGACCATCAACTTCATCGCAGTGACGGCGATGGATCCAGGGGGGAGGGAACGGGGGGGATGCAACACTTCATTTATTCAGAGGTAAGAGTTGCAATGGGCAAATCAACCCAATGCACATGTAAAATAACCTTTATAATTGAATTTATTATTATAACATAGGCTTCTATGGAGAAAAAGTGGACTTTGTGGAAATCCCCAGAATGCCAAGGTACCTTTAACATGTAAACATATGGGTTCGGTAACGCGGATTTTGCTAACACGGGCGGTAACCAGAACACATTGGCCGCGTTACTGGAGGACCAACTGTATAGCTGATTTGATCTGAACATCACTCTAAATGGATATACTGTATTTGCATAAAAAAAATCGCAAAAAGTCAGGAACATTTGTCAATAGATGTACTGTACATATACCAGACGTCGTAATCCCCGCGAGGGAAGTGGCCACAAATGAATCACCTTTATATGCTTCCATATGCCGAGGTTACTCATTCAATTATCAATCTTTTGTTGACGGAGGAGGTTCACTTAAACCTAACCGCCTATTAGCGTGCATAGTGTGTTGGGATGGATGTGGAATATTAGTGATTTTGATAAGTTCGTTGGATTTTATTTTGTGCAGTTCCTGTTTTGGTTTGTTTGTTTTGCATGTTTTACCTTTGTATTATTGTATTGTTTGAATGGATGTGAATGTAGTCTGTAACCAGTGTACTGTAATATGTTCGATCCTCCTGATCAGGTGCTAATATATACAGTGCTACAGGAGGCTAGGAATCCTCCTCCCTTTGTAAAATTCCTCTACTCAACGAGACAGAGAAAGGGGCGAGGGAACGCGAAAGTGGTCTCGGATCCTAAGAATTGGAACATTAAATGTTTCTGTTCGGGCTCTCTCTCGAGTCGGCCACCTCCAGCAATGGGGTATGTGCCTGAGTATATATATACATACATACATTCCTATAATCTCCTTAGTGTCCAAGGAATACAGCAGACAACAACAACAACAACAGTATGTCTCCAAATTGTCAATCCTCCAATATTTGCCTTAGAGACCAAAAGCAGGGTTACCAAATCAAAACATAGAATACTGCTAGATCCGTTCTATAGTCGCTAGAATGTAACTTTAGACCAGGGGTGTTAAACTCATTTGCTTTGGCGGGCCAAATTTGACATGGTACAATATTGTAGGGCCGCATTAACCCCTTCTGTACCGGCGACGTCTTTTATATTTTATTGTAGCTATGTTTAGAGGATTTTGTGAAGTCCTATAAACGGCGAGCAGGGGGTATTGAACTCGATGCCCCTGGGCGAGCATATTAGGCTTCATTCATGCCTATAATCGTCATTTTACGATAAATATCGTTATTACTTATTCATAAGGGTGCGCTCCACCTCTTCGAATAGTCTGCTGCACCAATTCTCAAACAACAACGAAGGGCGGTGCGCTCTTCGGTGCCACTAGCAAGAGTGGCGAACTCCACATAGGTGAACATAGGTAGGTGATATGTGCCTATTTTACCTTCACTATGAAGATAGTAACCTATAACAACAATAAAACAAGTGGAAATATCATTTTTCTGGTCAAAATCGCGAATATACAGTCAGGACCCCCAATTCGCGAGAATAGGGGTGACAGGAGGCATCGCGTATTGTGAATTCGCGTATTGTGGAACTAACTTTAAATGGGAATAATTAGATTGGGTGACATCTCTCAATTATGGCCTATTTTCGACATTTTTGGCCCTATTTTCGAAATTTTTGGCTCTACAGTACAGTCTATATCTTATATATAAGAACAACAATGAATACAAATATGAAACCTTACCTTAAAATTAGTAGTAGATAGGCTAGGACTAGGACTAAGACCGTAGGACTTCACGATTTTCTCCAACTTCTGGAGATGGATACGAGGGGGTACATGGAGGAATTGGTTACGGAAGGAGAAATCTAGAAGGCGAATATATATTGGAGTCCTGCGTTGCACTCAACATGGTTGTGTGTAACACAAAGTTCAAGAAAAGACAGAGCCACCTAATCACATATAACTCTGGGGTCTCCAGTAGCCAGATAGATTACTTCTTGGTTAACAGGAAAGACTGGAAACTAGTTCGAGATGTAAAGGTCATCCCGAGCGAAGAATGTATCCCCCAGCATAAGCTACTTGTGTGCGACATGAGCTTATACAGAGATCCTAAGCGCAAGAAGGTTTACATACCCAAAAGGAAAGTGTGGCTGCTGAAGGACAAGGAAGTTAGGGATAGGTTTCATAATGAACTGGAGGAAATGAATAAAAATAAAGAAGCTAGGCCTAACGATGTAAATAGCCAATGGAACTTTCTTAAGCATAGCCTTATCGCTGCCACTGACAAAGTCTGTGGGAAAACAAAGGGTCACCCCAGGAATAAGACCTCTTGGTGGTGGAACGATGAGGTAGAACATGCTGTGAAAGAGAAAAGGAGATGCTTCAAAGCATGGAAGAAAGGAGGCAGCAGGGAGGAATACCAGGCAGCTAAACGAACTGCCAAAAGAGTTATTTACAATGCTAAAAATCGCATTAAGGACCTGGTCCTCGAACAAGTGTGTAACACTGACAATCCCAATGGGATCTTCAACCTACCTAGGCGAGTTAAAAATGACAGTAGGGATATTATAGGTGAACAGTGTGTTAGAGATGATAATGGGAAGATTGTGTATGCAGAAAATGAAATCAGAGAAGCATGGAAGGTACACTATGAACGATTGCTAAATGTAGAGTTTGAATGGTATAAGGAACAGCTTAGTATCGAAAAACCAATATCTGGGCCCCCTCCTTTGATAGCACCAGCTGTAGTGAGCGACGCAATCAATAAAATGAAGGACGGTAAAGCTCCAGGTTGCTCCGACATTGTCGCTGAGATGATAAAAGCCTCAGGGGAGATTGGTGTAAACTTAGTCACTGAGTTGATAAACACCATTATTAAAGATGAGAAAATCCCAGAGGATTGGCTCAAAAGTGTAATAGTAAATATATACAAAGGAAAAGGGGATGCGCTAGATAGAGGAAATTATAGGGGCCTGAAAATGCTTGACCAAATCATGAAGGTCTGTGAGAGAGTCCTTGAGGGTTTGATCAGGCAAAGCATCTCTATTGATGATATGCAGTTTGGTTTTATGCCAGGACGTGGTACAACCGATGCTATCTTCATAGTCAGGCAGATACAGGAAAGATACCTACTAAAAGGCAGGGATCTTTACTTTGTGTTTGTGGACCTGGAGAAGGCCTTTGATAGGGTACCTAGAGATGTTGTACAGTGGGCTATGAGGAAACTTGGTGTGGAAGAGTGGCTGGTGCGTGTGATAATGAAGATGTATGAGGATTCGCGAAGTTCGGTGAGGGTGAAGGGTGTACTGAGTGATGAGTTCGCAGTCCGTGTTGGAGTCCATCAGGGTTCAGTGTTAAGCCCCCTCCTCTTTATTATGGTCTTGGAGGTGCTGTCTAGAGTTTTTAGAGGCGGACTCCCGTTGGAACTGTTTTATGCAGACGATTTAGTCCTAATAGCTGACAGTATGCAAGATGCTGAGGCCAAATTCAGAGAGTGGAGAGAGGGCATGGCAAGCAAGGGTTTAAGAGTCAATATTAACAAAACCAAGGTTATGCATTGTAGTTTGAGACGAGGCAATGTGGAAAAGAGCGGTGCATACCCATGTGCAGTGTGTGGAAAGGGAGTGGGCGTTAACTCAATTCAATGTAGCATCTGTCGATGTTGGGTACACCATGGGAGTAAGCGCTGTAGTAGAATAAAGGGGCCCCTGCCGAAGGATAAGTCAGAAATAGAGAAATTTGAGTGCGTAGTGTGCAAAGGCGAGCTTGTGTTAAGTGATGATCCTGTGGCTGTGAATTTTGGAAATGAGTCTTTGGAGCTGGTGAACAAGTTTTGTTACCTAGGAGATACCATCTCTGCCGGTGGTGGGGCCGAGGCTGCCACTGTTGCTAGAATTAGGTGTGGCTGGGGGAAGTTCAGAGAATTGATGCCAATCCTGACCATGAAAAGAATGCCTCTCCCCCTGAAGGGAAAGGTGTATGCCTCATGTGTTAGAAGTGCAATGACGTATGCCTCAGAAACATGGGCCGTTAAAGTAGAGGATGTCAACAGAATGGAGCGTAATGAGATGAGAATGGTGAGATGGATGTGTGGGGCCAGGCTACAAGATAGAATAACAAATGTTGAGCTGAGGAGACGTTTAGGTATAAAGAGTATTAGCGAGGTGATGCGTACAAGTAGACTGGGATGGTATGGACATGTGGAGAGAATGGATGAACAAAATTGGGTGAAAAAATGCAGGTCTGTGATTGTGGAGGGAGCTGCACCAAGGGGTGGACCGAGGAAGACCTGGGATCGGACTATACGCGCCGATCTCAAATCCAAGAACTTGACAAGTGAAGCAGCCCTTAACAGGGTTGCCTGGAACGCCGCCATTAGGACAAGAGACTGAAACTGCACTTATGTGTGGAACACTCAGTCTTAAAATTTTATGTATGTGTATGTATGTACTCTTACCATCACCATCATTATCACTTTTATTCTCACCATCATTATCATTATTATCACTCTTATTCTTACGTCCATCATTATCACTATCATGTCGTTCCCGGGCACCTCCTTCGTCATCTTCCTGTATATCTTTCTTAAACTCGGCCCACCAGGATTTCAGGCCGCCCACGTCCAAATCCTCGTCGTCCTCCTCAGACTCTTCTTCCGCGTCGTCGCCTTCGAGTCGCCAAAAGCGCCGCCGCCTCTTCTTCTTGCGCTTGCTGTCCTCTTCTTCCTGCTGTTGCTTGCGTTTCCTTTCCTCTTGCGTTTCCTTGCGCCTCTTCTCCTCGTTCTTGTATTTAATGGCTTGCTCCTAGGACAAAAAAAACAATTTGTGTTAACCCCTTCTGTATTGGATCGTCCTTTTAGTTTTTTTCTGGCTACTATTAGACGATTTAATTCAGCTTCAAAAGTGCCTCCAACAAATAACGGGCTACAAATTACCTCACTTAACCCTTGTCATTACCAGAGATCCTTCCTAAACTGTACTAAACTGTCTAAATATAGCTAGAATAAAATTAAAAAGTCGTCGCTGGTAATGAAGGGGTTAAGTTAGTAAGTTTTTTTTATTTTTTATTTTTTTCCAATTGGCTCCCTATACCTCCATCAAGCTTAAACAAAACACCCCCAAGATGAATTTGTAATTTTTTCTGTAGAAACATTTCTCAGCCTTTGGATGGAGCGCTCCTACTCTAATTTACAGGCTCGCTATTGCTTGCTAGAAAAAATTGAGACAAAAGGTTTCAAAATTGACAAAGAAATGAGACGAAAGGTCTTCAAATCATCAAACTAATGGGGCGAATGTCTAAGAATCTCCAAACTAATGGGGCTAAACATGAAGAAGAAAGAGGCCCAGAGGAAAGAGGCCCCAATAAAAACACCCCTTTAATGGAATAGAACAAGAAATAATGGAGTTCCTTGGTGAACAGTGGATATTTTTTTTTTTTTCAGCCGAGGATAAATTGCCATGCACTCCCATTGATTACTTAGCTATTATGAAGGTTTTAAAGTGAAATATATTGATAATTATGAAAACTTTAGCATTATTATGACACAAAGACAGATTGAATGTATGTATATACTCAGGCACATGCCCCATAGCTGGGGGTGGCCGATTGAATAGAGCCCGAACAGAAACATTTAAAGTTCCGATTCTAAGGGTCCGGGACCACTGTTGCGTTCCCCCGCCCCTTTATCTGTCTCGTCTAGCAGGTGATTCATACAAGGGAAGGAGGATTCCTAGCCCCCTGCCCCCAGAAGGAAGAGTAGGACAGTAAAAGAGACCGTCAGAAGCGGCTAAGGTTTCTGTCTGTCTCTTTTACTGTCCTACTGTTCCTTAGTACCATATTTTTCCATGAATATCAAGAAATCTGTTACGAAGGGACTAAATTTACCATCAGCTGAGAACAGACAATAATTGTCTTTTCTGTAGTAGAATAATGGGACCCCTGCCGAAGGATAAGTCAGAAATAGAGAAATTTGAGTGCGTAGTGTGCAAAGCCGAGCTTGTGTTAAGTCATGATCCTGTGGCTGTGAATTTTGGAAATGAGTCATTGGAGCTGGTGAACAAGTTTTGTTACCTAGGAGATATCATCTCTGCCAGTGGTGGGGCCGAGGCTGCCACTGTTGCTAGAATTAGATGTGGCTGGGGAAAGTTCAGAGAACTGCTGCCAATCCTGACCATGAAAAAAATGCCTCTCCCCCTGAAGGGAAAGGTGTATGCCTCATGTGTTAGAAGTGCAATGACGTATTCCTCAGAAACATGGGCCGTTAAAGTAGAGGATGTCAACAGAATGGAACGTAATGAGATGAGAATGGTGAGATGGATGTGTGGGGCCAGGCTACAGGATAGAATAACAAATGTTGACCTGAGGAGATGCTTAGGTATAAAGAGTATTAGCGAGGTGATGCGTACAAGTAGACTGGGATGGTATGGACATGTGGAAAGAATGGATGAACAAAATTGGATGAAAAAATGCAGGTCTGTGATTGTGGAGGGAGCTGCGCTGCTGCACCAAGGGGTGGACCGAGGAAGACCTGGGATCGGACTATACGTGCTTATCTCAAATCCAAGAACTTGACAAGTGAAGCAGCCCTTAACAGGGTTGCCTGGAATGCCGCCATTAGGACAAGAGACTGAAACTGCACAAATGTGTGGAACACTCAGTCTTAACATTTTATGCATGTACCGGTACTGTATGTATGTATTTAGGTGAGGGCTGGTCCTATACAGATTGAGGCTTGGCATCATCTAACCAACCTTAGCCGTTTCTGTCTGTCTCTTTTACTGTCCTACTTTTCCTTCTGGGGGCATGGGGTTATGAATCCTCCTCCCCTTGTAAATTCTCCTACTCAACGAGACAGAGAAAGGTGTGAGGGAACGCGAAAGTGGTCCCGGACCCTAACAATTGGAACTTTACAGGTTTCTGTTCGGATTCTGTCTCGAGTTGGTATGTGCCTGAGTATACAGTATACATAATATTTTATGCTAAAAAAGGAAAACAAATAGACAATACAGTATTAATAATAATAAATACCTCTCTGCGCCGTTCCTCTTCCCTGCGTTGATGGTCGGACATTCTGGTAGGAGCAGATATTCTCGTGGATGCTTTGATTTCCACCCGAGCTCTCTTGTTGGTGTCGTCTTTCCCTCTCTCCTTCGCTGGCTCTTTTCTTTTCTCCGGCTCGTCTTTGTCGTCCTCGGCCAATTTCACGAAGCCCTTTTGCTTCTGTGTAGGGAAATCAATAGCCAAGTCAGTTTTATTTTTTATTATACAGTAATGTAAAACTTGCAAAATAAACTAACCAAAACAGGAACAACACAATATAAAGACAAAAGAACTTATCAAAATCACTATGTGGAAATAACGCTTTAGCAAAATCAATTTTTGAAATAAAAGCACACAAAACCACCACATTGAATGTACATCACTATATGAGTAAATTAATTTGTTTCCCAAGGAAATTAGTCGCACATACAGGCCTATTAACATACTCTCGTCATGTCCAAGGAATTAGTCAATTTGGGAAGTTCAGGACGCTCTGGTAAATTATAATGTAAGACTTGCAAAATAAACAAACCAAAACATGGACGAACACAGAAAAACGACACAATAACTTATCAAAATCGGTATGTGGAAACAACGCTTAAGCAAAATAATAAATACAGTTATCAATTATGTACCGGTACGATTAAGTACGACAGGTTGGGTAAGAGGTATCCTCACCAGGATTCGAACCCACTCACTCCAGGTATATTTGGGAGAGTCGGGCACCGTAACCACTCGGCCATGAGCGGATATAATCGTACATAATTGATATTTGTCATTTTCAGAGGTTCCATAATAGTACCAGGACGATTAAAAATCGTATATCACTTAACCGAGTTGGCGGAGGGGAAGCGTAAAAATAGTCATGGTCGAAGTCTAATAAACTCACCACGTGTTCGAAGGCATAGTCCTCCACGAGACTAAAAACCTGGTTCCTCAAATAAGAACTAAGGTTGCTTTCCTTATATCCGCTCATGGCCGAGTGGTTACGGTGCCCGACTCTCCCAAATATACCTGGAGTGAGTGGGTTCGAATCCTGGTGAGGATACCTCTTACCCAATAAATACAGTATATAAATAAATATAAAAAATATTAATAAATATATAGAAAACCACCCCCTTAACCTCTCCGCTGCATACCCCGTATAGTATAGAGCCACCCCTGTGCGGAGGTATTTAGAGTGTTTCCTTCACTCAAATCGTCATCGTACCATAAATATCATTAATACTTATCCATATGCGCTTATTTTACGTTGATTATAAAGGTATTAACCTGTTACAGCAATAAAACAAGTGGAAACAGCGTTTGGATGGTAAAAATCGGCAAATTAGATCGGGAGTTACATAACTTAAGGCTGAGGCAGCCTGCCAGCCAGCCAGCCGTCATGACGGCTGGAGCGACACTGTCGTGGAGTTCCCTCTCTTTCTCTCTTTCACTCGCTGTGTAGCACATACAAGCACAGCTTGCTTATGAATCGCTATTGATAGCATGAAATATATAAACGAAATATGGGAATAAGAGAGAATAGATGATAATTGAAGGGGGGAAGGAGGGGATGTGGAGGAGTGATATTTGGCATGGCCAAGGGGCAAAAAAAAAAAAAAAAAAAAAAAAAAAAAAAATATACTGGGCTGATTTAAATGTTTTTTTTAAGGCCTTGGATTATATAAGGCTTCCCGCAGCCCACCGGTAGGCCATATATAAGTCTTGCCGCACTTGCTGGGTTAAATAAGTTGTACTGACCGCTCTCTTGATAATAAGTTTTGTGAGGTTGTGACAGTGTTTGGCCGACCGGTTGTGGTCTTGAATGGAGTCCGAGGCTGTAGTGGAGGTGGGAAGGGGACACAGGCGACAACGACTTTTCTGGATCGGCTGCAAAAAGTTCAGACCTGGGGAAGAACAGACAAACATTATGATCAGAACATTATACACCAATTATCTATCTATCTATCTATTTACTCAGGCCCAATCCCCACTTTTCCTATTTGTATTATATTTTATTTTATTATTTTTTATTTATTTTTTGTTGGGGGGGTGGCCGACTAAATCTATATTTTATTAATTTCATCCAACACCAAACACCTCCAATGAAATTGATGAAAGAATATAATTATGTGATCCACCGGGTTTCAAACCTGGGTTATCACACACAGATTTTTAAACACTATAACCATTACACCACCAAGACAGTTAAAAGGTTTATACACAAGCCCACGACCCACAATCCATTCTCGAACAATGGACACCAATCTAATCATGTACATATTCCCAACCGCGGTATGGTAGCTTACTGTTTAAGTGAGAGGAAAGAATACTCCTGGGGCACAGATCATATAGACCAGCCTTGCTACCAAATATCCCTGAACCTACTGATAATCTATATTTCATTCATTTCACCCCAACACTAAACACCTCCAATTAAATTAATGAAAGCATATATGTGATCCACCAGCTGATGGTAAACTAAATTCCTTAGCATCTGATTTATAGATTCTTAATGGGAATATATAATACTGCTTTGTCTCTGCGTCATATTATTGCCAAGTTTTTATAAGTAGCAACATATTTCGCTATAAAATTCTGGTAATAGCCGAGTAATCAGGATGGCCAGATAGCAATTAACTATCAGCTGGAAAAAGTAGACTATAGCATATCATAAGAACTAGCTAGGAATATGGCAAAACTATATATATACTGTATATATACAGTATAATATATATATATATATATATATATATATATATATATATATATATATATATATATATATATATATACTGTATATATATATTTTTTTTTTTGCCAGACGCCGTAATTCCCAAGGGGTGGCCATAAACATTTGGCGTTTGTCAGGATACGCTAGGGCAAAGTACAGTAGTCCATTCATGTAATTCTTAACGTATTGTATTGCGATTCTGTTGAGCTATTTTTTGTGTTGAGATGTACTTACACTAGTTGTACTTACACTAGTTGTATTTGCGGGAGTGAGCATGCTCGTTAATTCCCGCCTCCTAAGATATGTTTGTCATACCGTGCTTTGAAACTATGCACTGATGGTGCAGACACTACTTCGGCTGGCAATTTGTTCCACCCACTAATCGAGTTGGTAGGAAATCTTTTACTTTTCAGATCAGAATGACTATTAAGCACTTTTAGTTTGTAGCTGTGACCTCTTGTTCTCTCACCTCCATCCCTCACTATGAAGTTTTCTTGGTCGATTTTGTCAATACCTCTAACACATTTGTATATCTGAATTTGCTGTCCTCGTTTCCTTCTCTGTTCCAGTGTAGGTAGATTCAATCTCTCGAGCCTCTCTTGGTACTCCAAATTTTCCAAACCTGGGATCATCCTCGTAGCTGCTCTCTGTACCCTCTCAATTTTGTGGATATGTTTCTTCAAGTGAGGGGACCACACTACAGATGCATATTCCATCCTGGGTCTTATTATTGCCGTTATTATTTGTTTCATGGTGTTTTCATTAAGATAATTGAAAGACATCCTGATATTTGCCAATAGTGCTAGTGATTCTCTCACTATCTTATTTACGTGGCTTTCTGGAGACATGTTATCCTTAAATTCTATCCCCAAGTCTTTTTCTTTTTCTGCTTTGGGAATCACTTCGTTTCCTAGTTTATAATCTTTTCTAGGTCTGTACTTGCTTTTACCCATTTCTAGAGTCTTACATTTCCCTGCATTGAACTCCATATTCCATTTGATGCTCCATTCATGGATCTTTTGCAAATCTGCTTGGAGCTCAAGGCAATCCTCCTGGGTTCTGATCGTTTTAAGCAGCTTAGCATCGTCCGCAAACATGCTCATGTAGCTTGTTAGTCCCTCAGGCAAGTCATTTACAAATATTAGAAACATGATTGGGGCTAGGACAGATCCTTGTGGTACTCCACTCGTAATTTGAGTCCAGTTTGATGATTTCCCCCTTACTGTTGTTCTCATCTGTCTTCCGCTAAGGTAGCTCTCCATCCATTTCAGCAGTTTGTCTGCTACTTTTCCCTCATGTTTTAATTTCCACAGCAATCTCTTGTGTGGAACTTTGTCAAATGCCTTTTTAAAGTCTAGGTAGGCACAGTCTACCCATCCTTCCCTCTGGTCCACTGTGTCTATTACTCTAGAGTAAAAACTCAACTAGTTGCTTACACATGATCTGCCTCCTCTGAATCCAAATTGTCGGTCAGTAATTAATCTTTTGGATTCCAGGTAGTTCACCCATTTGTCCCTTATTAATCCTTCCAGAATCTTCATGAGGATGCTCAATAGTGATACAGGTCTATAGTTCAGTGGTTTATCTCTGCTTCCTCCCTTAAATATAGGAATAATGTTTGCTCTTTTCCATTCTGTAGGTACTATCCCTGTGTCCAATGATTTGGTCATTATAACTTATAATGGTATACTCAGTTCCTTGGCATTTTCTTTAATAATCCAGCCTGATACTCCGTCCGGTCCGGCGGCTTTGTTTGGATCCACCTTACTCATTTTGTCTATGAGCTCTGGTCTGTTAAATGTGACTTCCGGCATTTCCTCTGTACCTATCTCATTGGTTTCTGGTGCAATGAATTCTCCTTCTTTTGTAAATACTGACGCAAAATTTCTATTTAGTTCTTCCGCAATTTCTGTATCCTCTTCTATGATTCTGTTTCCACTTTTAATCTTTACGATTGTGGCTTTTATCTTCCTTTTGCCGTTTACAAACTTGAAAAACATTTTTGGATTCTTTTCATAGTTCTCCACTATCCCTTTCTCATGGTTTGCCTCTGACCTCCTCCTCATTTCTGTGTATTTGTTTCTCTCCTCTTTATACTTTTGCCTGTTATCTTCCGAATCCCAGTTTCTCATCTTTTTCCAGGCTTTGTTTTTTGCTTCCTGTGCTTGCCTACATTCGCGGTTAAACCATGCTTTGCGATTTCCTTTTTTCCTGTTATTAATGTACTTTGGGACAAAAGTTTTTATACCAGTATCATAGATCTCCATGAATGCCTTGAGTTTTTTGTCTACCTCACTTTCAGATAACACCTGATCCCAATTTTGTGACTTGAAAAAATCCCGTAGTCCTGCGAAATCGGTTCTGGAATACATCCAGTGATTTTCCTTGTGCTTTTCCCTTTCCTTGGGTAGATTATGCTTCAATAGTAGGTCTATGTCTAGAACTGCATGGTCGCTTTTTCCTAGTGGGCATAGGTACTGAATACTTTGAACCTCCTCCTCCCTTCTTGTGAATAGAAGGTCCAATCTAGCTGGTTGATCACTTCCCCTTACTCTTGATGACTCTTTTACATGTTGGTATATAGAATTTTCCATGGCCATACTTAAAAATTCATAGCCCCAACTTTCCTCCCCTGTTCCGGCTTCTAGTTCTTCCCAATTCACTTCCTTGCAGTTAAAGTCCCCACACATGACTATTTCATCCTTTGAAGCCAAGATATTTCCTAGCACACTAATTGTTTCCTTACGCATTAGGCTATGCTCCTCCTTACCCCATGTCTTCGTCTTGGGAGGTACATATGCTACTATCACCACTATTTTTTCGTTTCCATCAATTTCTATTGCTAAAACTTCTGCTGTTGAAGTTTCTAGTTTTATCTCAGACACAATCAAATATTTCCTAGTAAGGATGCACACTCCACCTCCATGTCGAAATTTTCTGTCCCTCCTCCAAATCCTGTATTCAGACCATCCTAGCAGATTTATATCAAGTTCCTCTCTTAGTTTTGTCTCAGTGAGACATACTATTTCTGGTTTCTTAGTATTGAGTAAGTCTGTTAGTTCTAGTTTCTTAGAGATTAGCCCATCGACATTGCTATATAGAATCCTTATACTTTCTAGTCCCCCATTACCTGCTCCAAGTGCCTTATCTGCGGCGGTCTGTTCCCTACCCTCTTTTTCTTTTAGTTTCTCTTTACCGAAAGTTTCATAATCTTCCCCTTTCTTACTCCGTAAAAAAACTTATTCTTTTCTTGTTCTGTCCTCTTGCTATTTTCCTCTTTGGCGGTTTTCCTTAGTTCAGCCTCCTTCTTTCTCTCTTCTTCTGGTAAGTCTCGCCTGATGTAGATTTTGTCCTTACCCTCTAACCCTTTTAGCCTAGCTGCTACTGCCATGATTTCATCACATGTCCTTCTTGACTTAAATTCGATTTTTACCAGTCTATTGTATTCCTTTGTATATTTTCCCAGCCTAAACATGTCTGATATTTCCTCCTTCCAGGTGTCCTCCTCATCCTTAATAGATTCCAGAATCTTGTTGATGCGACCTTCATCCTTCTCTCTTCGTTTTGTCCAGTCTAGTTCCTCCTTTTCTTCCACCCCTGATATTATGAGGCAGTTAGCCCTACGACTTTCTTCCTGGATGGCCTGAGAGTTTTCGTGAATGCCTTGCTTAACCATACTTTTTACCTGGTCCTTTATCCTAACATCTTGCTTACCTTTACCTTTTGATACCTTTTGATGTGTTCGCCGCTCTTCTAGCGGCACCAAGGAGCGCGACGCCCCTCGTTATGGGTGGTGATCTGGTGCAGTAGACTGTTTGAAGCGACAGCTCGCTCCCTTGCGAGGATGGGCTCGTCTGGCACTTTTTGCAGTTCGACATCTAGGGCTCTCTTGAAGTTGTCTAACGAGATGTCCCTCATGTCTCTATGTTTTGTGTTGAGATAATAGATTATAATGTATTTGCTGTAGCCCAATTCTTCAGTTTTAGTCACGGCAAAATTAAACAAAAATAGTTTAATAAAACAAGTCTACCTTAACCCCTAAAAACGAGGCCGTTTGCAACATCAACTACCTGCCAAGCGGGCATATTTACCCTAAACGAGCTTCATTCCGTGCTCTTTTTCATGCATAAACAAGAGCCAGAGCGTAATACAATTATGTATCCGTGAAAGGGCGATAATAGAGCTTTCCAATGACACCTGAATCATCCTTGTACGACCACGGGTTATCCTGTAGCGATCGCGCAACCGGAGGTGAAAAATCCCTAAATTAGATCATTTCCCCAGTTTCGAGGGTGTGAAATGTTGCAGTAGCGGTCTCAGTCACGGCACTGTGGTCGTGCCGAACGGTCAGATCGTCCTCCCAATGCATGGACTCTCTCAGAGCTGATAATGTGCTCAGAATGCCGCCCGTCATATGACAGGTACCGGAGGATAGTCCATTTATCTCTCGCCCGTCATATGACGGTCACCGCAAGTTGAGTGTTAAGGGGAGATGGGCCGTTTTTTTAGTCTATTAATTAATCTAATCCTATATTTCTTAGTTTCCTCACTAGACCTCCATCAAGCTTAGAAAAACACCCCCTTCAAGATTTTCTGTAGAAAAATGTCCAGGCCGAAGGCCGATTCCTCTCAAAATTTCAGACTCGCTTTCGCTCGCCAGGAAAAAATCAACACCTAAATGGTCTTAAAATTGACAACGAAATGGGGGGAAAGTTGTTAAAACAGCCAAAATAATGGGACGAAATTCATATTTTTTGTTTAAATCCTAGTTTAGCCATACCACTGAGCTACAAAACATAACTCTTATAGGGCTGGCCTCAGCCAAAGCCAAGGATTTGACATTATTAGGGGGAAATTACCAGCTCTTAAGGAACGTTAGAAGTTGTACAGGAGACATAAAAAATCAGATCTTATCTAACCCTCAGAGGCCTCATAAGAGGCAAAAAAAAACAATTGGCAGGAATCAGGGAGGCCTCATATGAGGCAAAATGCGCAGCTAAAAATCACCGCTAAACCACCGGCAACCACGGGTCGTAGCAATGTCTCCTCAACTGCATTCTACAGACAACAAAAAGTTTTATAATTTGCAAAAAAATAAATTACTGCTCTAGGTGGTCTCAATCAGTAGCTACTGAATTATGAAGTTTGCCTGTACCAAAAGGGCCCCGGACACAGCGATCGGGATCATATGAGGCCCCCCCAGATTTCGTGGGTTAAGGAGTGAACAGGATGCTAGGAAACGAACCACACGATAGATGGAGAAGGATGGTGAGTCCATCAACCGAAATTCATAAAAACTGAAAACTAATGGGGTTAAACAAGAGGAAGAAGGGAGACCAGAAAACCGGCCCATCTCCCTTTAACCCGAGGAATGCCTACTTGCCGAGGAACTTACCTTGAGGTATATTAGGATCAAAGGGAAGCAGTGAGTCTCGGCTGGTGACCGGGTCTTCACATTCTAGGCTCAGGGCCGCCAGCTTGTTGTCAAATTTCTTCTCCATACCTTGAATTAAATAATAATTATTAATATTATTATTATTATTATTATTATTAATACCTTGTCTAGCGGGGTGTTTTGGGCTCATTTGGGCATATTCAGGCCCTCCTGAATGATCAATCAAGTATCTGCATGAAAAGAAATGTATTCAGCAAAAAACTAGGCGCTAAAAGCTTCAAAATGAGACCAGAACGAGCTACGTAGCACTCGTGGTTCTCTTGCAGTGGTGCCACGAACATGGGAGTTTAGCGTATAGCGGTATATTTTTCCCAGCTATGCTCACTACTGGCTACACTGCCGGCCTCTCGAGAACACAGGGAACATGAGTTAATGGGCGGCGGTAAGCCCTGGGAGTCGGCTGTCTGGCCCGCTGCGCTCCCGGCCATTTGCACTCGATTTTAACCCTTTAAAAGCCTTAATAATGCTCCTAACTTGCTGCAAATTGGTGCACGACTTAAGTCGAGCGCCGCCAATAAGGGGTTAATGTATATTATCACCAACCCACCAATTAACTTCCAAATAACCTAATTAATGAAATCAATGAAACTAATGAATATATGTGGTACTACAAGGATTCCAACCAAGGATACTCACACCAACATTCTGTGCATAAGACATGTGGAGAGGATGGATGAACATAGCTGGGTGAACAGATACAATTCCATGAATGTGGAGGGAGCTGCACCAAGGGGCAGACCAAGAAAGACGAGGGATCAGACCTTACGGTCTGATCTTAAATTGAAGAACCTGACAAGTGAGGCAGCTCTGAACAGGTCTGCCTGGAACACCACCATTAAGACATGAGACCGGAACCGCACTTCATGTGCAGCACTTGGTCTTTAAATTTGTGTACAGTATGTGCAGAATATGTATAAGACACTAAGTCCCTGATTCATCAGGGCACCCACCCTAGCCTTGCTATTCAGCAGGGAGTGTATGGTGGTAAAAACTGCATCATCATCATCACAGGCCGTGGTGCAGTTGGTAGAGCACTGGCCTGCAAACTGTGAGGTTGATGGTTTGAGTCTTGGGCCGACCAGTGTTATTGGTGGACGGTGCAGTCTGTGGCAACTATTCACTGAAGTCCCTGATCATCAGGGCACCCACCCTAGCCCAGCTCTTGAGCAGGGAGTGCATGGTGGTAAAAACCGCATCATAACAGGTGAAGCAAGAAGAGTGCAAATACAATAAGTTGCTTTACACTAAGTTTCCAGGAACTCCTACCCACCTCAATTGTCAAATAAACAAATTAAAATGTAAAACTTGCAAACCAAACAAACCAAAATTGTGACAAAGACAATACAAAGGCAAAATAACTAATCAAAATCGCTATGTGGTAACAACGCTTACTAAAATAAAATTTATGAAATAAAAGAACACAATCCTCCAGATAGGGTGGTTAATCTGTTTCCCATGCAAACTAATCACACACATAACAACGCAGTATCATCACGTTCAAAGAATTAGTCAGTTTGGGAAGTCCGGGACGTTCTGGTAAATAAAGATAAAAAATAGTCCAGGATAGAAGAAAGAGATATAAACAAAGAACTATAATGTGAAAGATGTGCATGACAGATATATAATTATAAAATTGTAATCAAGATACTATTAAATTGTAAAACTTGCAAAATAAACAAACCAAAACTTGGACGAACACAGTAAAAAGACAAAACAACTAATCAAAATCGCTATGTGGAAACAACAAGATCATCGATAACACAAGAAATATCAAAACAAATAAGTAACAAATAAAATATTTGATAAATAAATGAATATGCATCAATTAACAATAAATCAAATTTAAATGCTACAATAATCTTGTTCTCTTTTCATTTAACGTGTGAATAATAATGGACCCAGCTTTTTTTAGGCACCCTATCAAAAATAAGAACATAAGAAAATGGGAGTCTGCAGAGTGCCGATTGGCCCTCACAAGGACAGATCCCTTTCACATCCAACCCATCTTGTCTATCTAATTTTATCTATCTATTTATCTAAAAAAAAAAAAAAAAAAAAAAAAAAAAAAAAAGGAAAACTGGGGAAGGTGCCAGAGTATACTGTATGTATGTATGTATGTATGTATGTATATATGTATATATATATATATATATATATATATATATATATATATATATATATATATATATATATATATATATATATATATATATATATATATATATATACATACATACATACATACATATCTATCTATATACTCAGGCCCAAAATTCCCACATTTCCTTTTTTTTTGGGGGGGGGGGGACTCAAGACAGAGCCCGAATAGGGACAACACAACAGAAAATAATGAACACACAAAAACAAAATACAAATTCACACACATCCAATTTTATGAATCCAATAAATCCAAAATAATGCAATCATTGACTTACTGGTTTTCTTGCTTGTGGTTTCATTCTCTGGTGGTTCTGTCTTCTCTGTTGACTCTTCCTGCTTCACTCTCTCAGCTGTTATCCTCTCCGCCTCAATCTGGTAGGATAGGAAAGGTTTTGTATGTATGTATATACTCAGGCCCATTTCCTATTTTTTTTTGGGGGGGGGGGAGAGAGAGGTGGCCGACTCAAGACAGAGCCCAAATAGGGACAACACAACAGAAAACAATGAACACACAAAAACAAAATACAAATTCACACACATCTATGAAAGGTTTTGGGTTAGCTATAAAAATCTAAATCATGATGGACAATACTCTAGTTTGTTTTGTATTACCTATGTGCATGAAGGAGACAAAAGGCAAAACTGCCTGCAACAAGGGTCCCCACAAGGTTGAAAGAGTGAAAAAATAGCCAAAATCAAGATACGTTGGAGGTAATTTAGGTGTGCTGGAAATGTGTGGTGTGCTTGTTAACCCCTCCAATCCCAGTGACGGATATAGTCGTTAGTAATGTAATTTCCTTGTAACTGCCTGTACAAGGCTGTACCACTTACCACGACCGCTTGAGCACCACTCCCGTTATGGAAACACTTCTCAGCTTATATGAGACCCACTGAAGGGTGGGAGGGCCAGTGTTGCCTCATCTCTGGAGGTGGAAAGGTGGTCTCTGACTCTCCTGCCATATTGGCCACATTGCTAGACTGCTGGGGACTTTTATTACTGTATCCTACGGTACAGTACGGGTTAAGTGTAGTGAAATGCATAGGGGGAGGAGGTGCTTAGCTGGATTACTCTCTGTGTAGGTGAGGCACAGATAGAAACAGTGGGGGAAGCCAGGCAAATGAAAACAGGAATTCCAGCCACTCCTTATCATATGCCTATGTGGTTAGCTATAAAGGCTTACAAAGAGAGTATATGAGTCAGATACAAGGGGAGGTAGAGGGGTAGGAAGACCTCCGTTGAGATGGAGAGAATGTGTAGTAAAAGAGTTGGAAGATAGAGAGATTACAGAGAGAACAGGCAAGAGAAGTGGTAATAAATAGGAATGAATGGAGAATGCTAGTGAAAAGATGAGTGAAAACGCGGTCGTTGGGAGAGGGGGGTCAGGCGCCAGTTGGACTAGATAATAGTCCGTCAGGTGCCTGGTCCGGGGAGCCGGTATATATGAAGGGAACGCCTGGATGTGTGGTGGGCGGGCATAGTGGTGGTAAAGCTTCGCTGCGCGTCTGCCTGCTGAGACCGGAACCTCTCCGGGAGGTCTGGGACCTGGGAATCTTTAGCTGGAGACCCCAAATAGGCCTGGGTCTCTGGGTCTTCGCCTGGGCAACCTAGATGTGTGGGAATTTTTTGTTTTTGTGTAATGCTGTGTTGTCCCTGTTCGGGCTCTGTCTCAAGTCGGCCACCCCCAGCTATGGAGTATGTACCTGTGTATATAGATGCATACATATACATACATACATACATTATTATTATTATTATTATTATTATTATATATTATTCCCTTGTTTCTCTGTTTGACTAACCTTAAAATGTAAATTGGTGGACCTGTGTCTCTCCAAGTGTTGACGGTTGGTGAAGGTTATTCCACAACAAGTCTTGGTGGTGTAGTTCATCAAGACCTGGGGGTAACAAAGGGGAGAATATTAGTATTACCTTATAACAAATTGGGTGAGGACTGGTCCTATCCAGAGTGAGGTTTGGCATCCTCTACCCAACCTAAGCCATTTCTGTCTATCTCTTTTATTGTCCTACTTTTTCTTCTGGGGGCAGGGGGCTAGGAATCCTCCTTCCCTTGTAAAATTCTCTTACTCAACGAGACAAAGAAAGGGGCGAGGGAATGCGAAAGTGGTCCCGGACCCTAAGAATTGAAACTTTAAAGGTTTCTGTTCGGGCTCTGTCTCGAGTCGGCCACCTTCAGCAATGGGGTATGTGCCTGAGTATGTACATACATAAATAACAAGTTGCAAGTAAACACGGCCACAACTAGAACACCCACAGTCTACCTTCCTCTATCTACACATTAATATCCATCTAATTATCCACATCTATCTCTCCCCCAAATACATAAATGCACACTCACATACACATATGGATATATACTGTACGGTCGCGCTAATATGTCCCAGCTGTCATTACGTTTGGGTCTCTCTGTGCTGTATTAATGTCTGTCAGGTGTTGAATAGGGTGGGTAAGGGTAGGAACGTGTTTGTATATTTCACTCGATATGAAGAAATGAAGCTTAAATATTGCCGATAACAATTATTGATCAAAACATACTTGGTGCCGAAACATCACTTATTAGCGCGACTGTACATATACAGTATGTATGTATGTATATATATGGGGACAGGGGGTTAGGAATCCTCCTCCCCTTGTAAAATTCACCTACTAAACGAGACAGAGTAAGGGGCGAGGAAACGCGAAAGTTGTCCCGGACCCTAAGAATTGGAACTTTAAATGTTGCTTCTGTTCGGTCTCTGTCTGGAGTCGGCCACCCCCAGCTATGGGGTATGTGCCTCACTATATACATACATACATATATATATTAATTAAAATGTAAAACTTGCAAACTAAACAAACCAAAACTGGGACGATAGAAGATAAAGGTAAAATAACTTATCAAAATCGCTGTGGAAATAACACTTACTAAAATAAAATTTATGAAATAAAAGAACACAATCCACCACATAGGGTGTATACACATAGTTAGTTAGTTATGTAGAGCAGATTAACCAGACCACTGAGCTCCATACGGAACTCTCATAGGTCTGGCCCGAAGGATTGGATCAGATTACTGAAAGGAGCTTAAGGCGACGCAAAAAACGGATGATAGGGGGGAAGGAAAATGACGGAGAATCGGATAAAAGGTCAGTGAATGATTTAGTACCAAAACAAACCGTACGCAGACGGGCAGTATCTGGGCAGTCAAAGACGTGGCGAACAGTTAGAGGGGAATGACAGGAGGAGCAGGTAGGGGGCGGAGTGCGGGGAGTGGACATCAAATAACCGTGAGTCAGCCGGGAATGGCCTATCCTAAGTCTAGTTAGTAAAACTTCCTCACACCTGTGAGACCTGGAAGACGAGGGCCAAGGACGGACAGAAGGTTTGATTGCACAGAGTTTATTATTGCAGGGTAGAGCATCCCAATGAGATTGCCACGTGCAAAGAATAGAAGGCTTGAGTAAGGACAGCCAATCACCTAACGGAAGGTGGGGCTGGCGAGGGATCATTAAAATAGCATTCTTAGCCGCAGCATCGGCGTCTTCATTGCCACGGACACCGATGTGAGCAGGAATCCAACATAACTGGACCTGGAATCCACGTAGGCTCATCTCGTGGAGAGCGTGTTTTATGGCTAAAACTATTACGTGGGAGGACGAATAAGCACGGAGCGCTTCGAGGGCACTACGAGAGTCACTGCAAATTATAAAGGGCTGTTGAGGGGTGTCACGTATAATGTCAATAGCAGATTGGATAGCTAAAAGTTCAGCAGTAAAGATAGAGGCTTGGGGCGGGAGAGAAAACTGAAGGAGCTTAGTAGAGGACACAGCAGCGAGGCCCACCCCAGAGTCAGTCTTAGACCCGTCAGTGAAGATGGCAAAATGGGGGCCTTTCCATGTACGGTGGAGCTAATAAATCATGTCTCAGCTGTCATTACGTTTGGCTCTCTCTGTGCTGTATTAATGTCTGTCAGATGTTGAATAGGGTGTATATATAATCGTAGTTTAACCAGACCACTGAGCTACAAAATGCAACTCATATAGGGCTGGTGTTGAATAGGGTGGGTAAGTGTAGGAACATGTTTGTATATTTCACTCGATATGAAAAAATGAAGCTTAGATATTGCTGATACCAATTATTGATCAAAACATACTTGGTGCCGAGACATCACTTATTAGCGCGACTGTACAGTACTGTACTTACAATATGTCCGATGCTTCCTTTGTGAGTGTGGTGATCATCAACAGAACAGTCACAGAGGTCACAATGGCTTCCTCCTTCATCAGGCTGGCCATCCTTCCATGATCGCAGTTCTTCCAGCTAATACCAGAGTATATAAAGGACAATATTAATACATATAACTACAGAACATATCGTTTGTATTTAAAATGTAAAACTTGTAAGCCAAACATCCCAAAACAGGAACCGTACAATATGAAGGCAAGAGAAGTTATCAACATCACTACAGTACTGTATGTGGAAATATCACATCGAAGCTTTAGCAAAACAACACAATGAAATACAATTATAGTTATAAATGTAATCCTCACATGGTCAATTTCCAAGGCAAGAGACTATAGGTAGCAACAACGAACTTGACAAAAATCTTGATCTTTGACCTCTTTGTAACTCAAAAGGGCCTAGAGCAAACTGGCTGTAGATATCCACACCTATTTCCTGGTGGACTCTTCCCACGTGATACAAACTTCAGCACAATTGCATTCATTTATTTTGATTTATAATAAATTAAGGTGTCAAGATTATTGTCAAGTTCGCTGGCGCTAACTATACCTCTGAAGCTAACCAGGCGAGAAAAGTCTATTTTCTTATGTTAAAGTCACCATTAATCAACTTAGGAGGGGAGAAAATCAGCACAGCAAAAGAAGACAGATTTGGGAGTAATCTTACAGAGTGATCAGTCACCGGAAAAGCATATCGATAGGATAGTGGGAGGGGCATATAAACTGCTGACGAACATGAAGGTAACTTTTACTTATATGAACAAGATGTTGAGACAGATTATAGTGTCAATGATTAGGCCAAGATTAGGCTAAAGTATGCAGCAGTGATATGGTCTCCATACCTGCAAGATTTACATTATAAAAGCACATTGCTAAACTGGAAAGGGTGCAAAGCATAGCCACGAAGATGGTCCCAGATTTGAGAAAAGCTTCCGTTATCTACACTACAAGAAAGGAGAGTGAGGGGAGACTTGATCACAATGTACAAAAGTGTGAAAGGGTTGGAAAGATTGGATAGAGATGAACTTTTTGTAATAGATGCTGGAAGAACAAGAGGGCACGAGTATAAATTGAGGAAGGGTATTTACCGTAGAGATGTAACAAAATTTAGCTTCCCATATAGGAGTATTGATGGCCGGAATGGGTTGGGGGAGGAGTTGGTGGAGGCAAGGAACGTATGTTACAGGGGGACAATGCCTAGTGAGTTCACTGCTCAATAGGTGGCGTTCTGAGAGAGAGGGTCTGAGTCTGGAGGGTGAGACGGTGAAGCACTTGAGCGAAGCAACCAGCCGCTTCAGAGATGGAGCTGCTTCGAGCCATGATGGATGCTTCACATGTCTCACTCCCCAGACTGGAACAAGACCTCACAGGCTTCACCGTGTTGAGCGGTGGAATGTACAGGCTCTCAGCCTATGCCCGAGAGAGAGTAGTTGGAATATAGAAAAAACAAAAAATGTATTTAACCCTTGTCTAGCGGGGGGTTTTGGGCTAATTTGGGCATATTCAGGCCCTCCTGCATGATAAATCAAGTATCTGCATGAAAAAAAAATTATTTAGCAAAAAACTAGGCGCTAAAAGCTTCAAAATGAGACCAGAACGAGCTACGTAGCACTCGTGGTTCTCATACAGTGATACCAGTAACATGGGAGTTTAGCGTATAGCGGCATATTTTTCCCAGCTATGCTCACTACTGGCTACACTGCCGGCCTGTCAAGAACACAGGGAACATGAGTTAATGGGCGGCGGTAAGCCCTGGGAGTCGGCTGTCTGGCCCGCTGCGCTCCCGGCCATTTGCACTCGATTTTAACCCTTTAAAAGCCTTAATAATGCTCCTAACTTGCTGCAAATTGGAACCGGACTGAAGTCCGACCCCGATCTTTAAGGGTTAAAACTAGATTGGATAAAAGTAATCAATACGAGCTTCGTTCAAATCCTGTATTTTTTGTCTTTCTATGTGAGTGAGGGAGACAAAAGGCAGAACTACCTGTATCGAGTGCCTCCCCCAGAGTTGAAAGAGTGACAGGGACAAAATCAAGGGACATTCGAGCCAAAATGCCTGGACACACGGAGTTTGAAGCAATTGAAGTCATAGGAAGAGGGAAAGACCAACTCTAGGAGAGTTCCAGAGCTCAGCAGGAGCTTGGAAGGACCATATTACCAGTCTTGCTAAGGCAGCCTCCCAGAAGTTGGGTGTGCTCAACCACCTCAAGGGGTTCTCTACCCCAGCACAGCTTCTTGCTCTGTACAGGGGCACAGTGCATCCTTGTATTGAGTATTGTTCACATGTGTGGGGAGGATCCTGTCACACCGCACTCCTAGACAAAGTAGAAAGGAAAGCCTTTCGTATCATTAACTCCCGCCCACTCACCAACTCTCTGCAATCTCTCTCTCTTCGCCGCAATGTTGCATTTCTCTTGCTATTCTATCGCTACTATAATAATCAATGTTCTTCAGAGCTTTCCCAGTGTATACCACCTCCTCTACGTAGGTTACGTAGTACCCGGCTTGCAACACAATCCCGCCCCTACTCTGTACAACTCTCCAACCCAAGAGTGAAACGTTATTCTCAGTCTTTCTTCTATTCAGCTGCTGAGCTCTGGAACTCTCTCCAAGAATCAGTCTTTCCCTCTTCCTATGACTTAAATTGCTTCAAACTCTGTGTGTCCAGGCATTTTGGCTCAAACATCCCTTGATTTTGGCTCTGTCACTCTTTCAACTCTGGGGGAGGTACTCGATACAGGCAGTTCTGCCTTTTGTCTCCCTCAGTCACATAGAAAACAAAAATACAGACACACACAGATAGACACACACTTACCTTATTCTCAACCATCTGTAGCTTAACGATGGTATTAATTTTCTGGTGGAATATAGGAGACACGTTCTGATGGGTCTTGTCCCTCCGGTGATTGCTGGCATAGGAACTCTGCAATACAGTACATTATAGTGTTAGCTTGCTGGTCTCACTATACAGTCAGGACCCCCAATTCGCGAGAATAGGGGTGACAGGAGGCATCGCGTATTGTGAATTCGGGTATTGTGGAACTAACTTTAAATGGGAATAATTAGATTGGGTGACATCTCTCAATTATGGCCTATTTTCGAAATTTTTGGCCCTATTTTCGACATTTTTGGCTCTACAGTACAGTCTATATCTTATATATAAGAAGAACAATGAATAAAAATATGAAACTATCCTTAAAATTAGTAGTAGATAGGCTAGGACTAGGACTAGGACCGTAGGACTTCACGATTTTCTCCAACTTCTCCCTCCCTAACCAAATCGTACGAACAGTTTACTCTGACAAGCCTATTGCACAGTTTCCTTCTCCTCTTTTCTTGCGAAACAACAATTCCACCTTCATTTTGTGTGTTATCTTCTTATATTGGCGTGGCATGGCGAAAAAAGTGGCAGGCACTACAAACGTTTGGTCACTCCGCACGGCTATGAGCGCTTGAGCGGGACTGTGGGAGGGAGGGAGGGAGGGTAAGCGGGAGGGAAGGCAGGCGTATGCCCGTCTTCTTCTTTTTTCAGAGCTACTCCTGGGCCTCGCGAAACGTAGACGTGCTCGCGTATCAAGCGGGAATAGCGGATTTGGCCCCTTCTTAGCTCTCGATTCGTGTATTGTGGTACCACCTCGCATAATTAATGCTTAATTAATTAATGTTATTTTCGAGGGGTAACTCGTGTATTAGGGTTTTCGCGAATTGTGGAATCGTGTATTGGGGGTCCTGACTGTATTTGTTAATATATAATAATTGCATAATACTGTACCTGTAATTAGATTTTTAAGAAAAGTAAGTCTATGAACATGGAGGGAGTTGCAAAGAGAGGTAGACTAAGAAAGACATGGGATCAGCTTGTTGTTGTTGTTGTTGTTGTAGTTCCCCAGATTGTCTGGCCGAACAGTCCCAAGTCCAGTTGACCGAAGCCGTGCCAGATGCTCCAGCCTCGGAAGAGGCCAGGGAGAGATGAGATCTGCCTCTGAGAGGTGCAGCGAGGGAGGGGATCATCAGCCCACAGGCTTGCATCCCCGGGCCAATGCACCCACCGTCCGCAGCCCCCCTTGCAGTGCCATCCAATCGGGATCAGGTAGTACACACTGATCTCACAACCAGAGGACTGACTAAGAGGGATTAAGTAACACGCATCTAAACCATTACACCACCAACACAGTTAAAGGTCGAATACACGATCACGATTAATATCCATTTTCAAATTTTGGATATCAATCTAATCATGTACTCGACCCAAAGACCGAGCTGTCTGGAACACTGCAATAAAGTCAACAAAAAGACTGACCTACTCACATGTAGATCATAGTCTTTAAGGGGAGGCAGTTTGTTTTTCCAGTCTTCCTCCTCCCTCATGTTTAGCCCTATTAGTTATGAGATTTCAAAACATTCGCCCCATTAGTTTGGCGATTTTCAGACCTTTTGCCCCATTTCTTTGCCAATATTAAGACCTTTCGTGACATTTAGGTGTCGAGTTTTTTCCTGGCGAGCGATAGTGAGCCTGTATTTGAAGAGGCATCGGCCTTCGGCCAGGGCCCAGGACATTTTTCAACCGAAAAATATAAAAATTTATATCGAAGGAGAGTCTTGTGGGTTTTTTTTTTTAAGCTTGATAGAGGTTTATAGAGAGCAAACTAAACCTCTTCCTTAAACTATTGAGCCGAGCCAGTAAATTATGCTGCACAATACCGTCTGGGCTCCCTTAAACTGTATAAAGTCATTAAATGGTGACCAGAATAAAATTACGGATGGCATCCCAATATTGAAAGGGTTGAGTATTAAGAGGAGACTGGCCGTTTGTTTGATCTATTAATTCATTTATTCATATATTTTTTTTAGTTTCCTCCCTAGACTTCCATCAAGCTTAGAAAAACACCCCCTAGACCCCCCTTCAAGATAAATTTGTAAATTTTTTGGTAGAAAAATGTCCTGGCCAAAGGCCGGTTCCTCTTAAAAATGCAGGCTCGCTATTGCTCGCCAGCAAAAAAATAAACAAATAAATGGCATGAAAGGTCTTAAAATTGACAACGAAATGGGGCGAAAGGTGTTAAAATTGCCAAACTAATGGGGCGAACGTCTTATAATCTCAAAACTAGTGGGGCTAAACATGAGGGAGAAGGGGGTCCAGAAAACCGGGCCATGTCCCCTTAACAGTGAAGTAGAGCTATACCTGAGCGAGAGTGTCCCTGTGCATGGTGTAGAGGTCCCGGGGTGTGAGAGAGAGAGAGGCGGCCAGAGTGTGTAGTGCGAGGTGAGCCAGTGCTGAGGCTGTCCTGTCTCGCATCACCAGGCATCTCACCAACAGTACCACCACACCGCAGGTTAGGCCTCATAGTGGTACCCTGAAGTTGAGTACAATACATAAAACAAATTAGTGGTACCCTTAGTATAGCATAAGAACATCACCAGTACCTTTAACATAACACAACACTGGCGATGGGCTGGTCTATCAGAGTGAGACCTGAGCGATCTCTGCCATACCCATAGCTTACTCTGACTGTTCCTTTTACTTATATATTTTCTAAATCTCAAGTGACGGCGTCTCTTCCGTGGATTGACCTCCCAATCTACCAAGATTGGAAGCTAAAGCGTCACATTATTCCTTTGCCCCTCAACTTTCTCTTCATAATTGCTGAGGGGCACAGGGCCCTGGGTGGGGCTTTGGTTTCCCGGGCGTTTACGCACCCTCTCAGCTCCCCGCCATGGAGTGGCTTCGGTCACCCAGGCTTTATTGTGGTCGGCAGGGAGGGTTCTGTGGGGGCGCTCGTTTATGGCCTTGGCCTTACTCGGGGCCTTGGGGCTGTTCGGCCAGGCAGCTTGGGGAACAACAACAACAACAACAACAACAACATAACACAACATAGCAGGCAGATGTGCACACGTATCTTTTGCCGGTCAGTCATCTAGAATCAGAAACTTTCCAAACGGAGTCCCACAAGGATCCGTCCTATCGCCCGCACTCTTCAATCTGTACATGCACGATATAACTACACCCAATACGCCCCAAATAAACTTAGCCTCCTATGCAGATGAAATAACACTCACATGCACACACCATGACCCAAAAAGAGCAACAGATCTCATTCAACCCTATCTCAACACACTACATGGCTGATGCACTATAAACAGACTTAATCTAGCTCCAGCCAAATCCACCGCAACCCTGCTCACAAGCTGGACAGGAGAACACGAATACATCCCTCAACTCACCATAAACAACACACCCTAAACACATACACACACACACAAAATCCTAGGAGTAACATATGATACTCATATGACATTCAAACAGCACACCACAAACATTAAAAAGAAACTGACACCCAGACTTAACGCCCTCAGGTCACTTGCTCACACAAAATTTGGACACAACAAAGAAACCACCACCACAGTTTATAAACAATACATAAGATCAGTGATGGAATACGCAAGCCCAGCCTGGGCTTCTAACCTAGCTGAAACATATCATAAGACCTTACAGACTACTGTATTCAAAACAAAGCCCTAAAGATCATTACAGGCTGCACAGCTACTGCACCCACAGATCACCTACATCAAGAAACCAAAATCCTCAAAGTCAAAGACCATCTGGACATGAGAGGCACTCAATTCCTGGCAGCAGCCTCTACGAACCAGGATCACCCACTAAACTACATGGCAACACACCCACAGACACCAAGAAATATGTTGGGACCACTACTGTTCGTTATATTTATCAACGACTTACCTGAAGTTATAGCTAATGGAAGTGAGGTATACCTGTATGCGGATGACACTAAGCTGTATAGGAGAGTGAGGACTAAGGAAGATGTGGGTTTGCTTCAAGGAGATGTGGAGGGCATGAAGGGATGGTCTGAGCATTGGTTAATGCCTTTTCATCCAAAAAAATGCAAGTACATGCAGATTAGGACAAGCAAGATAGACAAGGTAGGATACAGTATGTATGAAGCGATGGAGGAAGTGGATGCAGAAAAGGATATAGGAGTAGTGATAGAGAATAAGTTAAATTTCTCAGAACATTTAGCAGAAAAGATAAACAAAACCAATAGAATTGTAGGGCTGATAAGGAGGACATTTGTGTCACTTGACGAAGAAATATTCAGGAATCTCTATACAGCGCTGGTTAGGCCGCACCTGGAATATGCGAACCAGGTATGGGCTCCATATATGGTAAAGGATATAGAAGCAGTGGAGAAAGTGCAGAGGAGAGCTAGCAAGCTAGTGCCAACGTTGAAGAACGCGGGATATGAGCAGAGGTTGAGGACACTGGGGCTTCCGACACTGGCATATAGGAGAAAGAGAGGGGATATGATAGAGACTTTTAAGATAGTGTCAGGAAAGTATGATGAGGATGTGTGTGAAAGTATCTTCTTGATGCGGGAGGGAACAAGAACGAGAGGACACTCTTAAGAAAATTTACAAAGAAAGATATAGGCTTGAGAAGGCAAAGAACTCATTTTGTGATAGAGTGGTAAATGAGTGGAACGCACTGCCCCAGTATGTAGTCGATTCCGAATCAATAAGGGAGTTTGAAAGTAATCTTGATAAAGCATGGGGAAGACAAGATTTGAAGTTTGATTATAAAGCAAAAATACAGAATAGTAAAAATGTTGCGTCTGCTACCGCCGCCGCCAACACCGTGAACGACCGCAGCAGTGCAAGTACTGGTACTGAGCTGGATACACAGGCCTAGTTTGCCTTTTTCCAGAGGATCTACTGTAAGAAACTGTAAAAAACACCCAGCACACGGTATCACACACAATTACTGTCCTCTCTCCCTCCCTGCCCACCCCAAACCAACTTCCAGAAGCACATCCATACTCATTTCTCTCGCCGATCCATACACTCACTCACAGACAACACGCAGCTGCAAGCACGACCTCCCGAAATCCATCCTTCTGAATCCTCCCTTCCTCGCAAGGACAGAGTCCACCTGGCCAGGCTGAGATGCGGACACCATCCAGCTCTCCTGAGCTATCGGAAGAGACTGGATGACTCCGTCGTCGATACCTGCCCGGGATGTAACACAGGACCCCATACCATTAAACACATCATAGAAGACTGCATTTCACACAACCACATGCGCCAACAACACAATCTACACTCAATGAGAGCTCTGTGGGAAAGCCCGATCGTGGCCATGGCCTTCCTCAGGGACTCGGGGCTGTTCGGCCAGGCAGCTTAGGGAACAACAACAACAACAACATAACACAACATAACATAAGAATTTAAGGAACACCCCGTTCTTAACATTAATCCTCCATTGCAAACCCCAATGTAATAGAATAAACTAATGAAAGCATATGATACTCCCGGGATTCGAACTCGGGATACCACACCCAGAACATAACCATCTAAACCATTACACCACCAACACTGTTAATATCAGCCTTGATCAACTGATTGCCGCTCTCGATACTACACAGTCCCTTGCAGAATCCTGTAAGTCCCCTAACCTTGAGTTTTTTTTCTACATCCTGACTCCGTCCCAATCTTCCTCGATCTACCGACTGTTGTCCTTCCGGCCACTTCCAGATGTCTAACGCGGTTCACCTAATCGCCCTCATCCATTCTCTCCACATGGCCAAACCACTGCAGTCGGCCATTATGAAAAAATTCACACTTGTTCAGATATTTAAGAAATTCACCAAACCTAATCTACTCATCCTTGCTCAACGTACTTAACCAGATGGTGTAGAGTCTCGAGCACGGCCAAAACAGTCTTACTGGGTGTGAGGCTGGCAGGATCACTAGCCTTCACCAGGTCGTTCAGGTGGGACAGGACCGCCTCACCTTCCTTTGTCACCACTAGGTTCTCGGAGTCCTGAGGTGCAGAGAAAGAGAAAAACATAAGATGGGGTAGAGTGTTTGAAAGACAGGCATAATAAAGAATACCGGTACCATACTACAATTATAATAAAACATTAATGTCATCAAATTGAAGGGATTACAAAATGGTGAAACAGTACTAGAAGTAGTAGTAAAGTAGTTTGGGACTGGCTGAAGATAATGATGAATACCCGGTACCCGGTATGATACTGCAACAATATGATGATAATGATGACTAATTCAACAAACAATATGTAGCTACTGACCTGACTTGGAGGACTATTAGTAAGTGGACAGACGATGGACGGTATTCCCCTGGCCACGGCTTCCACCACAGACCTACTGGAGTGCGACAGTAGGGCCAGGTAGCGCTCCAACATAGGACCGGTGATAGAGCAATGATTCACCACCACCGCCACCACCACAGAGGGCGCGGGGTAATTCAGCAACTCCAGGAAGCACCACACTAGGGTTGGGTCCACACGCTCGGTTTTGGTGCTGCTGTTGCCGAGGTCATCACACACTTTGCACTCCAGGATGTATGGTATCTTTTGGTCTTCTTTGTACCTAGAAAGTTTGCAAAGTTTTGGTTATTGGTGTTAAGAATGATGTTAAAAATATTATCAATAGGTTCAGGAATATTTTGTAGCGAGGTCAGTTACTTGAGATCTGTGCCCCATAAAATGGTCTTTCCTATCGCATAAGCATTAGGTTTTTCATAGTGCAATTGGATTCATTACGTGATTAGATTGATATCCAGTATTCGATTAATGGATAATAATCGTGGTCACATGCTGTACCTTTAACTGTCTTGATGGTGTAATGGTTAGAGCAAGTAAGTTCTGTATACACTCGAACCTCCATTCAACGGACTCTGATTCTCCGGATATCGGCAATTACGGTCAAAAAACGTAGTCCGGACGAATCCGGATTCATGAGCAGTCAATCTGTAGCTGTGTTAAGTCTGTCCGCGGTAGGTGGCGGGGCAGGCGCATGACGTCACCCCAAGCGCGGGAAATTGGAGAGCGTCAGTCCGCCATTGTCTCTCTGGGAACGAAATATTAAAAGACGCTGAGATAGTAGCGTCAGTACTCAACCCTGAGTCAAGTGATAGTAGTGAGGGGGAAGACGAAATGCCTGTTAAACGTGAAAAGATGTCCTCACTCCTCACTATCGACTGCGTCGATAAACTCCTTGATTACACCACGTACAGCTGTTTTGAGGAAGTGAGGGTGCAGCATGGGCACCTAAGACTGCTGCGGGACTACATTATCAAGGAACAATATAAAGTGGGCCACCAAACCAAGGTTAGCAGCTTCTTTGCTCCCTTCCCATTCGTCCAGGTAGCCCACAACCAGGGTGTTCAGGAGTTAGAGTGCCAGGCCCTGCTAGCCCTCTACCTGGCCCTATTTACCTGGCCCTTATCCCTCTACTGGCCCAGATATCCCTCTACTGGCCCTGCTATCCCTCTACCTGGCCCAGCTATCCTCTACCTGGCCTGTGCCCTCTACCTGGCCCTGCTAGCCTGTACCGGGCACAAGACTTCACTGGGTTTGAGGCTAGACCTCTACCAGGCCCTGTCATCCCTCTGCCATGGCCAGGTACTAGCTCCAGGGCCCCTCACACCAGACATGTTTGACATCGATGATCCCCTGCCGGTGCCGGTGTCTGGTGGTGAGGCTGCTGTCATGGATCAAGAATAACAAGCTATTCTTGATCATGTAAATAGTGTACATATATTAGATATAAGGTAAGAAAACACCACTTTTCATTTGTATACTAATAAAAACAATACATAATTATTATTACCAGGATTTATTTCAGGTACAGTAAAAAAAGGATGCATAACAGTTAAATGTCACGATCCGGACACCTGCACTCAACACCGGATTTTACTCAAGGAATTTCCGGATTACATCCGGCCTGGACAGTATTTACAGCAAACGGACAATTTAGCAGGAGGACAGGTGCTTGCCCACATTTGTCCGTTGAATGGAGGTTGGAGTGTATAGTATCGGGTACGAATCATGAACGGATCAAATGCTTTCAATAATTTCATTGGGGTTATTGGTGGTAGGAACGATGTTAAAAATAATGTACTGTTTAGTGTTTATTTGTCATTAACACTATCTAGAATCACAACAAATTATGAGGTATCTTTTGGTTTCCACCAACTATTGTCCACTGTTGTACCTGGACAGTGGGCATATACAATCAGTGACTTCATTATGAGGTATCTTGTGGTTTCCACCAACTATTGTCCACTGTTGTACCTGGACAGTGGGCATATACAATCAGTGGGACTTCATTTTACAGTAGCTCTGTAATTAACTGTAGCTTAGAAAAAGGCAAGAGGGAATACCTAAACTAACATCACCATGTAGTCTAATTATTCAGAGCGCTAATAGTATAAAATCAAATTACTGTAACTACGACATTTCACAATACTATTTTGCTAAATAGTTATTTACACATGAGGGATTTTGATGAGTTATTTTGTCTTTATATTGGGCTATCCTTATTTGGTTTGTTTATTAATAATAATAATAATAATAAAGTTATTCAGTTAGCATTATTGGCCCCCTAGTATGTTACATTATATATACATGTCTCAGTCTTACCTCCGGGAGCCAACCTTAGTGTTCTGTCACACTTGTCTCGGGGTAATTACTAACTGGACAAACAAATTACTTTCGGACACAGGGGAATATATTATGGTACTATCCATTTGTAATCACCGGTTTGTATTTTCTCGCTTCTCGCCGTCGCTTGGTGTTTATCATTCGAAACGGCTTTCAAATGATGGGGATGTTCGGTTTGCGGCGGCCTTGTTACTGTTATGGCGTTTGGCCCCTTCCCTCTGTTGGTTGGAATTTGTTTCCAAAACTATTTTTCGAGTTTTTGGGTTAACGTCTTGTTTGTGGCGTCACTTCCTCTCTGGCGTTTTCTGGACCTGTTTGTTCTTTTTTCCATCTCTAATTATATTTTTTTTTCCTCACTATATAAAGTTCATGGGGTGTTATTTTGGATTGCCGCTTTCATTACCCTGATATGCCAAATTTGTATTCCTTGCAAGCCCAAATCGTGGAGGGGATGTGCATATTGTTCATCTTATTCTAGCTATTACGTTACAACCCTGAGATGTATCGCTTTGTTTGCTCGTTCGTACTTTAATTAAAACTCTTTCGAATATCACTGTAACTTTACTTTTACATTCTCCTTATTTTTGGTATTACTTTTGTTTATGGTTCATAACTTTTCTAACTCTCCACTTGGACCTTTAAGACATATAGTTATGTCGATTCGTTTTTCTCCTTTCTCTGTCTACTCAGTTATTGTATGTCTTCCTTTCTAGGATGACTGTCATAGGAACCTCTTATTTATGTTTTTCGGTCTCAAGACTGCGTGATGTATCGAACTTCCGCCGCGTTCTCCTCTAGTCAGTATTTTGTCCTTCTCCCTGCTGTAGTCCATATATAGTGTGCACATATAGGCACGAAATCTTCTTCGTTGTCTCTGTGAATATATTGATAAGCAATCAAGTATTGCGTCTGTCTTTCACCAAGCAGAGTCTCTGTAACACAGTACTGAGAAGCTGTACGCTCAGGGCGTTCACCGTGTATGATCTTTATATCGTGATCAGATGCCTTTCACAACTGAGCTGTTAGTAGCTGAAGAGCTATAATATACATCGCCCAAGTCCATCTCCCTTCCTAATCTGCCCTCTATGCTACAGTACTGTTTATATGCTTACCATAAATTCAAATGCCGTCAAACCCTTGATAAGCTCTCTGAGCAACTGTACATGAGGTCACTCCTGTAGAGGTAGACATAATGGGAACTATCCCGTCTATCATTATAATCCCCGCTTTCTCCTATCTAACGCGCGAACAAGATCTTCGGTATGCCTTGAAGCTAACCCCGACGACATGTGTGTTGAATGCTCTCAACGTTTAATGCCTGGTAAGGTCTCCTCTTGTCACTTGAACTGTATCTCTCATATTTTTATCCCTCTGCTTGCCGGCGCACGCAAATATATTGTTCCCCATTTTTCTCTGTCTAGACATTCTTGACATCTCTTTCAAATGCCGACGGGCTGAAGGACAATGAATAAGCACTCTTCGAATTTAGACATCCCCTAGTTTGTAGAAATAGTTACACAATTAATAATTTCTCAGGAGCACCTTTATTTACTAGACAGACCGTTATGGGAGTGGCAGCAGTTGGACACGTCACACTGTTGACCAAATCTTCAACTCGATACCAAGGACAACACGCCTCATATGTGCATCATGCCATGTTTTACAGTGGACCCACTAAATATGTTTTAAACACGAGTATTAATTATTATTAGTGGCTCCTGCATCATTGCCGAACATGCCTATTACATAAGGCAATCTGTTCAAACACTAATCCGCCGTAGTTTGAATCTACCGCGCAGAGCATTTAAAAACTGAGGAGCCTCCATCATGAGCGCACGCGACCTCACTCATGGCTTCAGTCATTATGAATTGGGTTCTCACTACGAAAAAAAACTTCGTAAAAAAAAAATAAAAAAAATAAAATAAGAATAACTATCCAATAAGCTTTCCATCATATCGTGGATGTACTTGTGTGGATTTCTGACCAGACGCTGAATCAGGCGTCATTCTGCCTTCTACTGCTCTGCAGCTCAGCCTGCCCGGACGTGTCTCCCCCCGCTCCGCTGGGTTCCGCATTTGCTGCGTCCCTAGTGAGTTTTTCCCTCATTTGTTTACTTCCGGGATGTATCGAGTAAGGTGTCGGATATGCGTAGCAGGAGATGTCCTGGGCTGGTTGCCCGCAGTGGCAGTGTATTTTGGGTCGCGTGTGTGTGGGGGCATCTATTTCGGATGTACCCTCGTGGTCCTGTTGTGGAGATGTGAACTTTTCACAGTTTGGTTTAGCTTGTGTGATTGAAGGCTGCTTTCATTACGCGTTATTTTTGTGCTGCCTTTTATCTTTCTGATGAGGTAAGCTGTGTGCTTGCTACGACGTTTCCCAGCGTATTTTTTTCTTCACATTAGTGAAAGTTTTTTCTGGGTCCCCGAGTCAGTCTTTCCCTTTGTCGTCGAAGTATTTGCTACATGGGTGTGTTGGCGGTGGTTCCTGTTGTTTATATTTCCCAGGTTTTTTGTTTATATTTGTCAACAGTCTCTTATATGCCGTCTTCTTAGGCCTAGCCAGCCGCTCGTTAGCTTGCCACATGTACAAGTGTTATTGTTTATTTTATAAATATGTCCTACTGTGTCATGTGTATCCTGGTTTTAGTTGTGTATTGGCTAATTCCACGGACTATGTATGTTTCCTGGATAGTTGTGTATTGGCTAATTCCACGGATTATGTGGTGGCCCTAGGCTAGTCGTGCTTGGCTTTCTCTCGGGTCCTATTGTTCAGATGGTTTCTGAACGGGGTGGGGTTTACTTTCCGGCGGGTTTTTCTCGGTTACACCATGAAAAACCCTGACCGAGAGCCGTGTTGGGCCACGCGTGGTTTCAACACAGGCTTGTATCCCCGGCGATGAGGTGTCTGTGGCTCTCCAGGACTGCGTCTCTGTGTGGTGCCTGTTTCAGGCTCCTATGATTCCCGGCGGATTGGCTGTACCCATCTAACATTGTGTTCATGCGGACATATGTTATGAAGTTTTTCTACCGGTTTACCAAACCAAAGAAAAACCTAGCTGTTGTTGAGGGCTTTCCTCCCCGGCGATCTTTTACAAAGAAGTGGGGACAGGAACTTATGGGGTTAACGTTTTTACATCTCACCCGGTGGGTGCACCTTGGTAGGGTGGGATGAACGACTTGGTCATTCAGTTTAGTTAACCGATCCATTTTAGTGATACTATGTGTATCGCCGCCTTCACACTTACGGCGATCGAAGGCTCAATTAGGTGTCACCAAATCTTTTCACACCCAGCGGGTGCTCCTGGGGAGGGAAATAAGGAATTTACAAATTAAATTTGTTCACCAGTTAATTGAGAGATACGTTAATGTATCGCCGCCTTCAAACTTACGGCGATCTTTTGTGACAATTCGTTGAGAATCAGATCTCGTATCAGCCTGCCCTGTGTTATTCTGCTAGATAATTCAGGTGCCGGCGTCTTTGTGTGGGGGTTGTTTCCAAAATTGAATCTTGAAACAGTCACCACCGGGGAAAGACTATGTTTATACACGCCATACTGGTCCTTTATATTATGTCAGAGGGTATTCTTAACTTTCTTAAGACATGTTTAGCCTCTTTATACCCCGCCGCGTGCGAGCTGTGACCATTGTGACTTTACGTCCCGTTACCCGGCGGGTTATTATCACTCGTGTGCGATCATGTTGGGTTAACCTTATGAGCATTAATTCCTGGAAATTTTCTTTTTCCAGAGCTGGCTCCAGCGGACCAATACAGACCCTGCAGTAGTTCCTCCCACCAGTCTCTGTCATGGCTAACCTTTGCCCCAGTTTTTGCTTTATGCATTACCCTACCTGTGCCGGTATCCCTATTTTTGCGCACACTCTTTGCATCAAGTGTGTTAAATGTCTAGGACCGTTCAAGGGGTCTGTGGGTGATGCCGCAACTGTTCCTTTTGCTCCCAATTAAGTGTCAAAGTCCTCCGAGATAATGATAAGACCGCAGCGGTCGCCTTACGAGAGGTTCGGCAACAGATGTCAGCATATACTACGATTGTGGCTCATAAGTCACTTCAATGTGACAACGTCCCTCTTTGGGATAGGCTTCTTTTTGAGCACCCTCCCCCTAAACGTTCCTCTCGAGTAACTCGTAAGCCGGCGGAGACTGGTCAGGGTTCTGTGTCTTCTCCTGCGGCTACTGCGAAACGTCACAAGAGAGCCTACACCCCCGGCGGCCAGCTCCTCGTTCGGAGGAGAGATCTCGGTCTAGGTCACCTCTCAGACACCAGCCACCTAGTCTTGCCTCTTCACCGGAGTAAGAAGAGTAAGACAGAAAGTTCCACCAGTGGTCACGGCGATAAATCCTCCAAACGAAGAGTAGTTCACGGTCACACCGCAGCCATAAATCTTCAAAAAAGGATTCCCATGATAGAAAGGCCTCCCGACATTCGCCAGTTTCTAGTACTTCTCATCGTACCTCTACCCCAGACAGAGTTTGTGTTCGGTCTCAAGGGTATCGTGAGTGCCTGTACCTAAAGATGATTTACCCATTAACATTTTAACCCTGGAATTGGAGAGTTCAGGGGGCTCAGTGGTTGAGAGTGTTTCGAACTCCCAAGGGAGTGTAGGCCAAGGCCTAGGTGTTTGGCGATATTCTCGGCCAGGGCCTGACCACCCACTTCCGGCTCAAACTATTCACACAGTGGCTGACGTCCACCGGGACGCGGCGATCCCATCCTCTATTCCTGACTTATCTTGGCAACAAGGTGGTACCCCAGCATCGGCGGGATCTTCTCAGGAGGAACACGATGATAAAGACGAGGTTTCAATTATATCGGAGATGGAAGGGCAAGAGTCAGGTTCAGGCTTAGACGCCGCGCAAGATCTTAATGATTCACCAGTGAGTACATCATCAAGTCAATTTGTCACTGCACAGGAAATTGATGGGCTACTTAGTAATGCTTTATCTAAATTTTTTGGCCAACAGCAGGAAACTCCCACAGTGGACTTGCGAGCTCCCACGACAGGCTCTACGGTACGGCCTCTGATGACTTCTATTGCTTTGACTCAGATCCCTCACCCTCCCCCTCTGTCACCATCAGTGGTTAGTAGGCCTGCTACGGCGGCATTGACCACTTCGAATGTAAGGGTTATAACGGATGTCAATCCGCCCCCTCTAGACAGAGCGCCTCTCAGAAAGGTAGCTATGCCCTTGCTTTACGGACCAGACGAGTCATGGGTCCTTTTGACCCCCACTAAACCAGAGCTCGCCCAACCTACCTTGTCAGGGGAACTCCCAGTACCGCATGAGTGGGTCATCCAGGGCAATAAATCTAAGAAGTTAAGGGCCTTGGATACTTTGGGAAATGTACTAGATGTCAACATAAAGGCTATACCTAGTTATTATCACCAGGACTATTTTGTTTATAATGCTAAGCCAGCTTTACCCTCTGCCTCAGCTTCAAAATTGTTTTCAGACTGGTCTAAGCATGATGGGTTTAATGACATTAAGACTCTGTCAGCTCTCACTCCAGAACTCGATTTGCAAACCGTCACAGACGCAGCAGCTAATCCAGTCTTGAAGGTGGGGCAGTTGGGTCCAGGACCTTGGGTGGAATGGGAGACAGAGGCTCAAAACTTTGCGACCATATTTACTTCCAAAACTTCCCACCAGATCCCTCAAGATACTCATTCTTGGTTCTCCATGCCAGTGTGTTCTGCCGGCGGAGTCCCTTCAGCTTGGTTTTGCTTCTTAGCTGCCCCTAAAATTAATCTTTGTGAGCTAAAAGACCCTTTCACTACCCCTACCCCAAACTCACCTAGACCGAGAATTTAGGCTAAGGGGGAAAGCTTTTCGCCTGTTCTCTCAATACATAGTGTCTCAACAGGTAGCAAAGTCTTTGCTCCGGTCCACTCAGGCAATCGCAGACGCGGATGCCAGACGATCGGTTGAATTGTCCCGGCGACTGCTTCTTCAGTCGTCAATCCAATCTTTGGGTGACATACGCATCGCCTTGCTTGAGGCGGTACGAGCGAGACAAGACCTCAGAATGTCCTTAGTCCAAAAACTGCCTGATCGCATTGCGAATCAGGTGGTCATGTCACCAGTGCTCACTCCCTCTTTAATGTCCCCTGACGTGTGGCGAACGGTGTTTAATATGGCTCAGGCCTTTAAACACAGTCCCACCCCTTCTAAGAAACCTGCCTTTAACTTCCCCAAACCCAGGCCAGTCGCTAAGGCTCAGCCGGGGGGATCTAAGCCCTTTCTTCCACCTAAGTCCTCCTCCTACCCTCAAGGTCAGTACAGGCATAGACAGAGTAGGTTTTCAGGTCAGAGAGGACGCGGCCAGAATAAGCCAGGTCAGGGCCCGTCTTCGGCCAACGCCAGCCAGCCGGCGAAGCGTCCACCACCATCTAAAAACTAAAGTCTCTCTCACTCCCGGTGCCAGTCTTAAGGCCGGCGGATCCGAGGGTAGTACAGCCGGCAAACCCTTGTCTGCTAACTGGGTCGTTCCGAACGTGTCACCAAGCATGGCCGTTAAACACTTGGGCACGGATGGTGGCACGCAAAGGCATCACTTGGCAGTGGCTCCGGCGACCTCGCTTACGTCAGCCGACAACGGCGAATTTTGTTTCTTTAGAGGTGGAGTCACTGGTCCAGGAAATTATTGCCAAGAATGTCATCATCCCGGTCCCCCCAAATTACCTTGTATTCACGTCCAAGCTATTTTTGGTTCCCAAAAGTGACAGTTTTTAGTTGAGACCGGTCGTAGACCTGTCTTATCTGAACCTTCACATTCACAACGAGTCATTCCGAATGTTAACAGTACACCAAATCAGGCTAACACTTCCGCCGGGAGGTTGGATGTGTTCCCTAGACCTGACAGACGCTTATTGGCACGTATCGGTAAACAAAAGATTTCAAAGGTTTCTGGCCTTACGGATCAGGCACCAAAATTTTGTTTTTCAAAGGATGCCATTCGGTTTGAACCTGGCACCTCGATTATTCACGAAATTAGTCCGGCAAGCCCTGATGCCGTTGTTAAAGCAAGGAATCAGAGTTTTGTGGTACCTAGACGACTGGCTGGTGGTGGCAGAGAGAAAGCAATTATGCATCAAACATGTCAACATAATTTTAAATCATGTCAAAACTCTAGGGTTCAAGGTAAATCTGGTAAAGTCAAACCTTGTTCCCTCACGAGTAATGCAGTGGATAGGGCTGGTCTGGGACACAGCTGCTCTCACTCTGAGTCAGAGTGTGGACAATCGCAACAGGTTTCGCAGGAAACTGTTCATGTTTCTTCACAGTCTGACTACGACACGGAGGGTCTGGGAGTCTCTGGTCGGCTCTCTCAACTGGATTCAACTAACTGTAATGTTGGGCCGGTTGAAAGTAAAACGTTTAATATTGGAAGGCAACAAATATTTCCCACTCTTACCGGCGGGAACGTTATGGCCCATCCCAAAATTAATCCACACCTTACTAGCGGTCTGGGCGAAGAGGGAAATATTGCACTCAATAATGTCATGGACCTCTCCTCCGCCAACGGTATGGGTAGACATGGATGCGTCAGGCACAATAGGTTGGGGATTTCAGTCAAATCAGGGGCACCAGGGTCAGGGGCTTTGGTCCCACTTAGAAATCTCCCACATCAATGTCAAAGAATTACTAGTCCCCTTGTATTTCCTTCAAGCTCACGGCCCTGCTTTACGGGGCAAGTCGGTGGCCTTCAGAATGGACAATCTGAATGCAGTTCACTGTATTCAGAAACAGGGCTCAACGAGGTCAAGGAAATTGCTAACCGTGTCGGAAGAGATTTTTACTCTAGCCAACAGACTAGACATTTATCTTCACGCATCTTATCTCCCAGGCGTAGCAAACGTCTGGGCAGACGCTCTGTCCCGGAGACAGAGCACGACAGTAGAATGGGAGCTCAAGCAACCTATTTTCAACCAAATGATTGCAGAGCTCTACCATCCACAAGTGGATCTGTTTGCGTCCGAGGAGACTCACAAACTCCCTCTATACCTCACCCGCCGGACGAAAACGCCGGCAGGGGGGCCAGACGCCCTAGTGACAGACTGGAACAGATGGAGCTCCATCTATCTGTTTCCGCCGCCAGACGCATCACTAATGTGCCACGTAGTGAACAAACTACGAGATTATCGAGGCTTAGTCTCGCTAGTCGCGCCCCTGTGGCCAGCGCAGTTGTGGTACCAGCAATTAAAGACGTGGTGCCCGCACCCGGTGTCGCTCCCGGTCGGGTATTTCCACTTAGACACGATTGGCAACCTAGCGACCTCGCTGAATTTTGCATTATGGACATTCAGGAGGCCAAGTGGCTAGCACCATACGGTAGAGATGTGACCAATAAATGATTAAATCAATATACTCAGTCTACGAAACGACAGTATCAATCACATTGGCAAGCCTTTACTTCTTGGATCATTAGAACAGAACAGACTGTGCCCTCAGTAGCATTAGTTTTTAATTATTTAAATTATCTGTTTGAGCAGAAACGTTTATCTGTGGTAACGTTAAAAAATCACTTAACTGCGATTAGAGTGCCCTTTTTAGACCTTACAGGTCTCTCCATACCGGTAGCGGAGGAAACAGGTTTTATGAGGGCATGTTTTAAACTCCGCCCACCTCCCCGTCAGCTCATGCCTACTTGGTCTCTGGACAAGGCATTGTCTTTACTTCACTCTCGTCTGTACCAAAATACTGCAGATTTTGCATTACTCTTAAAAAAGCCTGCATTCCTTTTGGCTTTGGCCACCGGGAACAGAGTGTCTGAGCTGGCGGCGATGAGCAACACACCTAATTGCCTTAGGTTTGGTAGACTTAATGAATGTATTCACATTGCACCTTCCCCAGGATTTGTAGCCAAGAATGAGCACAGTGCACACGTGTTTTCTGAGTTCACGGTGCCGGCGTTAAAAAGGGGAAAGGTGCACCATAATCTATGTCCAGTGCAAGCTCTAACCAAATATTTGAGAGTGGCTCCTCTAAACCCCCAAGGTGCTTTATGGGTAGCGAGTACGGGTAAACGCTTACTGAAACGGAGATTAGCTTCTCTTCTGGTCGAAGTCATTAAAGAGAGTAATCCCGGTGTTGTGGGTAGGGCCCACGATTTACGCAAATGGGCAGCCTCTTTACGTTTCCTGAAGAACTTTTCAGTAGAAGATATTTCGTCCACACAGTTGTGGGCGTCTAATCATACGTTTTTGACTAGATACTTGTCAGTTGCTCTAGACAAACCTTCCTTACCATGTATAGCTTTAAGGCAGAGGGTCTAGGTGGCCCTTCAGTCACTTTTGTTTACTTTCAAGGAAAAAGGGGGGGGGGGGGGGGGGGGCAGTCAGTGTAACATAGGACACCCTAGACCCCGCCGGAATGTAAGAGCTGTGATACAATTTATGGATAATGTGATATGAAAATTTCTCTGCGAGAAATTGTGCTAGTACAATGTTAGTACAAAACAACGGGGTTGTTATAGTAGTTTTAGCTGTGAAAGCAATTTAGTATTAAACAGTGGAGATCTTTTGCAAAATATTTCCACAAATATTATGGGGTTTATTATGTGCACATGTAAACTTATAACTTGTTATTTTTGTCACCACTCGTTGAGTGGGGTGCCTTTGTAACTACAGATCTGTTCACAGAATCTCCAGAGTTACCCTTTTTTGTCAAGCAGGCTTCTTTGAAGCACGCACCTGCTTGAACCCCTTTTTTGTATATATATGGGCTGCGCCCATGGAAATGTGGAAATGAATTACTTAAGGAGTGCGTGCGGAGTTACATGGAGGGATAGACAGACTAATGAGGAAGTAAGAAGGAGGTGTGGTGTGGAGGTAGATGTGCTGGAAAGTGTGAAAAGGAACAACTTGAGATGGTTCGGCCATATGGAACGTATGGAAAGCGAGAGAATGACTAAGAGGGTGTACGAGAGCGAGGTGGAGGGACAGAGGGGGAGAGGTAGACCGAATATGAGGTGGAAGGATGGAGTGAGGAACTACATGAACGAAGGCGGTGCTGGTTGGGGGGAGGGGCGTCGACTGACTGGGGACAGAGGTGCATGGGGGCGGTTCGTTCGTGGCCACCCCTTCGGGGATCACGGCGTCAGGCAATAGATAGAGATAGATGGGCTGCGCCGTATTTAAATATATTTTCAAAGTAAGAATACTATGTGGTTGTTTGATTATCTGCTTTTCTAGAGTTATGATATGATTACGAATGTCCCCCTCCAGTCTTAGAAATCAGGCATGTTCGTCAATGATGGAGGGGCCACTAATAAATTATAGGTTTGACTCCTGTAAGGAGATAAAGAAAACCTAATATTTAGTAGTGGCCCCGTAATCATTGACGACTGGGGCCCTCCCGACCATCCCCTTCCCATTCGTTGATGTATTAAGGATTTTGGTTTACTTGATATGTCAGTGAAGGAAGAATGACGCCTGAATCAGCGTCTGGTCAAAGATCCACACAAGTACATCCACGATATGATGGAAAGCTTATTGGATAGTTATAGTTATTCTTATTTTCTTTTTATTTTTATTTTTTACTAAGTTTTTTCGTAGTGAGAACCCAATTCATAATGACTGAAGCCATGAGTGAGGTCGCGTGCGCTCATGATGAAGGCTCCTCAGATTTTAAATGCTCTGCGCGGTAGATTCAAACTACGGCGGATTAGTGTTTGAAGAGGATGCCTTATGTAATAGGCATGTTCGTCAATGATTACGGGGCCACTACTAAATATTAGGTTTTCTTTATCTCCTTACAAGAGTCAAACCTATAATACTATATATAGGCTGAGATTCCGGGACCCGTTCGGGATTCCCCGGAGTTCTTATCACAACCGTTGCGTATATAGCATAAAAACAATCCTTGGTTAATACCCATTAAATCTTACCAAGGGCTCGTCATTGAAAATGAATACCACTAGAAATAAAATTTAAAGAAGAATCTATCATTTCAAACCTCCCGGTGCCTCAGCCCTCCAGCTGTGCTGTCGTTATGCTTCCCTTGCACGTGATGCCAGACTTTCTAGCGTGTTTATCTGCCTCTTTACGGTTGTGATCCAGACAAGTCGGACGTGTGCCCCCTTGCTCTGGGCGTCTCGGCGTTTGCCTGGCTTTCTCACTCCTAGTGAGTCCTTGTTATATATTATTTGAGTTAGGTCCAAACATGAATTGAGTAATCGCCCTGTATGTTTCAGAGGGCCTCCGTCCACGCCTGTCCACACCGAAAGTGTATGGATACTGCTTCGCCATTCTTAATATTGGTTGTTCGTCGTAGTAAGTGATTATTGTTATATTAGGCTATATCCTATACAATGCTTGCATTTAATTATTTACTTATCGTAGGCTATTATTCATCTTATTCGTGTGCCCTCAGGATATACGTTGAACTCTAAGGATATTATTAATTCAAAGTTTTTCTTGTAAAGTAGCCTACACGATTTCCTGAATTCTACTAGTATTAAATTTGTCAAAGTCGCTTCACTTTATAGTTTGCATGCTTCTAGCATTACTTCGAGCTGATAGGGTCTTAGCTAGACTTATTGATTCCCTTATATGTCCCATTCTTGCACCAGTACTTATTTATAAGGCCATGTTTTGTTCGCCACCTCGGACAAGTGTCCACGAGGGCAGCCAATAGGCCTAGCTAGCTCGGCTTCCCTCTACTGAATTTTACATGAGGGACCAATTGTTCACTTCCTATATGAGTAATATGTTATGAAGTGCTTCGATACCAATGATTCCTAAGAGTTTGCATGACCAAGTGCAAGAGCACCAACTAAAAACCTATACAATTTGCATGCTTTGAGTCCCGGAGTCGGCGGGGCTCCTGTGTCCCTCTATTCTCTCCGGGTCTCCGGGTTTAGAACTCCGGGTACTAAATGGTTTCGAGTAAATAAATATAAGCACCAACACAATTATATGTTAATTTGTTTTTTAAATAGAAAGAGTTTGCATGAAACCAAATGGAGCAACAAAGTTTCCTCCAGTGCAAGAGCACCAACACAATTATGTGTTAATTTCTTAAAATAGAAAGAGTTTGCATGTAAACAAATTGACCAACAAAGTTTCCTCCAGTACAAGAGCACCAACTAACCCTATACAATTGCATGCTTCGAGTCCCGGAGTCGGCGGGGCTCCTGTGTCCCTCCGTTCTCTCCGGGTCTCAGGGTTTTAGACCTCCGGGTACTAAATGGTTCAAGGAAACCGAGGAACAATAACAAAAAAAAAAAAAAAAAAAAAATGCACAAAGAAGTTCCGGTTAAATGGAGAAACAAAGTTTTCCTCCAGGTGCACGAAATACCAACAAAACAAAGGAACCAAAAGGTTCAGGTTAACATAAAGGAACGAGTGCTTCCTCCGGGTACTCTATTTCCTCCATTGCTTTCAATAGGTTATCATCCTCTCCCCTACTATTATTTGGGCTTCTATATATAGAGGCAATTAGAATTGATCCTCTTGCACATTTTACTTCAATACACAAATACTCACAATATTGCTGTCTCATATCCACCTCATTAACCTTGAGCTCTTTTCTTACATAAATAAACAGTCCCCTTCCGACCTCTGCTCTAATAGCATTCCTCTCATATAACTCAAAACCCTCCAAACTATACTCCACCAGTTCCCTTTCAATTCTAGCATTTTTTGGTCTTACTTCCTGTAAGAAATCCTATCAAGAGCAGTGGATGTTGGTGTATCGCTGAAAAGGGAGGGAATTGAGTGGAAGCTACCTATACAGTAAACCCTCGCTATCTCGGACCTCTAGAAGTCGGAAACCCGGACTACTCGGACTGGCATCGGCCTCTCGGAAAGTTCGCCGTATATCTCGGAAAATTCCGAGATGTAAGGGGAATACTCCGAGGGCCCCACATGGTCTGTCGGACAGGTGTCATATATCTCGGAAAATTCCGAGATCTAAGGGCAAATTCCGAGATCTAAGGCTACAGTGAGGTGGAGAAGGACAGTGAAATGGAGAAGGAAAGTGATATTTATAATATATGTCTGCTGGATACTGTACAGGTACTGTAATTTATCTTGAATCAAAGTTGTTAGTGATAGGGAAGTCTCCGTTTTCTCTGGTGGCTCGGACTCCCTCTTCCAATTCGGACATTTGCCTCTCTTAAGTCGGACATAAGTCGGACTTCGGACATCTCGGATTTTCGGTCATCTCGGACTGGGTCTCCCCCCAATTAGTCCGAGATAGCGAGGGTTTACTGTACTTCTGTTTGCGGATGATACAGTTCTGATGAGTGATAATGAATGGGAGTTGCAGGGTCTGGTAAATGAGTTTGGAACAGTGTGCGAAAAACGGAATTTGAAGGTAAATACGGGGAAGAGCAAGGTTATGGTCTTCGAAAGGGGTGAAGTCACAGAGTGTGAGGTGAAGCTGAACGGTCAGGCTATGGAGATCGTCAACTCTTTAAAGTATCTGGGCAGTGTGTTGAGTAAAGATGGGACTATGGATGAAGAAGTGCGGGAGAGGGTACAACAGGGGAAGAGGGTTGTAGGAACGCTAAAAGCAGTAACAAGAAATAGGGTGGTCAGTATGGAAGTGAAGAAGTCCTTGCATGACAGTGTGGTAATCCCGACACTGACTTACGGAAGCGAAGCATGGACGTTGGTTGAGAGACTCAGACCAAGAGTGAGAGCAGTGGAAATGAATTACTTAAGGAGTGCGTGCGGAGTTACATGGAGGGATAGACAGACTAATGAGGAAGTAAGAAGGAGGTGTGGTGTGGAGGTAGATGTGAAAAGGAACAACTTGAGATGGTTCGGCCATATGGAACGTATGGAAAGCGAGAGAATGACTAAGAGGGTGTACGAGAGCGAGGTGGAGGGACAGAGAGGGAGAGGTAGACCGAATATGAGGTGGAAGGATGGAGTGAGGAAGTACATGAACGAGGGCGGTGCTGGTTGGGGGGAGGGGCGTCGACTGACTGGGGACAGAGGTGCATGGGGGCGGTTCGTTCGTGGCCACCCCTTCGGGGATCACGGCGTCAGGCAATAGATAGATAGATAGACTTCCTGTAAGGCTATGACATCAGGTTTTTCCTCTTCATCCTGCAACCTACATATCAGTTCTCTTTTCTTGTCCTGGGTAAACAAATCCACATTACTAAACATAATCCTTAATCCATCTACCATTCCTTCAGCAATTACACCATCCCGCTCCTCCTGTCCGTACCCTACTCCCCCGTTAGCACTACTGGGTCTGCCACTTTGTCTCCTGTCTCTCCCTGTGACACCTCCACCCCGTTCTCCTCCTCCGTCACAACTCCTATCACATTCTCTTCCTTCCCTGATCTTCCCCTCCCTTCTACTCTTATAAACCACTTCTTCAATTTTCCGTCCCTCACTCTCCAGTAAAAATTTCCCTTATCCTCCTCACCCAACTTTCCATTATTTTCATCAGCCTTTTCTTGTAATTCCTTCATTTTTTTTCTTTGTTCTATGCTCAAATCCTTCTTTAGTCTTATATGTTTCAGTTTTTCATTTGTATTTAGCCTCCAACTAAAATTTGTCACCGTCTCTGCTACTGCCCTAGTTTTAAACTGTACCCTTATAGGTCTCATCTCTCCCCTTTTATATCTACCTATCCTACTGACCTCCTCCACCTGCCCTTCCCATCCATATCCGTCCTCGTCCACACCTTTCATGACCTCCTTCACTGTCTCCATATCCCTCACTTTTCTCACTCCATTATCATTCATATGAGTCTCTATATCTCCATACAAGATTACACCCCTATCCCTGTCCATGGCCTCCCTCACGACACTCTCCTTGTTCTTCATGACCCCTACAACTGCACTCTCAATTTTTTTTTGGTCATATTAATTTCTTCCTTTTGCTCTTTCATAATATCCTCCAAATCCTTGAATTTCTGTTTACCTACCACCGTCCATGCAGTTGACTCATTTGCTTCCTTGAATCGTCCTTCGTATTCCTTCAACTGCTCCTTCAATGCCATATTCTCTGCTCCCAGTTCATCTACCCTTTTCAATACCATCTCTAGGCTATCATTAACTGCCGAAATAGGCCTGCATTCCCTTCCTTCGCTAGGCCTATTCCCTTCCCCACCTGTCACACCACACATTACACACAGTGCCTTAACTTTCTCACCAATATCCCCCTTCCATTTCTCCGTATCACTCATCCACTTTTCCAAATCCTTCACAACAATAATAACCTCTTCTAACTTATTATCTGTGCTCTTAAACCCACGAAAACGTTGTAACTTTTCTTCCGCCTCCGTCATACCCGAAATTCCCTCCGCCATGTTTGTTTGCAAACTCAACAACTCACAACACTACCACTGTCCCGTCACTACACACTCTTATTACACTATATATCCACCACACCAATATATCCTCCAAACAATTCACAAATCCTTCCTCTCCTTGCTAGCCCCGTATGCACTCGATATTCCGTGAATTACTTATCCATTCCCATGAACATATGCCGGAGCCTCAAAAACTTGCGTCCGCCTTCCGCCATTGTGTAGAATCATTACTGTACTGTAGTAGGGAGGGATCCATCTTCAAACTTTATACGGCCCACACACAATGGACGAGATGGGTTACGTCTGTTTGGGATATTGTAGACGCCGACATCATTAACATTAGAATACCGGATTTGGAGAGACGATTGCAGCAGGTGTTTATCATGGAGACCATCGTCATCTCGGGTAATGGGTAAAATGACCGTACCCACAATGTACACTGGTCCCTCGCATTTGGCGGGTTTCAGCTTGGCGAAACACAGTATTGGCGATAGGTTGGATATGGTACCAGAATCCGAATTTGGTGCTTCAAATACACTTTTGGCGAGAATGCTGACGTCAGGGAATGGCGTTGGCCCAGAATACACCGCCCGCAAGCTCGTCTCACCAGGCCTAACTCTAAATAATTCATGGTAAATAAAATCGGTTATCTATTATCTATTGTCTTTTTTATTGCTGTTAATGTTTCATGTAGGCTACAGTAGAGCGCCGTATTGAGAGTTACTCTTAGGCCGAGGCTAGGCTATAGATAGGCTTAGGCCTACTCACAAAACCCTAACTGAGCTGCTTGGATAGCGAGAATATCCCAGGTAAATTTCATACTTATATTAACAGAGTAATCTTGACCAAACCAATTTGTGAACCTTGTGTTTTGCTTTGTTTATTGTGCCGAACAGTCCGCGACACACAAACACAAACGCACACGCGCGCATCAGCTGACTCAGGGGCCCAATCGATAATTAATCAAAGAAGTGACCACGGATCCAAAACCAATTTCATTATTTTGCTCAATCGAAAAGCAGTTGGTATAGAAAATTCTAGTCTTCACCATTCACAAGGTAAAAGTGATTTATGCCTCCTGATATATATCTAAGCTAGGTTAGACCATTTCTTGGTCTGGCTAGCTAGTGACTTAGCAACTTGTTGCTAAGGTTATGTGGTTATTCCTTATCAATAAGACTATTCACAAGATAACAATGAGTTCTGCTGCCTAATAATTATACATCTAACCTAGGTTAAGTCATTTCTTTGTGGAGATATATAGGCTAGGCCTATGTCTTCTAGGAAAAACAGAGTAAGCAGACGGCGCCGAGTGTGTCGGAAATCGACGATGCGCATGCCGAGCGGTTTGAAAAGGGTGAACTCGGGCCTCGTCAAAGACTAATGGATAATTTTACCATTTAAAGTACTATTTACGTTTGGCGAAATACACTTTTGGCGCTGGTTTGGCTAGACTAATTAAATCGACAAATGCAAGGGACCACTGTAGTTTAACTTCATATGTTTGGTGACAATAACATCAATGTCACAGAGGAAGGTAAGTGACAGTAATGCTTCCGAATGCTCTTTAGTGGCTGCTTCTACTAGCCATTGACTAGGAGTAGTAGCTCGAAGTGACACATCAGCAGATAGGTAGTGGGTGAGAAGGGCGTTCTCCAATTTTGCAGCAGTCATAGGAGCGATGGTGCCAACAACGAGGAAGCGAGGCCAGTTATCAGCGCCAAAGAGGGAGTCGAAGAGTGCCAGCGACAGGCTCGGCACAAATTTCCGCTTAGGTCTACGGCGAGAAGATTGAGTATTATGAGGTAATAATGTCGTAATCAGTGGAGACGAGGTAGGAGTGGAGGTAGTGATGGACGATTTGGTTGAAGTGGCACCCAATGAGGTAATCAATTTTTTATTAATTTCACCACAACACCAAACACCTCCAATGAAATTAATGAAAGCATATATGTGATCCACCAGGATTCGAACCCGGGTCATCACACACAGATTTTTAGACACCTTAACCATTACACCACCAAGACGGTTAAAAAATGTATGCACATGCCTACGACTTATTATCCATTCTCGAATACTGGATATTAATCTAATCAGAGTGGACAGAGTGGATAGAGAAGGTTTGTGGAAAGTACTTAGAATATACGGAGTAGAGGGCAAGTTGCTGAAAGCAGTGAAGAGCATGTATGAGGGTGCAAAGGCGGCAGTACGTGTGGAGAGTGAGCAGAGCGAGTTCTTTGACCTGAATGTTGGTTTGAAACAGGGGTGTGTGATGTCCCCGTGGTTGTTTACTGTATATATGGATGGAGTTATGAAAGAAATACTATCAAGAGCAGTGGATGTTGGTGTATCGCTGAAAAGGGAGGGAATTGAGTGGAAGCTACCTATACTGCTGTTTGCGGATGATACAGTTCTGATGAGTGATAATGAATGGGAGTTGCAGGGTCTGGTAAATGAGTTTGGAACAGTGTGCGAAAAACGGAATTTGAAGGTAAATACGGGGAAGAGCAAGGTTATGGTCTTCGAAAGGGGTGAAGTCACAGAGTGTGAGGTGAAGCTGAACGGTCAGGCTATGGAGATCGTCAACTCTTTTAAGTATCTGGGCAGTGTGTTGAGTAAAGATGGGACTATGGATGAAGAGGTGCGGGAGAGGGTACAACAGGGGAAGAGGGTTGTAGGAACGCTAAAAGCAGTAACAAGAAATAGGGTGGTCAGTATGGAAGTGAAGAAGTCCTTGCATGACAGTGTGGTAATCCCGACACTGACTTACGGAAGCGAAGCATGGACGTTGGTTGAGAGACTCAGACCAAGAGTGAGAGCAGTGGAAATGAATTACTTAAGGAGTGCGTGCGGAGTTACATGGAGGGATAGACAGACTAATGAGGAAGTAAGAAGGAGGTGTGGTGTGGAGGTAGATGTGCTAGAAAGTGTGAAAAGGAACAACTTGAGATGGTTCGGCCATATGGAACGTATGGAAAGCGAGAGAATGACTAAGAGGGTGTACGAGAGCGAGGTGGAGGGACAGAGGGGGAGAGGTAGACCGAATATGAGGTGGAAGGATGGAGTGAGGAACTACATGAACGAAGGCGGTGCTGGTTGGGGGGAGGGGCGTCGACTGACTGGGGACAGAGGTGCATGGGGGCGGTTCGTTCGTGGCCACCCCTTCGGGGATCACGGCGTCAGGCAATAGATAGATAGATAGATGTTCATATTCCTACCGCACTATGGTAGCCTAATGTTTAAGTGATGTTAAATGTTAAATGAGGCCGAGGTAGAAGGCTTGGTCGAGGTAGCACTCAACGGAGTAGGCGAGACCATACTACGGGCAGTAACATCAGTGGTAGATACATACATACATAAAATTTTAAGACTGAGTGTTCCACACATATGTGCAGTTTCAGTCTCTTGTCCTAATGGCGGCGTTCCAGGCAACCCTGTTAAGGGCTGCTTCACTTGTCAAGTTCTTGGATTTGAGATCGGCGCGTATAGTCCGATCCCAGGTCTTCCTCGGTCCACCCCTTGGTGCAGCTCCCTCCACAATCACAGACCTGCATTTTTTCACCCAATTTTGTTCATCCATTCTCTCCACATGTCCATACCATCCCAGTCTACTTGTACGCATCACCTCGCTAATACTCTTTATACCTAAACGTCTCCTCAGCTCAACATTTGTTATTCTATCCTGTAGCCTGGCCCCACACATCCATCTCACCATTCTCATCTCATTACGCTCCATTCTGTTGACATCCTCTACTTTAACGGCCCATGTTTCTGAGGCATACGTCATTGCAATTCTAACACATGAGGCATACACCTTTCCCTTCAGGGGGAGAGGCATTCTTTTCATGGTCAGGATTGGCATCAATTCTCTGAACTTACCCCAGCCACACCTAATTCTAGCAACAGTGGCAGCCTCGGCCCCACCACCGGCAGTGATGGTATCTCCTAGGTAACAAAACTTGTTCACCAGCTCCAAAGACTCATTTCCAAAATTCACAGCCACAGGATCATCACTTAACACAAGCTCGCCTTTGCACACTACGCACTCAAATTTCTCTATTTCTGACTTATCCTTCGGCAGGGGCCCCTTTATTCTACTACAGCGCTTACTCCCATGGTGTACCCAACATCGACAGATGCTACATTGAATTGAGTTAACGCCCACTCCCTTTCCACACACTGCACATGGGTATGCACCGCTCTTTTCCACATTGCCTCGTCTCAAACTACAATGCATAACCTTGGTTTTGTTAATATTGACTCTTAAGCCCTCGCTCGCCATGCCCTCTCTCCACTCTCTGAATTTGGCCTCGGCATCCTGCATACTGTCAGCTATTAGGACTAAATCGTCTGCATAAAACAGTTACAACGGGAGTCCGCCTCTAAAAACTCTAGACAGCGCCTCCAAGACCATAATAAAGAGGAGGGGGCTTAACACTGAACCCTGATGGACTCCAACACGGACTGCGAACTCATCACTCAGTACACCCTTCACCCTCACCGAACTTCGCGAATCCTCATACATCTTCATTATCACACGCACCAGCCACTCTTCCACACCAAGTTTCCTCATAGCCCACTGTACAACATCTCTAGGTACCCTATCAAAGGCCTTCTCCAGGTCCACAAACACAAAGTAAAGATCCCTGCCTTTTAGTAAGTATCTTTCCTGTATCTGCCTGACTATGAAGATAGCATCGGTTGTACCACGTCCTGGCATAAAACCAAACTGCATATCATCAATAGAGATGCTTTGCCTGATCAAACCCTCAAGGACTCTCTCACAGACCTTCATGATTTGGTCAAGCATTTTCAGGCCCCTATAATTTCCTCTATCTAGCGCATCTAGATGTCGATGTAGTGGTAATAGCCGCAGACTGCGTGACAGCAAGAGTGACAGTCGCAGGATTATGGGTGGAGGAATCAGAAGGATTGTTCAATAAACGGTCAGGGTCGGTACTACAGTATAGGTAGCGCCAACGAACTTGATAATGATCTTAATCCCTGACCTCTTTGTAACTTAGAATGGCCTGGAGCAAACTGGCTGTAAATATCCACACCTATTTCTTGGTGGACTATTCCCAAATGGTAGAAACGTCAGCCCGATTGCTTTAATTCATTTTGAGTTATAAGAAATTAAAGGGTCACAATTATTGTCAAGTTCGTTGGCATTACCTATACCAGGAACGGCGCTTTCAACTATGGGTGGCCCATGAACCACCATGGACTCTTCACGAGGCAGAACCTGTATCACATTAGGATCAGATCTATCATGGTCGAGGCGATGGTGGGAGGCGGATGCATTTTTTGAGGCTCCGGCATATTATCATAGGCACGATTAAGTATAACGGAATTTCGAATACATACTGAGCGAGCGAGGTGAGGAAGGGCTAGTGAAATGTTTTGAAGATAAATTGGTGTGGTGGAGGGGTGATATATAGTGTGAAAAGAGTAGTGTAATCAACGGGTCAGCTGGAGTTGTAGTGAGTGTAAACAAACATGGCGGACGGAACGGCGGGAATTTCGGAGACAGAAGAAAGGTTAGGACGGTTTCGTGGGTTTAGGAGCACAGATAAGAAGGTAGAAGAGATTTTTAATGCTGTGAAGGATTTGGAAAAGTGGAAGAGTGATACGGAGAAGTGGAAGGGGGACATTGGTGAGAAAATCAAGGTGTTGTGCGAACTATGTGGTGCGTCGGGTGGGGCAGGGAATAGGCTTAGTGAAGGAAGCGAATGTAGGCCTATTTCGGAAGTTAATGATAACCTAGAGATGATACTAAAAAGGGTAGAGGATTTGGGAGCAGAGAATATGGCATTAAAGGAGCAGCTGAAGGAATACGAAGGACGATTCAAGGAAGTGAAGGAGTCAACTGCATGGACGGTGATAGGTGAACAGAAAGTTAAGGATTTGGAGGAAATTGTGAAAGAACAAAAGGAGGAAATGAACAAGACAAAAAAAAAATTTGAGAGTGCAGTCGTAGGATTCATGAAGAACAAGGAGAGTGTCGTGAGGGAGGCCATGGACAGGGATAGAGGTGTCATCATGCATGGAGATATAGAGGCTCATATGAATGATAATGGAGTGAGAAAAGTGAGAGACATGGAGAAAGTGAAGGAGGTCATGAAAGCTGTTGATTTATTAGTGGCCCCTCCATCATTGACGAACATGCCTATTACATAAGGCACCCTCTTCAAACACTCATCCGCCGTAGTTTGAATCTACTGCGCAGAGCATTTAAAATTTGAGGAGCCTTCATCATGAGCGCACGCGACCTCACTCATGGCTTCAGTCATTATGAATTGGGTTCTCACTACGAAAAAACTTCGTAAAAAATAAAAACAAAAAGAAAATAAGAATAACTATTCAATAAGCTTTCCATCATATCGTGGATGTACTTGTGTGGATCTTTGACCAGACGCTACTGCAGGCGTCATTCTTCCTTCTCTGCTCTGCGCTCAGCCTGCCCGGACGTGTCTCCCCACGCTCCGCGGGTTCCGCATTTCTTGCGTCCCTAGTGAGTTTTTTCTCATTTGTTTACTCCGGGATGTATCGAGAAAAGTTAGGATATGCGTAGCAGGAGTGTCCTGGGCTAGTTGCCCGCAGTGCAGTGTATTTTGGGTCGTGTGTTTGGGGCATCTATTTCGGATGTACCCTCGTGGTCCTGTTGTGGACATGTGAACTTTTTCACAGTTAGCTAGCTTTGTGATGCAGGTGGCTTTCATTACGCGTTATTGCTTCCTTTTATCTTTCTGATGAGGTAGCGTATTTTTGCTGACGTTCCCAGCGTATTTTTCTTCACTTAGTGAAGTTTTTTCTGGGTCCCGAGTCAGTTCTTCCCTTTGCCGGAAGTGTTTGCTACAGTGGTGTGTTGGCGGTGGTTCCTGTTGTGATATAATTCAGTGCTTTTTGTTTATATTCCGACATTTACTGTTACTGTTATCCGTCTGCCTAGGCCTAGCCAGCCTCTCGTAGCTTTATCACATATACAAGTGTTATTGATTTATTTTCTAAATATGTACTACTGTGTCATGTGTGTCCTGGTATAGTTGTGTATTGGCTAATTCCACAGACTATTTATGTGTCCTAGGTTAGTTGTGTATTGACTAATTCCACGGACTATGTTGGGCCCGGCGTTAGTTGTGTTTTGGCTACGCCTCGGTCCGGTGTTGCGTTCAGATGGTATCTGGACGGGGTGGGTTTTTTCCGGCGGGTTTTTCTCGGTTTCACCATGATAAACCCGGCTGGTTGCCGAGTTTTGGCCACGCGTGGTTTAAAACAGGCTTGTTTCCCCGGCGAGTGGGTGTCTGTGGCTCCCCAGGACTGCGTCTCTGTGGTGCCTGTTTCAGGCTCCTTATGAATCCCGGCGGGATGGCTGTACCCATCTAACAGTGTTCATACGGACACGTGTTGTTTGTAGTTTTTTCGGTTTTGCAAAGCCAATATAAAACTAAGCTTTTGTTGTATTTCCTCCTCGGCGATCTTTTACAAAGAAGTGGGGATAGGAACAATTGGGGTTAACTTTTAAACTTTAAATCACCCGGCGGGTGCAACCTGGAAGGGTGGGAAGACCGAATTTGCAAAAATTCAGTTTAGTTGACCAGACAATTGAGGGATGCATTGTGTATCGCCTCCTTCAACATACGGCGCTTTAGGGCACAATTGGGGTTAACGTTTTTTTTTTAAACTAATATTCACACCCGGCGGGTGCTCCTTGGAAGGGTAGGAATAACAAATTTATAATTCAGTTAGTTAACCAGACAATTGAGGGATACGTTTTGTATCGCCGCCTTCAACATACGGCGATCTAAAAAGATACTTCGGGAGAAGTTCGATCTCGTATATTTGTCAGGCTTCCCAGTTTTTGATCTACGAGATAATTCGGGGGCCGGCGTCTTTTTTAGTTTTTTTTTCTCCAAAATTGAATCTTGAAACTAACACCACCGGAAAGACCTAATCAGTTATAAACGCCATGCTGGTCTTTATATATTATGTCAGAGGGTATTCATAAATCTTTTGGACAAATTAAGATATTCTGAAATCTTTTACTTAGGAAACCCCACCGCGTAGCGAGCTGTAGTCGTTGAGTATTACGTCTCGCTACCCGGCGGGTTATTTAACACTTGTGTGCAAACATGATTGGGTAAACCTTTTGAGCATTAATTCCTGGAAATTTTTTTTTTTTCCAGAGCTGGGTCCCGGTGGGTCTATACAGAACCTGGAGTAAGTTTCCCACCAGTCTCTGTCATGGCTACCTTTGCCCCGGTTTTTGCTTTATGCATTACGCCCTCCTGTTCAGGTATACCTATTTTTGCGCACACCCTTTGTATAAAATGTGTTAAAATGTCTCGTTTGGTGTGGGTTACCTTTCCGGCGTTTTTCTCGTTGCTCCGAGAACACCGTTTTTGTTTACCGAGTTTTAGTCAGGATGGCTAAAATAGGTAAGTTACCCCGACGAGTTTGGTAGCTTGAGGGCTCATCAGAAACTGCGTTTTCTGTGGTCGAGCCTGGGATCAGGCTTCCTGTGTTATTCCCGGCGAGGGGGGCTCCACACAGTTATCTAGGTGATCATGCTGACACCTGTTGGATATGGTTTTCTCGGCTTTTCAAAGCCATTGAAACAATGCTGTCTGTTTGTTTGGTCTTTCCCTCCCGGCGACCTTTTTACAAAGAGGTCTGGGGCAGGTATAATTGGTTTGACATTGCATATAAAACCCGGCGGTTGTACCTTCGGGTGGTTATATAAACGGATTTGCGATTCGCGATAATTTGCCAAACAATTGATTGATACAATAGGGTATCACGGCCTTCAAGACGGCGATCTATGAGGGCTTCTGGGAGAAGCCGGATTAGAGATTAAGATAGGCTTAGACTTTTATGGGATAAAAAGATGCCTGAATCTTACTAGTGTTTCAAGTGTAAAGGGATACTTGAAAGACTTCATCTTTAATAAAGATATGCTTCATCTTTATGAGGATTCAGAAGATATGCTTAATTCTTTTGGACAGGTAAAGATATGCTGAAATCTTTAATAAGCCATTGAAACAATGCTGTTTGTTTGTTTGGTCTTTCCTTCCCGGCGACCTTTTTACAAAGAGGTCTGGGGGCAGGTACAATTGGTTTGACATTGCATATAAAACCCGGCGGTTGTACCTTCGGGTGGTTATATTAACTGATTTGCAATTCGCGATAATTTGCCAAACATTTGATTGATACAATAGGGTATCACGGCCTTCAAGACGGCGATCTACGAGGGCTTCTGGGAGAAGCCGGATTAGAGATTAAGATAGGCTTAGACTTTTTATGGGTAAAAAGATGCCGGAATCTTACTAGTGTTTCAAGTGTAAAGGGATACTTGAAAGACTTCATCTTTAACCCTCCAGCCCCGGCTACGCATTACATAAATATTCCCCGAAACCCGGGTGTTTTGGCCGAAAAAAAAACTTAGGCTACCGATATTTGTTTATTCTGACTACTTCCCGCATCCCACGCATCCCCAAGCGTAGCTGTGTTATTTACCTGTAGAATGGCATTAAAAGCTCTCTAAGTCAACTGGTTGAGTTGTGATGATGATTTCATTGGAGATAACTTTATGGCAAAAACAGCCACTTTACACTACTTTTCGATAATTAACAACAACATACAGGCACACACGAACAAGCGACGCTCTCCTTCTTGTGGCCGGAGATGCGGGGCGTCGGTCCAGCCGGCTGTTGTTTACATGCGTCGGACCGACGCCTCGCACAACAAGCTCACAGGCTTTGACCTCATGGGTGTTTAAAAGCCCTTCCGGGCAGCTCGTGTATGCTTTTTTATGGGCGTTCAAGAGCCCTTCCGGGAACAGAGGGTTAATAAAGATATGCTTCATCTTTATGAGGATTCAGAAGATATGCTTAAATCTTCTGGACAGGTAAAGATATGCTGAAATCTTTAATATGAAACTAAAGGAAAACGAAAAGTAGTGGTGGAGTGCTACGGTTCGTTGACCGGCGGTTTTGTGGCACATATTTTTGTACCATTTTTTTGGTGTAACCCTATGAGCATTAATCCCCGGAAATTTCTCTTTCCAGGGCGGAGTACCGGTGTTGCACCAGGTGACCAGGTAGTTCCCGGGGGCGGGGTAGTTTTCCTCCAGTCTCTGTCATGTCGGCACTTGAACCTCTCATTGCTGTATGTTCAACGCCGTTAAGCTCAGGTATCCCTATATTATTTTTATTTGTTAATGAAATAATTTAACAACTGAATAATAATAAACATATATATTTTCTATGATTATATTATGATAATATTGTGTTTATTTATAGTAATTTATTTTAATACAATTAAATATAAATTAAATTAATTAGTATACTTTATGATTTTGCTCACCAGCTCTGCTTTAAATGTGTTAATGAGCTATGGGAGCTTTTAATTATCATAAACCTTTACGAGACTCGGACGAGGGCTCCCATTCAGAGAGTATACCAAGCTCGCAAGCGAGGGACAGCCACAGCCAAGGTGTATGGCGATACTCACAGTCCTGGCAGGACAGAACACATCCCTTTGTGACTCAACTAGTGCTGACGTCCACCGGGATGCCGATGTGCCATCTTCTATCCCAGTTTTAACATGGCAACATGTGGAGGTCCCGGCTTCGGCGGGATCTTCCCATGATAAGCCAGACTTAACGGATGAAGAACAACGATCTCTGGTCTCAGAGATGGAGGTTGAAGAGTCCAGTCACCTTCTAGGCGACTCTCAGGGTACTGTCGAATCTCCACGGAGTTCGTCATCGGCTAGGTATGTACCGGCGGAAGAGATTGATGGACTACTATTGAATGCACTTAATAGGTTCTTTGGCCCTACGCCGGAAACTCCTACAGTTGATACGGGAGATCCAGCGATGTCGACGAATGTACGACCTCTGGCTACATCCTTTGCTTTAGCTAAAATACCTAACCATCATCTTGAGTCAGATCCAATTTCCAAGGTGCCAGGCACAGCAGCTCTCACTACTTCCAATGTGCGAGTCATATCAGACATGTCTCCCCCTCCTTTAGACAAGGCGCCAGTCAAAAACAGGAGCTATACTTTATACGGGCCTGATGAGTCAGGGGTAGCAATGTTACGGAAATGTTTTGGGTGTTCATATTAAGGCCATTCCAAGTTATTATAACCATGACTTAACCTTCCCACCAAATCCCTCCAGAACACCATTCTTGGTTCTCTCTTCCGGTTTTTGGTGCCGGCGGAGTCCCCTCTGCTTTGTTTGACTTCTTGGCTGCCACTCCCGAAATAATCAATTTGTGCGAATTATAAGATCCCTTTAGCACGCCTTCCCCAGCTTACCTAGACCGCGAGTTTAGGTTAAGAGGAAAAGCGTTTAAACTGTTTTCGCAATATTTGGTTCCCAGAAAGTAACAAAGTCTCTGTTACGCTCTTCTCAGGCAATAGAAGCCGCGGAAGTCAGGAAAGCCATTGAACTTTCCCGGCGCTTGCTTCTCCAGACTTCCATCCAAGTCTTTAGGAGATATTCGGACGGCCTTATTAGAGGCAGTTCGAGCAAGGCAGGATCTGAGGATGTTCTTAGTGAAGAAACTTCTTGACCGTATTGCAAGCCAAGTAGTTCTGTCTCCAGTTCTAACTCCTTCTTTGATTTCACCAGCAGTTTGGAAGACTGTTTTCACTTTGGCACAAGCATTCAAGCAAGGTCCCGGCAAGCCCTGATGCCCTTGTTAGAACAAGGGATCAGGGTCTTGTGGTATCTGGGCGACTAACTGGTGGTGGCAGAAACAGAAAAGTTACGCATCATTCATGTCTACGTTACGTTAAACCATCTCAAATCTCTAGGATTCAAGGTCAACTTAGTAAAAGTCAAACCCTTGTTCCCTCACGAGTATTTCAGGGGATAGGGCTGGTCGAGGACACAGCTTCTCTCACTCTGAGTCAGAGTGTGGACACTCGAAACAGATTTCGCAAAAACTGTTTATGTTTCTCCACAGTCTGACTACGACACAGAGACTTTGGGAATCTCTAGTCGGTTCTCTCAACTGGGTTCAGCTAACTGTGAAGTTGGGCCGGTTGAAAGTCTAACGTTTAATCTTGGAGGGCAACAAATTTTTCCCACTATTACCGGCGGGGATAGTATGGCCTATCCCAACGTTATTACACAACTTACTAGCGGTTTGGGCGACGAGAGAAATGTTGCACGCAGTCATGTCATGAACCTCTCCTCCGCCGTCGGTATGGGTGGACATGGATGCGTCAGGAACGATAGGTTGGGGCTTTTAGTCAAACCTCGGGCATCAGGGTCAAAGGTTTTGGTCCCATTTAGAAATCTTCCACATCAATGTCAAAGACTTACTGGTCCCATTTAGAAATCTTCCACATCAATGTCAAAGACTTACTAGTCCCCTTATCTGTCCTTCAGGCTCACGGCTCTGCTTTACGGGGCAAGTCGGTGGCCTTCAGAATGGACATTCTGAATGCGGTTCACTGTATTCAGAAACAAGGGTCAATGAGATCTCGGAAGTGGCTAAACGTGTCAGAAAAGATTTTTATACTAGCCAACAGGCTGGACATTCATCTTCACGCATCTTATCTCCCAGGCGTAGCAAACGTCTGGGCAGACGCTCTGTCTCAGAGACAAAGCACAACAGTAGAATGGGCGCTCTTGCGATTGCGGAGCATTACCATCCACAAGTGGATTTTTTTTTGTCTGAGAAGACTCACAAACTCCCACTGTACCTCACCCGCCGGACGATAACGCCGGCGGGCGGACCAGACGCTCTGATGACGGACGAGAACAGGTTCAGTTCCATTTACAGTGTATCTATTTTCCGCCGCCAGACGCGTCTCTAATGTGCCACGTAGTCAACAAACTACAGGATTAGCGAGGCGTAGTCTCGCTAATCGCGCCCCTGTGGCCGGCGCAGTGTGGTACCAGCATTTGAACACGTGGTGCCCGCACCCAGTGTCACTCCCGGTCGGGTTGTTCCACTTAGAACACAATTGGCAACCTAGAAACCTCGCGGACTTGTTCATTATGGACATTCAGGAGGCCAAGTGGCTAGCACCATATGGTAGCGACGTGACCAAGATATTCACGAATCAATATACCCAGTCTACAAAGCGACAGTTTCAATCGCATTGGCAAGCTTTTACGTCTTGGATTCTTAGAACAAAACAAACTGTGCCCTCGGTGGCGTTGGTTGTTAATTATTTATCTGTTCATGCAGAAACATTTATCTGAAAGTGATTTATGTGGGCAGGTTTTAAACTCCGCCCACCTCCCCGTCAGCTCATGCCTACCTGGTCTCTGGACAAAGCATTGTCGTTATTTTCGTTCCCGTATGTACCAAAGACGGCAGATTTTACAAAAAGGGCAGTATTCCTTATGGCTTTGGCTACCGGGAACAGAGTATCTGAGCTGACGGCGATGAACAACACACCTAATTGCCTCAGGTTTGATAGGCTTCATGAGTGTATTCACATTGCACCTTCCCCAGGATTCATAGCCAAGAATGAGCACAGTGAACACGTGTTTTCAGAGTTCACGGTGCCGGCGTTAAAAAGGGGAAAGGTGCACCATCTTTTTGGGCCAGTGCAAGCTCTAACCAAATATTTAAGAGTGGCACCTCTAAATCACCAGGGTGCTTTATGGGTCGCAAGTCCGGGTGAACGCTTGATGGAGCGTACACTGGCTTCTCTCTTGGTCGAGAACTTTAAAGAGAAGAATCCCGGCGTTGTGGGTAAGACCCACGATTTACGCAAGGGGGCAGCCTCTTTACGTTTCCTTAATAATCTTTCAGTGGAAGTTATTAAGTCCACACAGTTGTGGGCCTCTAATCAGGAGTTTTTGACTCGATACCTTTCAGTAGCTCTGGACAAACCTTCCTTGCCATGTATAGCTTTACGGCAGAGGGTCTAGGTGGCCCTTTTAGTCACGTTTTGTTTAATTTCAAGAAAAAGGGGGGGGGGAGGGTGCAGTCAGTATGACATAGGACACCCTAGACCCCTCCGGAGTATGTGTTCGGAACATACGAGCTGTGATACTGTTTGTAGGCATTGTATTATCAAATTTCTCTGTAGTATTCATTGCAGGAAATTGTGCTAAAGGCCAATAGTAGTGTTACAACAATTCTTGTTGTAAGTAGTTTTGGCTGTGAAGCAATAGATTTTTAAGAAATCTCGGTAGTTGCAACTACGACTTTTACTTTTGAAGTAATTACTTCTGCATAAGTACACGAGTTCAGTACATCTACGAAAGTACAAGAATTAATTTATGTTTGGTTATATTTTTAGGAATATATCCACTAGTTAATGGGGTTTATATGTGCACATGTAAACTTATAAGTTTTTAGTTTTCACCACTTACTTTAAGTGAGGTGCCTTCTTAACTAGCAGATCTGTGTACAGAGTCTCAGAGTTAACCCTTTTTCAAGCAGGCTTCTTTGAAGCACGCTCCTGCTTGTACCCCTTTTTGAAGATTTAGGCTGTATAAAGTTTATGCACCCGAATATCTTTTTTACAAAAGTAAGAATACTATGTGGTTGTTTGATTATCTGCTTTTCTAGAGTTATGATATGATTACGAATGTCCCCCTCCAGTCTTAGAATCAGGCATGTTCGTCAATGATGGAGGGGCCACTAATAAATTATAGGTTTGACTCCTGTAAGGAGATAAAGAAAACCTAATATTTAGTAGTGGCCCCGTAATCATTGACGACTGGGGCCCTCCCGACCATCCCCTTCACATTCGTTGATGTATTAAGGATTTTGGTTTACTTGATATGTCAGTGAAGGAAGAATGACGCCTGCAGTAGCGTCTGGTCAAAGATCCACACAAGTACATCCACGATATAATGGAAAGCTTATTGAATAGTTATTCTTATTTTCTTTTTCTTTTTTACGAAGTTTTTTCGTAGTGAGAACCCAATTCATTATGACTGAAGCCATGAGTGAGGTCGCGTGCGCTCATGATGAAGGCTCCTCAAATTTTAAATGCTCTGCGCGGTAGATTCAAACTACGGCGGATGAGTGTTTGAAGAGGGTGCCTTATGTAATAGGCATGTTCGTCAATGATTACGGGGCCACTACTAAATATTAGGTTTTCTTTATCTCCTTACAGGAGTCAAACCTATAATGTAGATGGATGTGGATGGGATGGGCAGGTGGAGGAAGTCAGTAGGATAGGTAGATATAGAAGGGGGGAGATGAGACCTATAAGGGTACAGTTTAAAACCAGGGCAGTGGCAGAGACAGTGACAAATTTTAGTTGGAGACTAAACACAAATGAAGAACTGAAACATATAAGATTAAAGAAGGATTTGAGCATAGAACAAAGAAAAAAATAAAGGAACTACAGGAAAAGGCTGATGAGGAAAATGGAAAGTTGGGTGAGGAGGATAAGAAGAAGTTTTTCTGGAGAGTGAGGGACGGGAAACTGAAGAAGTGGTTTATACGAATAGAAGGGAGAAGGAGAGCTGGGAGGGAAGAGAACGTGATAGAAGTTGTGGCAGATGTGGAGAGCAGGGTGGAAGTGTCTCGGGGAGAGACAGGAGAAGAAGCTGCAGACACAGTACTGGTAGTGTGAGGGGGGGAGTAGGGCACGGACAGGAGGAGCGGGATGATGTAGCTGCTGAAGGAATGGTAGAAAGATTAAGGATTATGTTTAGCAATGTTGATGTGTTTACCCAGGACAAGAAAAGAGAACTGATATGTAGGTTGCAGGATGAAGAGGAAAAACCTGATGTCATAGCCTTACAGGAAGTAAGACCAAAAAATGCTAGAATTGAAAGGGAAATGGTGGAGTATAGCTTGGAGGGTTTTGAGTTGTATGAGAGGAATGCTATTAGAGCAGAGGTTGGAAGAGGACTGTTTATTTATGTAAGAAAAGAGCTCAAGGTAAATGAGGTGGATATGAGACAGCAGTATTGTGAGTATTTGTGTATTGAAGTAAAATGTGCAAGAGGGTCAATTCTAATTGCCTCTATATATAGAAGCCCAAATAATAGTAGGGGAGAGGATGATAACCTACTGAAAGCAATGGAGGAAATAGATAATAGAGAGAACAAATATAAGATTTTGATTGGAGATTTCAATTTGCCAAGGATCAACTGGGCAAATTGTACTACTCCAGCGGGACAGTATAGCCTGGAAAACAAGTTTATAGAGAAAGTGAGAGATTGTTTTTTAACGCAACATATTACAGAGATGACAAGATATAGAGATGGGACGCAGGGGAGTGTACTTAGATTTTATTTTTAGCAATGAGGAGGATATAGTAGAACATGTCAATGTGGATAGCCCTATAGGTCGTAGTGACCATGCCTGTATAAGTTTTAGTTGCAATATTAAAACAGAGAGGGATCATAGAAGCAAAACAAAAAATACATGTATGATAGAGCAGATTATGAGCTGCTGAGAAGGTGTTTGGACATTGACTGGGGGGAATACTTGAACGGTAAAGACGCTGAAGGAATGTGGAGGATGATTAGAGTCAAACTGGAGAATGCTATATCCAAATGTGTACCAGTAAGGGAATATAAGGATAAAACAAAATTGAGGAAAAGAACGAACCCAGAATTACCAATGAAAAGAAAGCTTTGGACATTGATAAGAAGAATACGATTGTGGGAAAGACTAAAATTGTTAAAAAAGAACAGGGGGTCTAGTATAGAAGCTAAAGAAGTGGATTTGGAACGTAGACAAATAAACAATAAAATAAGGTGGGAGACAAGGAGGGGGGTGAAGGAGAGGGAGAGAGATTGCAAAAAATGTGAAGGATAATCCAAAAATATTCTGGAAGTACATTCAGGAAAAGTTAACAAGAAGAGTAGGTATCCCAGAACTGATAGGAGAATTGGATGATAGGAATAGAGCAGAAACTGATAAGGAGAAAGCAGAGGTGCTGGGGAAATACTTTGAGGAGGTACTAACAGTGGAGTCGGATGATGCAGTGCCTACTATTCCCATCAAACAGGCACCGGCACTAGAACTAATATATTTTTCCCATGCTAGAATAAGAAGGGCTATAGAAAAAATGAACAGAAGTAAGTCACCGGGCCCGGATGGGATACATCCAAGAATCATAAAAAAAGGAGGTGAGATGTTAGTAGAGCCATTAATTTTTTTATTTGAGGTATCTTTTAATACAGGACAAATCCCAATGGACTGGAGAGAGGCGAACATAACAGCTATTTTCAAGAAGGGAAAGAGAAATGACCCAGGAAATTATAGACCAGTCAGTTTGACAAGTGTTGTGTGTAAACTAATGGAAACGGTAAATAGAGAAGGAATAATGGAGCATATGAAATCAAACCAACTTTTCAGTGGGAGACAGTTCGGATTCTTGCCGGGGAGGTCGACAGTACTACAGCTAATTAAGGTGGTAGATGATTGGGTGCAAATTCTGGAGGATGGTGATGTTATAGACGTGGTATATTGCGATTTTATGAAAGCCTTCGATAAGGTCCCACATAAAAGATTAATAGAGAAAGTTAGAAGCTATAATATAGGGGAGAAATGTGTGAAATGGATAGAAGCCTTCCTGAAAGATCGGAGACAGAGGGTACTGGTGAATGGAATAGGCTCGGGGTGGAGGGAAATTGCAAGTGGGGTACCTCAGGGATCTGTGTTGGGACCACTACTGTTCGTTATATTTATCAACGACTTACCTGAAGTTATAACTAATGGAAGTGAGATATACCTGTATGCAGATGACACGAAGCTGTATAGAAGAGTGAGGAGTAAGGAAGATGTGGGTTTGCTTCAAGGAGATGTGGAGGGCATGAAGGGATGGTCTGAGCATTGGTTAATGCCTTTTCATCCAAAAAAATGCTAGTACAGTAGGGTCTCACATAAAACGAGTATATGGTCGATAAACGAGGGCGTTTTATGCGATTTTGTTTTATGTGAACACAGCATTTTGGTGGCGCAATATCGTCAATGTTCGCTGTAAGCGAAATTTTCGTACAAAGCGAACGATATTTCATACAAAGCGAACTATATTTCGTACAAAGCGACGATATTTCATACAAAGCGAACTATATTTTGTACAAAGCGACGATATTTCGTACAAAGCGAACGATATTTCGTACAAAGCGACATTCGTTCTGATCGAAAATTAAATATTAATATTTTAGGTCGGTCGTTTTAATCGAGACACGTTTTATGCGGGACCCTACTGTACATGCGGATTGGGACAAGCAAGATAGACAAGGTAGGATACAGTATGTATGAAGCGATGGAGGAAGTTAATGCAGAAAAGGATATAGGAAAATATAGGACAATAACTTAAATTTCTCAGAACATTTAGCGGAAAAGATAAACAAAGCCAATAGAATTGTAGGGCTGATAAGGAGGACATTTGTGTCACTTGACGAAGAAATATTCAGGAATCTTTATACAGCGCTGGTTAGGCCGCACCTGGAATATGCGAACCAGGTGTGGGCTCCATATATGGTAAAGGATATAGAAGCAGTGGAGAAAGTGCAGAGGAGAGCTAGCAAGCTAGTACCAACGTTGAAGAACGCGGGCTATGAGCAGAGGTTGAGGACACTGGGGCTTCCGACACTGGCATATAGGAGAAAGAGAGGGGATATGATAGAAACTTTTAAGATAGTGTCAGGAATGTATGATGAGGATGTGTGTGAAGGTATCTTCTTGATGCGGGAGGGAACAAGAACGAGAGGACACTCTAAGAAAATTTAAAAAGAAAGAAATAGGCTTGAAAAGGCAAAGAACTCATTTTGTGATAGAGTGGTAAATGAGTGGAACGCAATGCCCCAGTATGTAGTCGATTCCGAATCAATAAGGAAGTTTGAAAGTAATCTTGATAAAGCATGGGGAAGACAAGATTTGAAGTTTGATTATAAAGCAAAAATACAGAATAGTAAAAATGTTGCGTCTGCTACCGCCGCCACCAACACCGTCAACGACCGCAGCAGTGCAAGTACTGGCACAGAGCTGGATAAACAGGCCTAGTTTGCCTTTTTCCAGAGGATCTACTGTAAGAAACTGTAAGAAATAGGTGAGCGGGGGGGGGGGCTGGTGACTTCAGTATTCACATCTGTCATTTCTGTAGTCATTGCCATCATCAGTATAGGGTAAAGAAAAGGTTAGTCCCTGAGAAGGCAGGGTCAACACCTCGCAAGGAAACTAGGGTCCCTCACCCCAATACCACCCTACTTAAACATCACTGGCTGCATGGAAAATTGGCAGAAGCTGACGGAGAGAAGGTTATACGAGATACTTCCAAGTGTAACAAATTACTTGCTTAAAAGCATCCCTACATAATAATTAAGAGTAGTTTTGAGTATTAACCCTTTCAGCACGATGATGCCTTTTTTTATATTTCAATCTGGCTAACATTAGATGAAGATCATGTTATGCAGCTAAGGACCAATACTATTCAGATGGTAAGTAGGGAGGGTTTTGTGGGGGCGCTCGTTTATGGCCTTGGCCTTGCTCGAGACCTTGGGGCTGTTCGGCCAGACAGCCTGGGGAACAACAACAACAACAACTACTCAGATGGTGTATTGAGATAGTACTTACACCTTTGAGGCCAATTCTTAGGGTCTGGGACCACTTTCGCGTTCCATCGCACCTTACTCTGTCTCTCATCTAGTAAGTGAATAGTAGAGAATTCTATACTTTATTATATCCAAGAAGTTTCAGAATTTGGCTTAAAAGGTTGAATGAAATGGATATATCATTATTAACCACTTCAGAAAGATGACATAACTTTCACCTTATTACCATTAGACAATATTCTTTAGCTTATAATATATCTCTAGGCCTTGAAGGGGTAAATATCATCTTAATTGACCATCAGAATAACATATGGCACTCTTAAACAGCATAAAATCATCTAATGTTACCCAGAATATAAGCTTTAAAAAAAGTAATTTATTAGTGGCCCCTCCATCATTGACGATATGCCTAGTAAATAATAGCCCTCTTTCAAACACCCGCGGTCAGCCTGTTTGAATCACCCGCCGCAGGGGAAAGAGTACTAAACATCATAAGTGCAACACTAATTCTCTTATGGAATCATCTTTATGATTGGGTACTCACTACGAAAAAACTTTGTAAAAAATAAAAAAATAAAATTAACTTAATCATTTTTATATTAACCCTTCCTACCCGGGCTGTCTCAGCCAATGACGGTCGCCCCTACCCGGGCGATATGGCCGAAAAACGTCTAGGCCTAGGCTACCATATTTATGTTTATTTTCACTGCTAGAACTTTCCCACTCATCTATAATCGTAGTGCGGTTTTCAATCTGTATTTTGGCATTGAGTAGAGCTCTGTAAGTCAACTGGTTCAGTTGTGATGACGATTTCAGTGGAGCCAATATTGCAGACATGTTGCCAATATGGGGGCTTTTCAGACACTAATTTCGTCATGACGTCATAACAATAACATTGGGGAGTCTTCTCCTTCTTGTTTTCGGAGGTGCGGTGACGAACGCTTGGGTTTGTTGACATACGTCGTACGCACGGCGTTCGGACCAAGCTTAATTAGGCTATTAAGCTCATGCCTTAGATAAGGCATACCGGGTATTGGCCCTTCTTTCGTGCTGTCATTACCTAAGGCAGCCCGGGTAGGAAGGGTTAAGGCTTTTCAACTCGTGGATGTCTTTTGTGGATTCTACCCGAGACGCTGAACCAAGCGACGCCATTCCTCCTTCCTTCCCCTGCGGCCGTCCTGTGTAAAGGTGCCTAACCCGTCCTCCGCTTTATTCGACATTCGTTCAACTCTAGTGAGTCTTTTGCTCATTTGTATTACTGAGATGTTCTAGAATAGGTTTAGACTACTAGGACTGGCGGCCCCATTGGTACATCCGCAGGGAAGTGTTAAAATAGGGTACTTGTGTGTAGGCGCCCAGTTGGTCCGCATCGGATGCGAGCGCCATGTGTATTTGTTTTTGTTTCTGCGCCTTAGCTTTGCTATATCCTAGTTATTTAGGAGGCTACTTACATCCGCGGAACTATGCTTCTAGCCATCACTATGAGGTAGTTGCATTTTATTTATATTATAGCAGACGTTCTGGTCTAAGAGTTGCCCCACGTGGTGTGGAACTTTCCAGAATCGTAGTTTGCTCTTTTTTCCCCTCGGGCGTGGGGTTTTCTGCGTTCGCTGCTGCTGTGTCATCATCAGAGGTCTATCTATCTATCTATCTATCTATTGCCAGACGCCTTACTCCCCTTACGAGGGTGGCCATACACAGAATGCCCCCAAGCGGACCTATTCCCTGTGATAGGGACAACCCGAGCCAGATTAGTGAAGGACTTACAGAATTGACCACTCAATTTAGGATCCGTCCGACTCCGAGGCCCTCTGTGTATCTTGTTTGCACTATTTTTCTAGTGGTGTTCGGCTCATCCATCCACTAAACTGCCTTACCCTTAGGTAAGCAGTACGGATTTGTATCAGGTTTACTCCCCTAGACAGGTTGCCAACCAAGACTGACGAGTCCCATCCACCCGGATTTGTATAAGGTTGTCTCCCCTAGATGAGTTGCCGACCAAGGCTAACGAGTCCCATCCACCCGATATCATCAGAGGTAAGGGTATCATATTCCTCGTAATAATTACCAAGAGCTTCGTGGCCAGCCTCAGTAGGGGTATTCTTAGTAGGCTAGGGGTATTTTTTATTGCTTAATTAATACTGTGTAATAGCCCTAAGATGTGACCTTCGCTTTCATGCGGTGATATTATACATGTTAGCAAGATCTTCCGGTGATCTTTACCGAGTATTGATGCCAGATGCTCGCCTTCCAGGCGAGAAAGTAAAACTCCAATAAACCCGGCGTGGTGTAGTGTACCACTAGACTCCCGGCGGAAGTGCAGATTCCTAAGGGAGTGATGTCGGCCCGGCCGAGCGAACTCGCCAAAACCGATAGCCTCACGCGGCATGATTGGACTAATAACGCCCGGTGGAAAAGTCCAGTGAGGTAATTAACTATCACTTTGGTCCTGGTAGACAATTAGTTAGTTAATTAAATGGTTAATATAGGCCAGTGACATTTAGTCACAGGTAAGCAGTTTACAATAGGAAAGAAAGGGTCATCAAGGCCTTTTCACAAACGAGTACAACGAAAGATTAGAGTAGCGGTTGGTCTACATCTAATTTTTCGGCATATTTGGGGTGTTTATGATGTATGAACCTCTCGGTTTATCCTTATGAGCATTGATTCCTGGAAATTTTTATTTCCAGAGCACAGCATATCTGTAGGGGCACAGGACTTCAGGGGACGTGGCCGATCCCGGCGGGGGGGGGGGGGTTAGTTTTAGCTCCATCATGCCTCTAGTCACTCTTTGTGCTACACCCACTTGCTCTCTTATTCCGGTCTTTGCACATTTTTAAGTTGTGCGTTAAGTGTGTTAAATGCCTTGGTAGGTCTCGGGGCCTTTGGGTGTCTAAGAGGTGACCTATTTGCTCGGACCTCAGAAATGAATTGTTTAACAAAAAAGACCAGTCATGCCTAGTGGCACTAAAAGAGATTAAAACAAATGTTAATGCCTATTCTAAAGACATTGCTCATAAGGCATTACATTGTGATGATGAGGCTCTGTGGGACCATCTTGTTATAAAGTCACCAGTGCTGAAATCTCACCCTTCTAAGTCAAGTTCCAAAACTAAAGCTAAACCATGGCGATGGGCTGGTCTATCAGAGTGAGACCTGAGCGATCTCTGCCATACCCATAGCTTACTCTGACTGTTCCTTTTACTTATATATTTTCTAGATCTCAAGTGATGGCGTCTCTTCCGTGGATTGACCTCCCAATCTACCAAGATTGGAAGCTAAAGCGTCACATTATTCCTTTGCCCCTCAACTTTCTCTTCATAATTGCTGAGGGGCACAGGGCCCTGGGTGGGGCTTTGGTTTCCCGGGCGTTTACGCACCCTCTCAGCTCCCCGCCATGGAGTGGCTTCGGTCACCCAGGCTTTATTGTGGTCGGCAGGGAGGGTTCTGTGGGGGCGCTCGTTTGTGGCCTTGGCCTTACTCGGGGCCTTGGGCTGTTCGGCCAGGCAGCTTGGGGAACAACAACAACTAAAGCTAAACTCAAAATTCTTTCAAAAGAGTTAGTAAGTAGCAGTGACAGTGACTCTAGTAAGGAAGTGGTATAAGAATAAATCACAACACAGATTAGGTCAGGGATCGACGTCTACCAAAACCAGTCCGCCGTCTAATCCTACCCCATAAAAATAAAAAAACTAGTCACAGTACAAACTCTCTCACTCCCGGGGCCTATCGAGGGCGAGTTGGATCAGAGGGTAATTCCACCGGACAGGCCCAGTCAAGTAACTGGGTCATTTCGGGCGTGTCACCGGGCCTGGCCCCGGCGAACTTGGGCAAGGACAGTGGTACGCAAGGGCATAACCTGGCGGTGGCTCCGGCGACCTCATTTACGTCAAACTCTAAATCATGTATCTTTAGAGGTGGAGTCACTAGTCCAGGAAATTATCACCAAGCGTATCATTGTCCCGGTCAATCCAACTTGCCCTGTTTTCACGTCCAGACTTTTTCTCGTACCAAAGAGGGACAGTATTCAGATGAGACCAGTCGTAGACCTGTCTTGTTTGAATCGACACATTCACAACACATCGTTCAGGATGCTCACTGTGAATCACATCAGGCTAACACTTCCGCCGCAAGGGTGGATGTGCTCGTTAGACCTGACAGACGCCTATTTGGCATATACCGGTAAACAAAAGGTTCCAAAAATTCCTCGCATTGAGGATCAGGCAAGAGACTTATGTCTTTCAGAGAATGCCATTTGGGTTGAACCTTGCACCGAGAATATTCACAAAATTAGTCCGGCAGGCCCTCATGCCGATGTTAAATCAGGGAATCAAGGTGTTGTGGTACCTAGATGACTGGCTGGTGGTGGCGGAGTCAGAGAGTCTATGCAACATCCATGTCAATCACATTATAAACCATGTACAATCCCTAGGGTTCAAGGTCAACTTGGCAAAGTCGTATCTTGTTCCCACACGGGTAATTCAGTGGATAGGGCTGGTCTGGGACACAGCAAATCATACTCTCAGTCAGAGTGTGGACAACCGCAACAGATTTCGAAAGAAATTGTTTTTGTTTCTCCACAGTCTGACTACCACGAGAAGAACATGGGAATCCCTGGTCGGCTCTCTCAATTGGTTTCAACTAACTGTAAAGTTGGGCCGATTGAAAGTAAAGAGGTTAATCTTAGAAGGAAACAAACAATTCCCGCTATTGCCGGCGGGAAAGTTGTGGAAAATGCCTCCATTAATTCACGCCTTACTGTCGGTCTGGGCGAGGAGAGAAACGTTGCACTCAATAATGACGTGGGCTTCTCCCCCACCTACGGTATGGGTAGACACAGATGCTTCAGGGAGAATAGGCTGGGGTTATCAGTCGAGCCTAGGCCGTCAGGGTCAAGGTCTTTGGTCCAAAACCGAGAATTTTCATATCAACGAGCAAGAGCTCTTAGCCCTTTTATTTTTCCTTCAAACCCACGGCTCATCCTTGTGGGGCAAATCAATAGCGTTTCGAATGGACAATTTGAATGCGGTATCCTGCATTCAAAAGCAAGGGTCAACGAGGTCTCGGAAGTTGCTAGAGTTGTAAGAAGAGATTTTTGTTCTGGCCGAAGAGCTGAACATTCATCTCCATGCATCATACCTCCCAGGCGTAGCGAACGTCTGGGCAGACGCTCTGTCCCGGCAACCAGATGAATGCAGAGCCATACCGTCCACAAGTGGATCTTTTCGCGTCCAAGGAAAACCACAGGCTTCCTTTCTACCTAACCCGTCGGGAAATGACTTCGGCGGGTGGTCCAGACGCATTGTTGGAGGACTGGAACAGGTGGAAATCCATCTATCTATTTCCGCCTCCAGACGCTTCACTCATGTGTCAGGTAGTTCACAAACTACGGGGTTACCGGGGCTTAGTCTCGATGATCGCACCTCTATGGCCGGCTCAGGTGTGGTACCACCAATTGAAAATGTGGTGAGAGAACCCGGTGTCACTCCCAATCTCGTACTTCCACTTGGAGACAATTGGCAACCTAAAGACCTATCTGACTTTTGCCTTTTGGACATTCAAAATGCCAAATGGTTAACTCTGTATGGAGAGAGCGTCACTAATAAATTTCTAAATCAGTATACTCTTTCTACCAGGCGACAATATCAATCTCATTATGTCTTTCACAACCTGGATAGTTGAAACAGCGCAAACTGACGCATCAGTAGCTTTGGTTTTCAAGTATTTGGACTATTTGTTTGAACAAAAGCGCCTTTCTGTAGTTACACCTCCCCGTGGCGTAACGGATAGCGCGTCTGGCTCACAACCAGAAGGTCCCGAGTTCGAGACCCGGGCGGGGAAGAGACATTTGGGCAAGTCTCTTAACGGTGTAGCCTCTGTTCACCTAGCAGTATAAATAGGAACCTGGTATAAGTGGACGAAGTTGTGACGTCCCATCTGGGGTTGGTGATCGGTTACAAGGTGAGATGGGTATCGTACTGGTCAACCTAAGCCTTCGGGTGAGACTGGTACCGTAGTGAGAATGGTACCGTACAGATTAACCCTAAGCCTTCGTTTCCAAATGTCGCCAATTGGCTAAAATACAGACTACACACACAAAGCCATTCCAACGATACATAAAACACTTAACATGCATTTCACGCAATACATTCCCAGTTAAGGAGGCGCGATAATAATGAGCTTAGCTCGCATTGCGTGGATTCCCCTTGACGAACAAGTGAGTGAATTACACTGAAGAATCATTTGTCTGCTATCAGAACCCCCTTTTATGACTTAACAGGGCTATCTATACCGCAGGCGGAGGAGAAAGGGTTCATGAGGGCATGTTTCAAGCTTCGCCCACCACCCCGTCAGCTCATGCCTACCTGGTCACTTGACAAAGCTTTGTCTTTGCTTCATTCGCGCAAGTATAATCATGCGCCGGATTTTGACTCACTGTTAAAGAAGGCTGTGTTCCTTATGGCTTTGGCCAAAGGTAACAGGGTGTCTGAGCTGGCGGCGATGAGCAACGAACCTAATTGCCTCAGGTTTGGGAGACTCAATCTTAATGTACAAATTGCTCCATCTCCCACTTTTGTTGCGAAGAACAAACATAGTGAGCATGTTTTTTCTGAGTTTACAGTCCCGGCACTCAAACGCGGGGACACACACCATGTATTATGCCCGGTTCAGGATTTAATAAAGTTTCTGAGAGTGTCACGGCCCCAACAGCAAGGAGCCTTATGGGTCAATGGTGCGGGTAATTGCGCCACAAGAAGAAAATTGGCTTCTTTACTCGTGAAAGTAATCCCGGTGTAGTGGGAAGGGCCCACGACATCAGGAAATGGGCAGTTTCATTACGTTTCTTGCATAATTATTCAATTGATGACATAGCCAACACTAAGTTGTGGGCTTCCAATCATACTTTCATGATGCGATACCTATCTGTGGCTTTGGATAAACCAAAATTGACCTGTGTGGCCTAGCGCCAGCGGGTCTAGTTGGTCTGTGTGCTACTAAGTTTAAGAATAATCTAAATGGAGAAAAGGAGGGGGGGGGGGGGGTGCTGGAGAGCCAAGACCCCTAGACCCTCCGCCGGACTATATGATAAGTTCACGAGCTGTGATACTTGATGAACGAGCTGGTTATACAGCTCAAAATTTTATTTTTGTAAAATATCTGTAATACTTGCAACTATAGGATATTAAGTATAAGTTGTACAAAATATAAATATGTACAAATAATTTTAAAGACAAAAGGTATAATCAAATGATTTATTTGTGCCTTTTAATTTTGGACAAGAATAAAGACATTCTTGGACAATATTTTTATTGAAGCTCAATGTGATATTCTTTAACATATGTACCTGTATGATTACTTATAAGCAAAAGTTCTTCGAAGCAATGCACTGCTTTTCTTTCCAATTCTGTTCTTAAAAATATTGTATTGTATTAAATAAAATGTGTGGTGTGACAGGTGGGGAAGGGAATAGGCCTAGCGAAGTAAGTGAATGCAGGCCTATTTCGGCAGTTAATGATAGCCTAGAGATGGTATTGAAAAGGGTAGATGAACTGGGAGCAGAGAATATGGCATTGAAGGAGCAGCTGAAGGAATACGAAGGACATTTCACGGAAGTAAAGGAGTCAACTGCATGGACGGTGGTAGGTAAACAAAAATTCAAGGATTTGGAGGATATTATGAAAGAGCAAAAGGAAGAAATTAATATGACCAAAAAAAGTTTTGAGAGTGCAATTGTAGGGGTCATGAAGAACAAGGAGAGTGTCGTGAGGGAGGCCATGGACAGGGATAGGGGTGTAATCTTGTATGGAGATATAGAGACTCATATGAATGATAATGGAGTGAGAAAAGTGAGGGATATGGAGACAGTGAAGGAGGTCATGAAAGGTGTGGATGAGGACGAATATGGATGGGAAGGGCAGGTGGAGGAGGTCAGTAGGATAGGTAGATATAAAAGGGGAGAGATGAGACCTATAAGGGTACAGTTTAAAACTAGGGCAGTGGCAGAGACTGTGACAAATTTTAGTTGGAGGCTAAATACAAATGAAAAACTGAAACACATAAGACTAAAGAAGGATTTGAGTATAGAACAAAGGAAAAAATGAAGGAATTACAAGAAAAGGCTGATGAAAATAATGGAAAGTTGGGTGAGGAGGATAAGAGAAATTTTTACTGGAGAGTGAGGGACGGAAAAGTAAGGAAGTGGTTTATAAGAGTAGAAGGGAGGGGGGGAGATCAGGGAGGGACGAGAATGTGATGGGATTTGTGACGGAGGAGGAGAACGGGGTGGAGGTGTCACAGGGAGAGACAGGAGACAAAGTGGCAGACCCAGTAGTGCTAACGGGGGAGTAGGGTACGGACTGGAGGAGCGGGATGGTGTAATTGCTGAAGGAATGGTAGATGGATTAAGGATTATGTTTAGTAATGTGGATGTGTTTACCCAGGACAAGAAAAGAGAACTGATATGTAGGTTGCAGGATGAAGAGGAAAAACCCTACAGGAAGTAAGACCAAAAAATGCTAGAATTGAAAGGGAACTGGTGGAATATAGTTTGGAAGGTTTTGAGTTATATGAGAGAAATGCTATTAAAGCAGAGGTCGGAAGAGGACTGTTTATTTATGTAAGAAAAGAGATCAAGATTAATGAGGTGGATATGAGACAGCAGTATTGTGAGTATTTGTGTATTGAAGTAAAATATGCAAGAGGATCAATTCTAATTGCCTCTATATATAGAAGCCCAAATAATAGCAGGGGAGAGGATGATAACCTACTGAAAGCAATGGAGGAAATAGATAATAGAGAGAACAAATATAAGATTTTGATTGGAGATTTCAATTTGCCAAGGATCAACTGGGCAAATTGTACTACTCCAGCGGGACAGGGTAGCCTGGAAAATAAGTTGATAGAGGAAGTGAGAGATTGTTTTTTAACGCAACATATTGTAGAGATGACAAGATATAGAGATGGGACGCAGGGGAGTGTACTTGATTTGATTTTTAGCAATGAAGAGGATATAGTGGAACATGTTAATGTGGATAGCCCTATAGGTCGTAGTGACCATGCCTGTATAAGCTTTACTTGTAATATTAAATCAGAGAGGGATAATAGAAGCAATAGAAAAATATACATGTATGATAGAGCAGATTATGAGCTGCTGAGACGGTGTTTGGACATTGACTGGGGGGAATACTTGAACGGTGAAGATGCTGAAGGAATGTGGAGGAAAATTAGAGTCAAACTGGAGAATGCTGTATCCAAAAGTGTACCAGTAAGGGAATATAAGGATAAAACAAAATTGAGGAAAAGAACGAACCCAGAATTGCCAATGAAAAGAAAACTTTGGACATTGATTAGAAGAAAGAAACGATTGTGGGAAAGATTAAACATTTTAAAAAAGAACAGGGAGTCTAGTATAGAGGCTAAAGAAGTGGATCTGGAACGCAGACAAATAAATAATAAAATAAGGTGGGAAACAAGGAGGGGGTGAAGGAGAGGGAGAGAGAGATTGCTAGAAATGTGAAGGATAATCCAAAAATATTCTGGAAGTACATTCACGAAAAGTTAACAAGAAGAGTAGGGATCCCAGAACTGGTAGGGGGGTTGAATGATGGGAGTAGAGCGGAGACTGATAAGGAGAAAGCAGAGGTGCTGGGGAAATACTTTGGGGGGGGGTACTAACAGTGGAGTCGGATGATGCAGTGCCTACTATTCCCATCAAACAGGCACCGGCACTAGAACTAATAGAGTTTTCCCATGCTAGAATAAGAAGGGCTATAGAAAAAATGAACAGAAGTAAGTCACCGGGACCAGATGGGATACACCCAAGAATCATAAAGGAAGGAGGTGAGATGTTAGTAGAGCCATTGAAAATGTTATTTGAGGTATCGTTTAATACAGGACAAATCCCGATGGACTGGAGAGAGGCGAACATAACAGCTATATTCAAGAAGGGAAAGAGAAATGACCCAGGGAATTTATAGACCAGTCAGTTTGACAAGTGTTGTGTGTAAACTAATGGAAACAGTAATTAGAGAAGGAATAATGGATCATATGAAGTCAAACCAACTTTTCAGTGGGAGACAGTTCGGATTCTTGCCGGGGAGGTCGACGGTACTACAGCTAATTAAGGTGGTAGATGATTGGATGCAAATTCTAGAAGATGGTGATGTAATAGACGTGGTATATTGCGATTTTATGAAGGCCTTCGATAAGGTCCCACATAAAAGGTTAATAGAGAAAGTTAGAAGGTATAATATAGGGGAGGAATGTGTGAAATGGATAGAAGCCTTCCTGAAAGATCGGAGACAGAGGGTACTGGTGAATGGAATAGGCTCGGGGTGGAGGGAAATTACAAGTGGGGTACCTCAGGGATCTGTGTTGGGACCACTGCTGTTCGTTATATTTATCAACGACTTACCTGAAGTTATAAGTAATGGAAGTGAGGTATACCTGTATGCGGATGACACTTAGCTGTATAGAAGAGTGAGGAGTAAGGAAGATGTGGAGGGCATGAAGGGATGGTCTGAGCATTGGTTAATGCCTTTTCATCCAAAAAAATGCAAGTACATGCGATTGGGACAAGCAAGATAGACAAGGTAGGATACAGTATGTATGAAGCGATGGAGGAAGTGAATGCAGAAAAGGATATACAGTAGGAGTTGTGATAGACAATAAGTTAAATTTCTCAGAACATTTAGCGGAAAAGATAAACAAAGCCAATAGAATTGTAGGGCTGATAAGGACATTTGTGTCACTTGATGAAGAAATCTTCAAGAATCTCTATACAGCGCTGGTTAGGCCGCACCTGGAATATGCGAACCAGGTGTGGGCTCCATATATGGTAAAGGATATAGAAGCAGTGGAGAAAGTGCAGAGGAGAGCTAGCAAGCTGGTACCAACGTTGAAGAACGCGGGCTTTGAGCAGAGGTTGAGGACACTGGGGCTTCCGACACTGGCATATAGGAGAAAGAGAGGGGATATGATAGAGACTTTTAAGATAGTGTCAGGAAAGTACGATGAGGATGTGTGTGAAGGTATCTTCTTGATGCGGGAGGGAACAAGAACGAGAGGACACTCTAAGAAAATTTACAAAGAAAGAAATAGGCTTGAGAAGGCAAAGAACTCATTTTGTGATAGAGTGGTAAATGAGTGGAACGCACTGCCCCAGTATGTAGTCGATTCCGAATCAATAAGGAGTTTGAAAGCAATCTTGATAAAGCATGGGGAAGACAAGATTTGAAGTTTGATTATAAAACAAAAATACATAGTAAAAATGTTGCGTCTGCTACCGCCGCCGCCAACACCGTGAACGACCGCAGCAGTGCAAGTACTGGTACTGAGCTGGATACACAGGCCTAGTTTGCCTTTTTCCAGAGGATCTACTGTAAGAAACTGTAAGTATGTAAACAATAAACTTAAGATTGTTATACAATTTTTTGTCTCTACCTATGGTAATTTGTTAGTGGGTTAGATATTGTCACGAATGTCCCCCTCCAGACTTGAGATACCAGGCATATCATCAATGATGGAGGGGCCACTAATAAATTATAGGTTTGAGTCCCGGAGGGAAGAATCTATCTATCTATCTATTGCCTGACGCCGTGATCCCCGAAGTGGTGGCCACGAACGAACCGCCCCCATGCACCTCTGTCCCCAGTCAGTCGACGCCCCTCCCCCCAACCAGCACCGCCTTCGTTCATATACTTCCTCACTCCATCCTTCCACCTCTCTTTCGGTCTACCTCTCCCTCTCTGTCCCTGGAGGGAAGAATGAAAACCTAATATTTAGTAGTGGCCCCGAAATCATTGACGATGTAGGGCCCTCCCTTCCATCCCCTTCCCATTGGTTGATGTCTTGAGCTTAATCTTGATATATCATTGAAGGAGGAATGGCATCGCTTGGTTCAGCGTCTCGGGTAGAATCCACAAAAGACATCCACGAGTTGGAAAGCCTTAATTAATATAAAAATTATTAAGTTAATTTTTCTTTTTTCTTTTTTACAAAGTTTTTTCGTAGTGAGTACCCAATCATAAAGACGATTCCATAAGAGAATTAGCGTTGCACTTATGATGTTTAGTACTCTTTCCCCTGCAGCGCGTGTTTCAAACAGGCTGACCGCGGGTGTTTGAATGAGAGCTATTATTTAATATAGTAAACCCTTGCTATTTCAAACTAATTTTGGGGACACCCTGTCCGAAATGTCCGAAAATCCGAGATGTCCGAAGTCCGGCTGTGTCCGATCTAAAGGACAAAAAACCGACCTGAAAGAAAAAAATCCGACGAATATCGAATAAGTAATAGTGAAACGAGAACAAACTTCACCGAACGAACTTCATGCATGTGAATAAATGCGACCTCAGAAGAAGGGAAACGTGAACGAACTTCATGCACCCATGACAACGAATAGGCCTAGGCTAGGCTAGGCTACTTTTGGCTAGGCTACCCTATTCGTACTTTATGTTAATATATTGTACAGTAATAGCACATATAGTACTGAATATGAAACAATAAGTTCAGTTGATGGTCGAAAAATAAGAATCAACACTCACCGCTTCATTGAAACGTCCACCCCTTCACCTCACTTCACCTCTCCACCTCACTCTCCTTGACCACCTCACTTCCCTTCTCCATCTCAAGTGATATCGAGGTCACCTTACGCTTTGGGAGGCATGATAACACGGGAATATATGCGGAGGAGATAAAAATCACACAAGATGGCCACCCACTCACACATACCGACGCCCGTGACGTCACTTCTCGTCCAAGCGGATGACTCAGAGCCAAGCCTGTATATCGGCGCTCCGACGGATCCCCGTTTTGATGGACATTCACCGGGGATGGAGGGGCGTCATCCGACACTGTTAGAGACTGTCGGAACGATGACGGAAATGTCCGAAATACGGAAGTACGTGTCCGGGAGGTGACGGCAATCCGGTTTCCAACAATTAGAGGTCCGAAATAGCGAGGGGTTACTGTAGGCATATCGTCAATGATTTCGGGGCCACTACTAAATATTAGGTTTTCATTCTTCCCTCCGGGACTCAAACCTATAATTGTGCTGAAGGATTTACCCCCTTCTGTACCGGCAACGTTATTTAATTTTCTTCTGGCTACTAATAGACAATTTTATTCAGCTTAAAATGTTAACAGGCTTCGAACTATCTCACTCAACCCTTTTCACTACTTCAGATCCTTCTTAAACTGCACAAAATATTCAATATACTGTACTGTATAACACAAGTAAAATTAAAAAGATGTCGCCGGTACAGGAGTTAGGGCTCGCGGCTGTACACTCAATATAAGGAATTTGTTTATGGGAAGAATTTTGCACAGACCTGTTGGCCACCAGGGAAGACCATAGTGTTGATGGAGCCGGGCATGGTGGAGGGAATCTGATGCATGGTCATACCTAAAACAATAACAGAAGAGAGAATTTTTAAGTCACTTGTATTTAAGATATATGTATGCATGTATATACTCAGAAACATACCCCATAGCTGAGGGTGGCTGACTCGAGACAGAGCCCCAACAGAAACAACATTTCAAGTACAGTACCAATTCTTAGGGTCCAGGACCACTTTCGCGTTCCCTCGCTCCTTTCTCTGTCTCGTCAAGTAGGTGAATTTTACAAGGGGAGGAGGATTCCTAGTCCCTGTCCCCAGAAGGAAAAGTAGGACAGTAAAAGAGACAGACAGAAACGACTAACGTTGGGTAGAGGATGCCAAACCTCATTCTGGATAGGGTATTTAAGATAGGCACTGATAATAACACAAGAATATTTTGTAAGTCACATGTATTTGAGAATTATGTGCTGACAATAAAACAAGAACAATTTGTAAGAGTCACTTGCATTTGGAACAAGTACTAATAACATAATGCAATCAAATATTTGTTGTTCTATCTGTTACAATATATATGTAAGTTGCTCGTGTTTCAGTCAGGTAATACAAAACAATCAATATGATGCCCGTTATGTTGCTATGCCTGTAACAAAAAGGGATATACTTTCCGTTGGTTATATCAGGATAAAATCATACTGTACTGTACTGTCCTGTGCTATGCCACTGACATTAGGACATGACTGAAATCATACCTCTTATGGATCAGTCAGTCTTTTAGGGGATCCTTAGCCCCATTGATTTTAAGACGTTCACCCCATTACTTTGGCAAGACCACATTTCTTAATAAATTTAAGCCCATTCGTGCCATATAGGTGTCCATTTTTCATACGCAACTTGCCATAATAATTAAACAACAGGTGATACTTTATTTTTTATCATGTAGAATATAGATGATGATGCATTTTTACCACCACACACTCCCTGCTCAAGAGTGGGGCTAGGGTGGAAGCCCTGATGTTTCAGGGACTTCAGTGGACAGTTGACACAGACTGCTAGACCACATCGTCCCCCACAGCACTGTCGTTGGCCAATAACGCATACTGGCTGAGCCTCGAGCCCTCGACCTCTCGGTTTTCAGACAGCGAGACAGCGAGTGCTCTACCAACTTCGCTACAGCCTGTGGCCACAGACTAAGCTATATTGCTGAATGTTTGTTATGGGTATAGTAGAAATATCTGAGTGTAAAGAGAGGCTAATAACACCAGTGACATCAATATGGCAGTGAAATTGGCCGATCACTGTTGCTATATTCCACAGACATGCTCTTCACCACTCAGTTGTCCTCATCCATCCATGCCACTTGACCAAACTAATTCAAAATTTTCTTTTATAACAACACATAGAACTCCTTTCATTCTTGAGCTCTCAATGAATTTTAAGAGTAGGACATATTTCAAGTAAATGAGGGTTTGCACCGGAGTAATGTCTTCAGTCTATTACACTAATGTTACTCAAGGCACTAACTCGCGAATTCAAAACTGGTGTATGTTGAGAGCACTGTAGTAGTACAGTAGTATTGGTCACAGACAGCAGGGTAGGGAACTTTAAAAACCTAACAGAAATAGAGGGACAGCATGGAGTTTACGGCTTTGATAGTACAATACAGTAATCAGAATAAAACTAAATATATTATCAGCAGGATCAAGATAGTGGTGTGGTGGTGGCAATGATATACGCCATGTGCTGAAATAAAAAATAGAGCTGATAGGTTGTGGAGAAATATCTGGAGAAGCAACAAAAGCTGTATGTTGCCTTTATGGACTTGGAAAAGGCCTATGAGTGGATAGAGAAGGTATGTGGAAAGTACTTAGAATATACGGAGTAGATGGAAAGTTGCTGAAAGCAGTGAAGAGCATGTATGAGGGTGCAAAGGCGGCAGTACTGTACGTGAGGAGAATGAGCAGAGCGAGTTCTTTGATCTGAATGTTGGGTTGAAACAGGGGTGTGTGATGTCCCCTGTGGTTGTATACTGTATATAGAGAGAACTGCTGCCAATTCTGACCATGAAAAGAATGCCTCTCCCCCTGAAGGGAAAGGTGTATGCCTCATGTGTTAGAAGTGCAATGACGTATGCCTCAGAAACATGGGCCGTTAAAGTAGAGGATGTCAACAGAATGGAACATAATGAGATGAGAATGGTGAGATGGATGTGTGGGGTCAGGCTGCAGGATAGAATAACAAATGATGAGCTGAGGAGACGTTTAGGTATAGAGAGTATTAGCGAGGAGATGCGTACAAGTAGACTGGGATGGTATGGACATGTGGAGATAATGGATGACCAAATTGGGTGAAAAGATGCAGGTCTGTGATTGTGGAGGGAACTGCACCAAGGGGTGGACCGAAGAAGACCTGGGATCGGACTATACGTGCAGATCTCAAATCCATAAACTTGACAAGTGAAGCAGCCCTCAACAGGGTTGCCTGGAACGCCGCCATTAGGACAAGAGACTCAAACTGCACGTATGTGCGGAACACTTAAGTCTTAAAATTGTATGTATGTATGTAATCGAGATGCAGTGTGATTCTGTCTTGAAAGAAAAGTTTTCCACCTTTGATTTGGGTACATTTTATCAATATGTTGGTCCAAATTATCCCAACATAAAGTGTTTGGCTTCAAAGATCATGTCCATGTTTGGAAGCACATTCGTCTGTGAGCAGCTCTTTTCGGTTATGAACATTAACAAGTCACGGCTTCGTCCCCAACCCCCAGGGGGTAAGGGGGCCTTCACCTATGGTGTAAGAAAAAAGAATATGCCTCACGCATCCTACTGCATGTCGTACAAGGCGACTAATAAGGGGTATAGTGTTATACTTGCGGACCAAGTAGCCATCACTATACAATGAAGCCTTGTTATTGGCGCTGGCATGGTCTCCATATGACAGTGCTGTGACAGGGCTTCATTGTTCTTGGCACTCCAAGTTGCCTAATGGTGGCATACTGGCGGTGGGTGTCGCTCCCTCTGGACCCGGATCTGGCACCCTGGGCCCAACCTGGTCGAAATGGATCCAGAGGGTACAGTACGTAGTGTTTCCCCGGACTGGCACTTTCCGCCCAATAGTATAGGGGCCCGAACCTGGTGGTAGCGCTCCAGGAGGCTGCCCTGTCATTGGGCGAAAAATAGGAGGCCAGTCGTAGTGCCGTGTACACTGTACGCGCACGGGGGGTGTCCCCGCGGCTGGTTCTGGTGGGGCGTACCGAGGCCACTGGATCCTACCCCCTTGTAATCTCTTGGGGGAAGGTACTGGGAATGGTCCCGGGGTAGACTGGAATCGGAGTTCTGGGGGGGGGGGGGGGATGTTGCCCATTTGCCAGCCAAATTACCCAATTATGACTAAACAACCTAAAAAGAAACAACGTAAGTCCGATGAATCAAAACCGCACAGGACAAGGAAAAATGCCCCCCCACAATCTCAGACTTGCTAGTGTAAATGTTGGTAGTTTGAATCTGCGTGCAAATGAAGTGGCCGAGATGTGTGAGAGCAGGCCAGTGGACGTCTGCTGTACCCAGGAAACACTCTGGAAGAGGCATGGGGTACAGTGGATTGTCGGAAAAAATAAAATATATAGGATATACTGGATGGGGGTGGAAACTGATAAAGCGAAAGGAAGAGTGGGTGTTCTGGTGGCTGAAGAGCTGGCAGAAAGTGTGCTTCAGATGACGAGAGTTAGTGAAAGGCTGATTGTTTTGAAGTTGAAAGTTGGTGAAGGAATTCTGAATATGATATCTGCATATGTCCCACAGGCTGGTCTACAGAAAGAGATAAAAGAGGACTTCTGGAATGACACCGTCAGTGTCATTTCAGGCCTCTCGGAGAATGAAATAACAATCGTAGGGGGGGGGGGGGGGACCTGAATGGTCACGTGGGAGCATCTGCAGATGGATACGAGGGGGTACATGGAGGAAATGGTTACGGAAGGAGGAATCTGGAAGGCGAATATATATTGGAGTCCTGCGTTGCACTAAACATGGTTGTGTGTAACACGAAGTTCAAGAAAAGATAGAGCCATCTGATCACATATAACTCTGGGGTCTCCATTAGCCAGATAGATTACTTCTTGGTTAACAGGAAAGACTGGAAACTGGTTCGAAATGTAAAGGTCATCCCGAGCGAAGAATATATCCCCCAGCATAAGCTACTTGTGTGCGACATGAGCTTATAAAGAGATCCTAAGCGCAAGAAGGTATACATGCCCAAAAGGAAAGTGTGGCTGCTGAAGAACAAGGAAGTTAGGGATAGGTTTCATAGTGAACTGGAGGAAATGAATAGAAATAAGGAAGCTAGGCCTAACGATGTAAATAGTCAATGGAACTTTCTTAACACCTTACGAGCGGCCTAGGCGGTAATTTATATGTACCGCCCAGCGGGGTGTTTTTACCCTAAATAGGGTTGTTTACGTGATCATTTTCATGCCTAAATAAGACCCAGAGCGTAAAACAAGTATCTATCCCTGAAAGGGCATAAACAGAGCTCTCCAATGACACCCCAACCATCCTTCTACGACCACTAGTTTTCTTGCAACGATCGCGCAACACGAGTGCAAAAACCATGTAATTAGGTAGTTTCCCTACATAATTCCCTGTGTAGCGAGTGCGTGAGGGTGGGGGAGGGTGGGATTCATGTCAGTAGATCCGCCGCGGTGGTCTGGAGCAGTCATACGCTTGCTACTCTCCTGCCACCACTTATCTCTCTCTCTCAGCAACATTACGTGGTGAAAATGACACACGACATAAGTTGTGAACCGCCACTTAGTCCAAATTTCTTTCACACGACATAAGTTGCGCGCCATCAATAAAGGGTTAAGCATAGCCTTATCGCTGCCACTGACAAATTCTGTGGGAAAACAAAGGGTCACACCAGGAATAAGACCTCCTGGTGGTGGAACGATGAGGTAGAACATGCTGTGAAAGAGAAAAGAAGATACTTCAAAGCATGGAAGAAGGGAGGCAGCAAGGAGGAATACCAGGCAGCTAAACAAACTGCCAAAAGTTATTTACAATGCTAAAAAAGGCATTAAGGACCTGGTCCTCGAACAAGTATGTAACTCTGACAATCCCAATGGGATCTTCAACCTAACTAGGCGAGTTAAAAATTACAGTAGGGATATTATAGGTGAACAGTGTGTTAGAAACGATAATGGGAAGATTGTGTATGCAGAACATGAAATCAGAGAAGCATGGAAGGCACACTATGAACGATTGCTAAATGTAGAGTTTGAATGGGATAAGGAACAGCTTAGTATCGAAAAAACAATATCTGGGCCCCCTCCTTTGATAGCATCAGCTGTAGTGAGCGACGCAATCAATAAAATAAAGGAAGATAAAGCTCCAGGGTGCTCTGACATTGTCGCTGAGATGATAAATGCTTCATGGGAGATTGGTGTCAGCTTAGTCACCGAGTTGATAAACACCATTATTAACCCTTCCTGCCCGGGTGTCATTTTAAAATGACACTGCGGCTGAGGGGCCGGAGCCCGGGTGTCATTTTAAAATCCATATGCTTGAAAGAGTGCTTTGAATTCCGCGCAGTAAAAATTTCCTTTGCAGGGGCGATCGCAGCGCCACCAAGCCTCAACTACTACCGCTATCAGTCCGTATGTGCCCGCCATAGCGAGATATAGAAAGGCTATAGAAAAAATGAACAGAAGTAAGTCACCGGGACCGGATGGGATACACCCAAGAATCATAAAGGAAGGAGGGGAGATGTTAGTAAAGCCATTGAAAATGTTATTTGAGGTATCGTTCAATACAGGACAAATCCCGATGGACTGGAGAGAGGCGAACATAACAGCTATATTTAAGAAGGGAAAGAGAAATGACCCAGGGAATTATAGACCAGTCAGTTTGACAAGTGTTGTGTGTAAACTAATGGAAACGGTAATTAGAGAAGGAATAATGGATCATATGAAGTCAAACCAACTTTTCAGTGGGAGACAGTTCGGATTCTTGCCGGGGAGGTCGACGGTACTACAGCTAATTAAGGTGGTAGATGATTGGATGCAAATTCTAGAAGATGGTGATGTAATAGACGTGGTATATTGCGATTTTATGAAGGCCTTCGATAAGGTCCCACATAAAAGGTTAATAGAGAAAGTTAGAAGCTATAATATAGGGGAGAAATGTGTGAAATGGATAGAAGCCTTCCTGAAAGATCGGAGACAGAGGGTACTGGTGAATGGAATAGGCTCGGGGTGGAGGGAAATTACAAGTGGGGTACCTCAGGGATCTGTGTTGGGACCACTGCTGTTCGTTATATTTATCAATGACTTGCCTGAAGTTATAACTAATGGAAGTGAGGTATACCTGTATGCGGATGACACTAAACTGTATAGAAGAGTGAGGAGTAAGGAAGATATGGGTTTGCTTCAAGGAGATGTGGAGGGCATGAAGGGATGGTCTGAGCATTGGTTAATGCCTTTTCATCCAAAAAAATGCAAGTACTGTACATGCGGATTGGGACCAGCAAGATAGACAAGGTAGGATACAGTATGTATGAAGCGATGGAGGAAGTGAGTGCAGAAAAGGATATAGGAGTAGTGATAGACAATAAGTTAAATTTCTCAGAACATTTAGCGGAAAAGATAAACAAAGCCAATAGAATTGTAGGGCTGATAAGGAGGACATTTGTGTCACTTGACGAAGAAATCTTCAGGAATCTCTATACAGCGCTGGTTAGGCCGCACCTGGAATATGCGAACCAGGTGTGGGCTCCATATATGGTAAAGGATATAGAAGCAGTGGAGAAAGTGCAGAGGAGAGCTAGCAAGCTGGTACCAACATTGAAGAACGTGGGCTATGAGCAGAGGTTGAGGACACTGGGGCTTCCGACACTGGCATATAGGAGAAAGAGAGGGGATATGATAGAGACTTTTAAGATAGTGTCAGGAAAGTACGATGAGGATGTGTGTGAAGGTATCTTCTTGATGCGGGAGGGAACAAGAACGAGAGGACACTCTAAGAAAATTTACAAAGAAAGAAATAGGCTTGAGAAGGCAAAGAACTCATTTTGTGATAGAGTGGTAAATGAGTGGAACGCACTGCCCCAGTATGTAGTCGATTCCGAATCAATAAGGGAGTTTGAAAGTAATCTTGATAAAGCATGGGGAAGACAAGATTTGAAGTTTGATTATAAAACAAAAATACAGAATATTCAAAATGTTGCGTCTGCTACCGCCGCCGCCAACACCGTGAACGACCGCAGCAGTGCAAGTACTGGTACTGAGCTGGATACACAGGCATAGTTTGCCTTTTTCCAGAGGATCTACTGTAAGAATATAGCGAAAAAAAATCTTCCGACGCGTCCGATTCCCTGCAACCTCCTGCGCGCCCCACTGCTACCCCGCTAGCTACGTCGACGCCTGTTGCAAGCGAGAAAAAGCCCAAACGTAAGAAAGCAAAGGTTTTATTGAGTGATAGTGCTATCGAGAGAGAACTTTTGTCCATTTTGACTGAAGCAGCGTCTTCAGGGCCTTCTCCGGGATGTCCAGGTTGGGTGTGTCAGGGCAGTGGTATATCCGACGTAGAATCATGTTAATGGTCCTGTCCACAGGCACATTGGTGAACAGGCTTTCTACGTCGAGGGAGGTGATGGTGTTGTCGTTAATCCGGGGGGCGTCTCGAAGAATTTCCAAGAAGTTGTTGGCAGAGTTCAGGTTGTATTGGCAGGGCACGTAGGGGGTGAGGAGGTTGTTCAGGGCCTTGGCGATCTGGTAGGTGGCGGTGGGGATCTGGGAGATGATGGGGCGGAGGGGGTTCCTAGGTTTGTGGGGTTTTATGGTGCCATAGGCATAGCCAGGGGTAAATTCTCTAAAAAAAAAAAGTATTACCTGGCTTTACTAACATAAAACTACACAACGAGAATGCCAGACACCGGAATAGTACCCGCCTGTTTCATGAAGAACTGGTGAGGAAGAAATAATTGAAAAACGAGAGATCGCCAACAACCTATGCTACCTCGCTACGGCCGTTGCCCCTCACCTCCCTCCCGCGCCCCAGACGTCCACGCCACCCAGAATGCAGCCCTCTGCCCTGATGACTTCCAGCAGCCAATCAACGTCAACTTCGCTCACCCCCAGCCAACCACAGACAAGGAGCAGCGCATGTCTCGCAGGACAGCTACCCTCAACCAATGGCAGGCCACCAAACACGCAGTAGCCCCGCCCACTCCTTGCCCCCCTGTTCCCTCATATGTATAATATATACCCATAATTTTGAACATTGTAATCATTCCTTGAAGATGCTAGATGCCTAGCGAAACGTTGAACCAGCATGAACTTTGCTAACCTTATCCACCTGCTCACTGAACCTCAACGAAGATTAATCAGAATCCAAGAAACTCTGAATAATAAAATATCTAATGCTGAAATTGTTATTTCCTTTAACCCTTCCTGCCCGGTTGTCATTTTAAAATGACACCGCGGCAGATGGGCAGGACCCCGGGTGTCATTATAAATCCGTAAGCTTGAAAGCCTATTAACCCTTGGAATCCGGGAAGCCTCATATGAGGCAAAACGTATTTTGGTTAGGAGTCCGGGAGGTCTCATATGAGGCAAAATCAAAGGGTTTAAATCGCGCGGGCGGATTTTTGTTTATGCGTGGGCTACCGCATCGCCACCAAGCACAAACTAACAGGCAGCATCAGTTCTTGTCACGCATCCAACATGGATGGAGCTAATCCAAAAAAAATCGCTGTGTCCGAATCGCCGCCCGCCGCCGCGTACCGTACGCCTAACAAAAGCAAGGCTAAAATGACCAAGAAAACAGTGCTTAGTCCCGATGGTGTTGCACACACTCTGGAAGAACTAAGCGAATATAGTGAACGGAGCGAATATAGTGAACGGAGTGAATATAGTGAACTGAGTGAACTTGGGAGTGACTTTGACGAAGAACAAGTGGTTAGTGAAGATGAGGGTGAAGTGGCAGATGGATTAGAGTTTCTGGGCTTTATTAGTACCGATGAGGACGATAATGACGATGGTGAATGCGGTGCTCGTGAATATAGTGAGCTGAGTGAACTTGGGAGTGACTTTGACGATGAAGAAGTGGTTAGTGAAGATGCGGTACCGTACGCTCGCCTAGCCTAGCCTAGCCTAGCCTAGCCTAGCCTAGCAAATGAAAGTGACACACAAATGTATAACAAGTAATAATAACAGTGAGTGACAATAATTCATAACAAGAAGAGTAATAAGAGTGAAAGTGACACAATAATATCCAATAACAGTGAAAGTGCCGAAAATATGTTATAAAAAGTTTCACATAACTCAATAATGGTTGTAAAAGAAATAAATGACACAATAACTATGACATTATCACCATAGAAACATAATATCGTCTACCGGTACCAAAGCCACTGAAGTAACGAGTGACTTAGTGCGTGCTAGCCAGGGCCTCGGCGAAGCGTTCGGACACAGGCGAAAATACGCGGGAAATTACCTCCATTCCCATCATCATATCTCGGCAACCACTTGTCGTAGCGATGTCAACTCAACGCCAGTCTACAGACGAAGGTTGGTTCTACACTATGCAATTTAGTTGACTGCTCTAGGTGGTCTCAATCAGTAGATATCGAATTATGAAGATAGCCATTTTTCAGGAATACCCCCGGACACGACGATCACCTCATATGAAGGCCCCCGGATCCGGAAGGTTAAGCGTGGTTTGAAAGCCGTGCGTCGAACCGTATGTAAACAAGCCAGTCGGAGCGACGCGCACCTTCCAAAACAAGAAGGAGATCGACTTTTGTTGTTATGGTTTTGGAGAACAAGAACAAGTCTTTGTTATTGTCTGATATTGCTAACATCGCATCGAATCTCTTTCCACATAAATCGTCATCACAATTGAACCAGTTGACTTAGAGAGCTCTACTCAATGCCAGTTTACAGATAAGAAACAGGGCTACGCTTTGAGATGTGTGTGAATTCTCTAGCAGTTAAAATAACAAAGATAGGGCTGGCCTACTACGACGTTTTTCGGCCATATCCCCTGGGCTCTCAGTGCTGTCATTTAGAAAGGCTGCCCGGGCAGGAAGGGTTAACCTTGTTTCCCTAAAGCTCGGTTCACACATGCACAAATTAACGTCCCTTCCGTTCCCGACCAAGAAAATAGGCAGGACGGCATCAATCTGGAGGCCCCATGTGGCCACGATGGCCACTAGGGCCGTTCCAATGTTTTTTTGCCGCCGTTCTCATCCCATTAGTCGGCGTCTAGAATGCCGCCAGGCTGCGTCTAAACGACGACTGCTTCCGTGTGTGTTCCGTGGGTGTCCCGGCATAACACGTTTTCTGGCAGTTGCCCCGACCCACACGGACCATTTTATGCATGCACAAAAAGGACGCCACCTAGGCACGGCGAATTAAGGGGTCGGGGACGGACGGGACGTTAATTCGTGCATATGTGAACCGAGCTTTAGAGAAAAAAAAAAGGAATGGTAGATGGATTAAGGATTATGTTTAGTAATGTGGATGTGTTTACCCAGGACAAGAAAAGAGAACTGATATGTGGGTTGCAGGATGAAGAGGAAAAACCTGATGTCATAGCCTTACAGGAAGTAAGACCAAAAAATGCTAGAATTGAAAGGGAACTGGTGGAGTATAGTTTGGAGGGTTTGGAGTTATATGAGAGGAATGCTATTAAAGCAGAGGTTGGAAGAAGACTGTTTATTTATGTAAGAAAAGAGCTCAAGGTTAATGAGGTGGATATGAGACAGTAGTATTGTGAGTATTTGTGTATTGAAGTAAAATGTTAAGAGGATCAATTCTAATTGCCTCTATATATAGAAGCCCAAATAATTATTATGTTCTATCCAACAACTAGTAGGGAAGAGGATGATAACCTACTGAAAGCAATGGAGGAAATAGATAATAGAGAGAACAAATATAAGATTTTGATTGGAGATTTCAATTTGCCAAGGATCAACTGGGCAAATTGTACTACTCCAGCGGGACAGTATAGCCTGGAAAACAAGTTTATAGAGAAAGTGAGAGATTGTTTTTTAACGCAACATATTACAGAGATGACAAGATATAGAGATGGGACGCAGGGGAGTGTACTTGATTTGATTTTTAGCAATGAGGAGGATATAGTGGAACATGTCAATGTGGATAGCCCTATAGGTCGGAGTGACCATGCCTGTATAAGCTTTAGTTGCAATATTAAAACAGAGAGGGATAATAGAAGCAATACAAAAAAAAATACATGTATGATAGAGCAGATTATGAGCTGCTGAGACGGTGTTTGGACATTGACTGGGGGGAATACTTGAGCGGTGAAGACGCTGAAGGAATGTGGAGGAAAATTAGAGTTAAACTGGAGAATGCTGTATCCAAAAGTGTACCAGTAAGGGAATATAAGGATAAAACAAAATTGAGGAAAAGAACGAACCCAGAATTGCCGATGAAAAGAAAGCTTTGGACATTGATTAGAAGAAAGAAACGATTGTGGGATAGACTAAAATTGTTAAAAAAAAATAGTTAAACTTCTGATAGTATAGAAGCTAAAGAAGTGGATCTGGAACGCAGACAAATAAACAATAAAATAAGGTGGGAGACAAGGAGGGGGGTGAAGGAGAGGGAGAGAGAGATTGCTAGAAATGTGAAGGATAATCCAAAAATATTCTGGAAGTATATTCAGGAAAAGTTAACAAGAAGAGTAGGTATCCCAGAACTGATAGGAGACTTGGATGATGGGAATAGAGCAGAAACTGATAAGGAGAAAGCAGAGGTGCTGGGGAAATACTTTGGGGAGGTACTGTACTAACAGTGGAGTCGGTTGATGCAGTGCCTACTATTCCCATCAAACAGGCACCAGCACTAGAACTAATAGGGTTTTCCCATGCTAGAATAAGGATGGCTATAGACAAAATTAACAGAAGTAAGTCCCCGGGACCGGATGGGATACATCCAAGAAATATAAAGGAAGGAGGTGAGATGTTAGTAGAGCCATTAAAATTTTTATTTGATAAATTTTTTATTTTTAATACAGGACAAAGCCCGACGGACTGGAGAGAGACGAACATAACAGCTATATTTAAGAAGGGAAAGAGAAATGACCCAGGAAATTATAGACCAGTCAGTTTGACAAGTGTTGTGTGTAAACTAATGAATAATGGAGCATATGAAATAAAACCAACTTTTCAGTGGGAGACAGTTCGGATTCTTGCCGGGGAGGCCGACGGTACTACAGCTAATTAAGGTGGTAGATGATTGGATGCAAACTCTGGAGGATGGTGATGTAATAGACGTGGTATATTGTGATTTTATGAAGGCCTTCGATAAGGTCCCACATAAAAGGTTAATAGAGAAAGTTAGAAGCTATAGTATAGAGGAGAAATGTGTGAAATGGATAGAAGCCTTCCTGAAAGATCGGAGACAGAGGGTACTGGTGAATGGAATAGGCTCGGGGTGGAGGGAAATTACAAGTGGGGTACCTCAGGAATCTGTGTTGGGACCACTACTGTTCGTTATATTTATCAATGACTTACCTGAAGTTATAACCAATGGAAGTGAGATATACTGTACCTGTATGCGGATGACACTAAGCTGTATAGAAGAGTGAGGAGTAAGGAAGATGTGGGTTTGCTTCAAGGAGATGTGGAGGGCATGAAGGGATGGTCTGAACATTGGTTAATGACTTTTCATCCAAAAAAATGCAAGTACATGCGGATTGGGACTAGCAAGATAGACAAGGTAGGATACAGCATGTATGAAGCGATGGAGGAAGTGAATGCAGAAAAGGATATAGGAGTAGTGATAGACAATAAGTTAAATTTCTCAGAACATTTAGCGGAAAAGATAAACAAAGCCAATAGAATTGTAGGGCTGATAAGGAGGACATTTGTGTCACTTGACGAAGAAATATTCAGGAATCTTTATACAGCGCTGGTTAGGCCGCACCTGGAATATGCGAACCAGGTGTGGGCTCCATATATGGTAAAGGATATAGAAGCAGTGGAGAAAGTGCAGAGGAGAGCTAGCAAGCTAGTACCAACGTTGAAGAACGTGGGCTATGAGCAGAGGTTGAGGACACTGGGACTTCTGACACTGGCATATAGGAGAAAGAGAGGGGATATGATAGAGACTTTTAAGATAGTGTCAGGAAAGTATGATGAGGATGTGTGTGAAGGTATCTTCTTGATGCGGAAGGGAACAAGAAGGAGAGGACACTCTAAGAAAATTTACAAAGAAAGAAATAGGCTTGAAAAGGCAAAGAACTCATTTTGTGATAGAGTGGTAAATGAGTGGAACGCGCTGCCCCAGTATGTAGTCGATTCCGAATCAATAAGGAAGTTTGAAAGTAATCTTGATAAAGCATGGGGAAGACAAGATTTGAAGTTTGATTATAAAGCAAAAATACAGAATAGTAAAAATGTTGCGTCTGCTGCCGCCGCCACCAACACAGTGAACGACCGCAGTAGTGCAAGTACTGGCACTGAGCTGGATACACAGGCCTAGTTTGCCTTTTTTCAGAGGATCTACTGTATATATATATTTATTAGTGGCCCCTTCATCATTGACGATGCGCCTTAACATTGTTTATGGCCATCTTTGAACTCAAGCTTGTCTTTCAAACTTCCCGCCCGGGAGAGATCCAAATACGATTGCCAGACATCGTGAGCGAAACGCTCTTAAAAACCACTCACAGACTCGTCCTATATGCTGTGGGTACCACTACTGGGAAAAACTAGCAAAAAATAATAAAATAAAAAGATTAAACCTGATCTCAGCATTGCGCTTCTCATGCGTCTGCTGTTTCTGCACGCTTCGCCTCACTCATCGAAGCGCTCATTCGTCCTTCCTTCTCCCGGGCCCACTTGATTCGGACGTGCGTTGGGGCACTCCAGCCCAGCCTTCATTCTTCACCTTCCTCGGCTATAGCGAGTCTTTTGCTCACATGTACATGCGAAGTGCTGAGAAAAGGTAGCTTATAGACTAGGCGTAGGCTGTGAGTGTCCTTTAGTGGGCCCTGGAGACTGTTTTTCAGGGTTCAATATGCGAAAGCGAGTGTGTTAGGCGGAGTTCTCGTTGTGCTAAGGCGAGGCTCCCACGTGCTTGTTTTATTATCCTAGCTCATTTTAGTTGACTGTTAGTCATGAGGCTTCTTATAGGGTGATCCGGGGCCTGTTGTTCGGTCCATTTTGGGTGTGCAACAGTATGCCAACAGTGCTCGAGGACTGTTTCACTTTGTCCTGCACGGAGCCATGCTGCTCTTCAACCTACTCTTCGTGATTTCTAAGTGTTATTATGGTCATCACTGGATCGCAGGTTTGTGCTACATTGACTGATATCATCGCCATCTGCCCCCATCTAGTTGGCCTCATGTAGGTTTTGTATATATGGCTAGGGTGTGTTATTATTGATTCTATATTATTATTCATGTATTCATGTTTCCAGAGGATCTACTGAAAGAAACTGTAAGAAATAACCATGCCATGTATGTGCACTTTGTTCATTCCATTTTGGAGGGTTGGCCCTTCCGGCGGTATTTTTATAGAAGTGAGACTTAAATCAACGTGCCTCTAGTTGTTTCACGTGGTTTTTCCGTCGGGAAACATCTAGAGTTGTGTTAAAATTCAGATATCCTTGTTTGGTACAGGATTGAAATGGATTTTGTTTGTTTTCTTTACGGCGTCTAGTATGATTTCGGTTCGACCGGCATTTTACTAAAATTGTGTTTTGAGAGTGTCCGGCTAGCCCGCCTCCGTTACCACAAATTATTCCGCCGCATAAACTTAACAGAGAAAAAAAAAACGTTCGTTGCTTGGTACTGTCCGAACGTTCATCCGGGTGGTTGACAAGTGGGGAGCCACTGCCGCCGGGACAATAACGGCCGAGCCGAGAAACGCACTCACCCATTCCTATCTTGTAGCTTTCAGTTGTCTGTATTGCTTGAATTAATGGCGCTGGTCCGCCGGGTTAAGAATTACAATCCATAGTTGCGTTGTCGCCGGGTTTAGTTCTTGCATCACAAGACGGGATGAGGTCAGTGTTAGTCGCTTAGGTAAGAAGTTATATATATAAGTAGCACATGGTAGGCTACTAACTACTCACTTACATTTCTGGGGAATGTACTTAACTTAAGGGGAACTTAGATTGTTTAGTGTTATTCAACTCTTCTTTCTCTTTAACGTTGGAGATATTGAATATAGCTTTGCCAGCCGCATTGATTCTTGGAATTTTCTCACCACAGGTTCGCATGTGGGACACCTAGGAGGGTCTGCTATCTCCCTGGTGGGAAGAAAGTAATCATGGATAAGAGTTCTTTCTCTTTTTGCTCTGCTTTGGGTTGTAAGAATTTAACGGTAATTGGGCACATTCTATGTGTTAGGTGTGTTCCTTGTCTAGACCGTTATCGTGGTCGTTGGCTTTCCCAATCATGCCCCAAGTGTTCAGCCCTCCGCAATGCTTATTTAAACCATGCTGATAGTCAGTGCAAGACTATTTTACTCCATATCCAGTCAGTGTATGTAACGTACTGTAAGACGGTGGCCCACAAATCATTACAATTGGATGACCAAATTTTAGAAGATTTACTTAAAGGGGCGTCAGTTACTTCACCACATGGGGGTTCTCGTGAAACTTCCTCCCGCCAGACCAAGCGACCTAGGACCTCAGATCCGCCGGACGCACCACCGTCGTCTATCCGGCGTGACAGGTCCCGCTCACCTAGACCAAGACCCACGTCGCCTTCTGTAGAACAAGCAACGAAGAGGTCTCGCTCTGACTTTGATGCCGCACTATCTGCAGGCGATGACAAGTCCAGGAAGAGTCGGTCTAGGAAGTCCTCCTCATCGTCGAAGAAGGCGGCGCAGCCTCCACCCAAACCGGCTAAAAAGTCTTCGTCAAGTAAGGAGGCAACCAGAGACACATCCAGTCATGTCTCAGGCCATTCTCACCGGTTTACCCACGGTATAGTAACATAAAAGGTAGACGCACCGAATTCTTGAACTCATATACTGTACATAAAGGCTTCTAAAAAGCACTAAACAGACTTCTATTAATTATTTTTATTTTGTGACTTCACGCTCAACCATGGTACCGTCATAATATAAGATATAGTTGTCGGAATAACGTTGATTATTCTATAAACGAATATTTAGTGAAATATTCGTATACCATCGTTTGTTGACATAGGCTCCGCTATAGTGTTCTCTCTGGCCGTCAGAGAGCACCACCGTCCGTTCTTCTCCCCTAACTCCCACCATTTCGCTTCGTAGAAATCTATGTTCCCTCTAGCTGGCCATATATTTACACAAATCATCTCTCCACATCCCCTAGGCCTTCATACACCCTCACACGCCATCACTGGGTGAAAGTTGATGAGTATCAGAGGCAAACTACGTGAATTTAAAGGAAGTTAAAATGAGGCAGAAAGCCTGGAGACTGGCGTCCCAATACTTACTCAGCCGCCAACTTGCGGCCTCTCTGGCCAGGACGTCTTGAGTCAGTAACGGATGCCGGGACCCAGAAGGCTCTTTCTCTGACTAGGCGCCTTCTTCTCCAAAACTCCATTCAGTCCCTCGGCGACATCCGGACTGCTCTCTTTGAGGCGGTACGGGTCCGTCAAGACCCGAGGGTGTACTTGGTTAGGAAACTCCCTGCAGAGATCGGTAGGAGACTGATATTATCAAATGTTTTCACCAAACCTCTAGCCTCAGACGATGCCTGGCGCACTGTCAATTTCCTTCTAGACTCGCAACCTGCCACTACTTGTAAGTCAAAGAGTGAGCATTCAGTTAAATCTAAATTTAATGCCAAGAGTTCCTTTCGTGGTCAATCCCAGTCATTTCAGTCATCAAAGACTTACACAGCCCCTGCGAATAACGGGATATCTCGTGGACGAGGTCAGTCCAGGGCTAGAGGGCGTTGGTTTAGGGGTCAGTCTAGGGGTAAACCCGGTAGTGATGGTAGCAAGGCCTCTCATCCCCCCCACTCCAAAATCAGAGTCACAACCCTCCTCTTCAAAAAACTGAGACACCACAAGGCTCTCTCACTCCCAGTGCCAAGGCAAGGCGAGACGGAACTGAGAGTAGTACTGCCGGACAACACCAGTCATGCGACTGGCAACTTCCGAGAATGTTATCGGGCATGGCCCCGGCGAACATGGGCAAGGACGGTAGTCCGCAAAGGCCTCTCCTGGCGACCCCGTTTACGTATCCCCACAGAATTCAATCTTGTTTCATTGGAGGTGGGATCCGTCGTCAAAGAGATGGCCCAAAAGCAGATTATTATCCCCAGTCCTCTGTCACAGCCTGTGTTCACATCCCGGTTGTTCCTGGTGCCAAAGACGGACAGTGATCGACCTCTCTTATCTCAACACCCATATTCACAATCAGTCGTTCAGGATGCTGACTGTGAATCAGATCAGATTGACACTCCCGCCGCAGGGTTGGATGTGTTCCATCGATCTAACAGAAGCCTATTGGCATGTCCCTAGCAACAAACTTTTTCAAAAGTAACTAGCTTTGCACAATGGGGATCAAACGTTTGTCTTCCCTTTGGATGAAATCTAGCACCCAGAATATTCACAAAATTAGTCCGACAGGCTTTGCTACCATTACTCATACAGGGGATCATGGTGTTATGGTACCTAGACGATTTTTTTTTTTTTTTTTTTTTTTAAATCTTTTTATTTAGCCTTTAGTATACAATACAATTTTGCTTACAAATGATTTGTTAAAACACAAAAATATAAAATAAGAATACAAAAAAATAAGGCTGAGCCTTTTGAGAGATGTCTCTCTTAACCTAAGACGTGCGCATGGGGGGTATGAGACACCACACGCCTGTGCGCACGTATTTGAGCTGTTCCCATCACTAACATCGTTATTTTACCATAAATAGCATTAATACTTACACATATGCGCCTATTTTACGTTGATTATAAAGGTATTAACCTGTTACAGCAATAAAATAAGTGGAAACAGCGTTTGGATGGTCAAAATCGGCGATACAGGCCGGGAGTTACATAATGTATGGCTGAGGCAACCTCACTTCCCACCACTTTTCTCTACGTCTGGAGAGAGACTGTCGATCGATACTCTCTCTCTCTCTCTTGCACTCGCTTGCTAACAGTGATGACAATGCCCTGCTTGCAACTCGCTAATGTTAGCACGAAAATAGACCACAGAATAAGGGAATAACAGGGAAAATAGGTGATAACTGAAGGAGGGGAGGGAAGTGGGGAAGGAGGGGATGTGGAGGAGTGATATTTGGCATGGCCCAGGGGCAAAAAAAAAAAAAAAAAAAAAAGGGGGTTCAAAAATTGTTTGGGTGTTTTAAATAGATATTTTTTTTTGTTTTTTTTTTTTTTTTTTTTTTTTTTTTTTTTTTTTTTTTTTTAGAGACAATGAACGGAGGAAGGAAAAACACAGATAAAACAAAAAGGTCCATGTGCCTAAAGGCATCCTCCATTCATAAAATGTTTGTAACAACTGGATTTAAACATTTGTAGATTGTAAGTTTGTGGAAAGCAATTCGAGGGAAGTGAATTCCAAAGAGTAGTAGCTCTGGGGATAAATGAATTCTGATAAGCAGAAGTTCTGCATTGTGGAGGAGAAAGTGTAAATTCATGGGCGCTCTCAGCTGCCCTAGTTCTACGGGGAAAGATGTGGAGAGGCGGCACAATTGAAGTAAGTTCCTCGGAACAATTGCTGTGAAAATATCTGTAGAATAATGCAAGGGATGCAACGTTTCTTCGTATGGATAATGTAGGAAGGTCCTGTGTGATTGCAGGGTTATTGATTAATCTAATAGCTTTATTTTGAATTTTGTCCAACTGCCTCAATGCAACCACTCCACTTCCACCCCACAGAGGTGAACAGTAATCCATCTGAGAACGCACATGACTTTTATATATATCACGGCCAACTGCTCGTCAGTGAAGAATTCTCGAACTCTGTACAGGAGTCCCAGTTTTTTAGAGGCATTCTTAGCAATGCTTCTAACATAATGTGTCCAGCTCAAGTTAGTAGTTAATGTTACACTGAGAATGTCAATACTAGGGGAAGTGGGAATATTTACATCATTAAAAAATATATGGGAGTCAGTGAGATTCTGTCGGTTAGAAAATTGAATGTACTTGGTTTTCTGTGCATTAAAGGAAACTAGATTCTTTTGTCCCCATCCATTAATTCTAGAAAGGTCCTGGTTCAGAGAAATTGCAGTGTTTATTTTGAATTTATAAGATCGGGTTGGGTGAAAGAATTGGTAAATGTGAAGGAACTGTGGAGTGTTGAGTCATCTGCGTAGGAATGTATTGGATTATGAGTGGTAGATATGAGATCATTGATATGAATGAGGAACAGAATTGGGGCCAAAACTGATCCCTGGGGAACACCAGCATTTATTGAGTGAAATTGAGAATAAAGGCCATCTACCATTACACGTATTTTTCTGTTATGAAGATATGAAGAAATTAGTGGAACTAATGATGCAAGGCCGTAGTGTGACATCTTCGACAATAAGGATTGATGCCAGACTCTATCAAATGCCTTTGATATATCCAGTGCTATTGTATGTGTTTCACCATGTTGGTCTGTAGCTTGGTTGATTTGATGCGTAAGAAGGCAAAGCATGTCTGCAGTTGATCGACATCGTCTAAAACCATATTGCCTATCACTGATTAATTTATTATTCTCAAGATGCTTAATTATGTGATTATTTAATATAATTTCAAAGACTTTACCAAGAGTGGAAGTTATAGCTATTGGTCTGTAGTTTGATGGATCTGAAGAGGCACCTTTTTTAGGAACTGGATGGATGTTTGCTTCTTTCCAGGGTACTGGGAAGCATGAGGTATGAGTACACAGACGGATTTTTTTTGCCAATACAGGAGCGAGCACCAAGGAGCAATTCTTAAGTACTATTGGAGGAATTTCATCTGGACCAGGAGCCTTATCTACCGAGAGATTCTGCAAAATAGTTTTGACATGTCTGGTGTGGATCTTAAGTGAGGGAATTTCAGGCAAATTAAAATTAAGTACAGGGACATCTTGATTTATTTCATCTAAGGTGGAGTTGGTGGAGAAAATATCCGCAAGAAGGTTAGCTTTACCTCGTGGGTCACTTACAAGATTGCCAGTCGGAGATTTTAATGGTGGAATGGATGAAGCAGTAGTGAAGTTGGATTTAAATGAGTTAAGAGTAGACCAAAATATTTTGTTATCATTTGGATTATTTAGAAGTTTATTTGCCTGCTTGTGGAGAAAGTTTGATTTAGTTAGGTTTAATACAGTTTTGGCATGATTTCTGATGTTTCTAAAGTAATTACAGGCTTCATGTGTTTTTGATCTTGTGTATGCATTGTAGGCTATTGCTTTTTGTTCAGTTACTCTAGCACAATTATGGTCAAACCATTTAGGTGAATTAGATCTTTTACTGTACTTTTGATGAGGAATAAAAGTTTCCATTCCAATTTTTACAAAATCTTGTATGTGGCTCAAGGTGGAGTGTGCATCATTAGAAAAGAAAGAGGTCCAGGGAATATCAATAAAGAAACCTTGAAGACCCTCCCAGTCTGCCCTATCGTAATGCCATTTAGTCACCAAAACAGGTTCAGAGTGGGAAGGTGTGGTAGGTGATAGACAGGTGGCCTGTATCAGACAGTGATCAGAAGATCCAAGCGGGGACCTCACTGTAACATCATAATTTTCTGAATTGGTTGTTAAAAATAAGTCCAGTAGGTGGGAATTATGATTAGGATTATCTGGTACACGGGTGGGTTGGTTGACTAGTTGAGTGAGATTAAATGAATCTGCAAATAGCTCACATTCAAGACCAGCATCATCAGTCCTGGCTGAATGAGTGAGCCATTCAACATTATGGACATTAAAATCACCCAACACAGTGATTTCAGAAGAAGCATTTAACCCGGGAGCTGCGGGGAGACTCTTAAGAGTTCCCCCGGCGCACTGCGGGGAGACTCTTAAGAGTCAGAGAAAATAAAAATCAACTTTTGACATCGAAAACAAAATATTTTTTTATATTTTTTTTTTTTTATTTTTTATTTTTTTTTTGGCCCCTGGGCCATGCAAAATCTCAGTCCTCTACCTCCCCTCCTTCCCCACTTTCCTCCTCTCCTTCAGTTATCACCTATTTTCCCTGTTATTCCCTTATTCTGAGGTATATTTTCGTGCTAACATTAGAAATCCGATTGGAGGGTGTGGTCATCACTGATAGCAAGCGAGTGCAAGAGAGAGAGAGAGAGTATCGATTGACTGTGTCTCAGTGGCCTTGGGGGAAATTGGCGGGAAAGCAGATTGCCTCACCCATACATTATACAACTCGCGGGCTATATCTCCGATTTTGACCATCCAAACGCTGTTTTCACTCGTTTTATTGTTGTTTCAGGTTAATACCTTTATAATCAACCCATAATAGGCGCATATGGATAAGTATTAATGCTATTAATGGCACAATGAATATTTTAGTGGCGGAAACACCTCAAATACGTCAGCACAGGGGGACGTTTCCAATTACCCCCATGCGCACTTCAGAGGTTAAGAGTCTTCCAGCACTTGCCGGGTTAAGGGGACCGATCGGTTATTTACTAACTTCCAGGCCTTACTTCCAATGTAAATGCTAATTTGGCACAGGTGTATGTGACCATAAAACTAGGTCAAAAACTTTTTTTCTTTTTTGCTTTTTTCTTACAATTTAGGTAAAAAAAGGTTGCAAACTATAGCACTACTACGAACCATTCTACTCCTACAGAAATCCCTATAGCACGTGCTGTATGTGATCAAACAACTCACAATAGGTGTGTCTGTAGTTGCTATAAGGAACATTTTATATATTTTGTGTATTTTTGGATTTAGGTGATTATGAATTAAGGTGAAATTATTTTGTAGAATTTTACGACTGTGACAACATGCTGCAACCAAACAAAGTTGGCTAGAGTAAATTGGTTTATAGGACTTGTAGTGTTTTTAATTACCTTTCCAATGGTATATACACCATTCCTATAGGTCCAATAATTTTTTTAGAGTAACATCCGAAAGTGCGACAATATAGGTTCTGAGAAAAACATGTGAAAGTCTAAGGTAATTTGGTGATTTTTTTTTTAGTTTTATAATATTTTACGCAGGAACACGGCAAAGTAGAAGATAAAGCGTATGGGAGGTTGTTGAGTAGCTTACGCTATTTCCATTTATATAGGTATGCTCCTCGTACGACCAGTAGTTACTGAGCATGTTAATTTCAAAGTTCGCTATATAACTTTTTTAGAATTACAGGATAAGTTTGGAAAAAAAAAAAAAATTCCAATGGGTTTTCACTAATAACATTTCACTGGCTTATGAAGGGATGTTGACTCTTGTTGAGTAAACATCTATTGGTATTTTCAGGATTTCAAGTTTTTTAAGCCTAAATTAACCGGTCGGTCCCCTTAACCCTCTCAACACGGATGGGCTCTTAAACGCCCATAAAAAAGCATATACCAGGAACCCGGAAGGACTCTTGAACACCCCTGTAGTTGAAAGCCTGTGAGCTTCGTGTGCGAGGCGTCGGTCCGACGCATGTAAACAACAGCCGGCTGGACCGACGCCCCGCATCTCCAGCCACAAGAAGGAGAGCGGCGCTTGTTCTTGTGTGCCTGTATGTTGTTGTTAAGTATCGAATAGTAGTGTAAAGTGGCTGTTTTGACCATAAAGTTATCTCCAATGAAATCATCATCACAGCTCAACCAGTTGACTTAGAGAGCTCTACTTAATGCCATTCTACAGGTAAATAACACAGCTACGCTTGGGGATGCGCGGGAATGCGGGAAGCAGTCTGATTAACGAATATACGGTAGCCTAGCCTAGACGTTTTTCGGCCAAAACACCCGGTTTTCGAGGAATATATATATAATACATAGCCGGGGCTGGAGGGTTAAAGGCACCTCGCTATAACTCGATCTATCAAAATGCAATTGTATATAATATACTTAGTCACAGTTATGTGCCCTGGGAACTATGTGTTGTAAAGAATGTTCTAACTTCGAAAAGGGATGAATGTGGGCAAAATATAATAAAATTAAATAAATTAAATTAGTGGTGCTTAACACAGGTCACACTCACATCCCAGAGCTCACAGCTGATTGTTTTTATCACAATTACCTATGTAATACCATTTACAAAATTGAATATATATAATATACATTGTACAACTATTGACTTGATGTTCTAAGGCCATACTCACAATTCTCCCTACCAATAAATGCCTACAGTGGCCGATAGAGGCGCTGAACGCAAGGTTTACCGCGGTGCATTGTGGGAAATGGGCGACATCGCGGAGCTATCCACCCTCCCTCTCCTTCAACAATTCTATAATATATGCGGTTAGTCGAAATTTCTGTAGCTGACACATACTTTGGTCTGTGCATACTTTTGTTTTATATATTTTAAAATCACCCATTTTCATAAATAACGTATATTTACAATACAAAGTCAGTAAGTATTTTCGCGCCAATTTTGTAATGATAATTAATCAGCTTAAAATTATGTTTGTAGTCATAATCAGCTGCATATGGACCTTCCCTTTATTACTATACTATATAAGCACTTAGTGTAGTCGTATACTGTATAATAAAAACGTGTAGAATCACACACAAATTGAGATAAACTTTGCATATCCTAGGTATAGTGATGTCTACAGTCGTAGCTCTGGCGCTAGTTCAGAAGCGTCCACCAGAGGTCTCAAAGGAATTGTTGGTAGGGAGAATTATACCCACAATTCGACAAAGACACATACGCTTCCCTAACAGTATATGCCTACTTAGTAAAGGACATAAACTTTGTTGTGCATGGAGTACACACTTACACCATTCATTTAGACCTATATATGAGAACATGGTGAATCATTTACTGTAGACTATATATCCATTTCTATAAAAAAAAAAAAAAAAACAGAAAAAAAAACATTTGTTATACAAATGCCAACTACACATACAGTACATTATATACACCTTTACAGACAACAATAGAAGCATGTTTATTACAAAATAGTATTCAAACTCATTCAACCCTTTACGTAGTGGTGATGGGCTGGTCTATCAGAGTGAGAACTGAGCGATCTCTGCCATACCCATAGCTTACTCTTACTATTCCTTTTACTTATATATTTTCTAGATCTCAAGTGACGGCATCTCATCCGTGGATTGACCTCCCAATCTACCAAGATTGGAAGCCAAAGCGTCACATTTTTCCTTTGCCCCTCAACTATCTCCTCATAATTGCTGAGGGGCACAGGGCCCTGGGTGGGGCTTTGGTTTCCCGGGCGTTTCCGCACCCTCCTCAGCTCCCCGCCATGAAGTGGCTTCGGTTACCCAGGCTTTATTGTGGTCGGCAGGGAGGGTTCTGTGGGGGCGCTCGGTTATGGCCTTGGCCTTGCTCGGGGCCTTGGGGCTGTTCGGCCAGGCAGCTTGGGGAACAACAACAACAACAACAACCCTTTACGTGATTCTACACATATATACATGCACAGTCAGCATAAATATTGTTAAAGGTTATACATTTGTCGATCTAGGTGATAGGGATGTTGTAATTATTGGTAGTATAATTGGTGATATACCTATTTTAGTAGTCACTGTTGATATTGTGTTAATAGAAACATTTTTAATTGTCTCTTAAACCAAGATATTTCCTGTATATTTCTTAAATTTTGAGGTAATCCATTCCACACCTTAACTCCATGATATTTTATACATGTCTGAGCTTGACTAGAAGTCATGAGAGGAATTCTTAATATATCAGCTCCCCTTAAATTGTATCTTTCATTGTTACTAGGTGTAAAAAAATCAGTGCTATCAAGGTTATGCAGAAATTTAAATACGAAAAGCGCACTGCAATAAGTATTGATATCCTTAAATTTAAATAATTCAAGTTTACTAAAAAGTTCATTTGTGTGTGCATATCTTGATTTATGTGATATAGTTCTAATTTTTTTTTTTGTGAGTTTTCAATAGTTAATAATTTGGTTTTACTAGTTGCACCCCAAATTGTTTGGCAATATAACAACTGTGGATAGATAAGACTATAATATAATTGTTTTAGAGCACTAATATTAAAGCAGTGTCGTGTAAGGTAGAGTATGCCACATTGCTTATTAAGTTTGTTTTTCAAATCATGTACTGTATATGTATGCCCCACGACAGCCTGTTATACACCATAACACCAAGAAACTTTATATGTTCCTCCTCCTTTAGTACATTATTTCCAATCTTAATTGGTGCTAAGTTTTGAGCGATAGATTTATTCCTCTTAAAAATTATATACTTAGTTTTGTCAATATTAAGAGTAAGCTTATTAGCTTGTATTTACCTATTTGTATTTACCTATTTGTAGCTTACAGGAATTGAGCAGCGCTCGTTTTTTTTTTTTTTTTTTTTTCTTCTATATTCCAACTTACTTCCTCTCGGGCATAGGCTGAGATCCTTAACATTCACCGCTTTACAATGAACAGTGAAGCTCGTGAGGTCTTGTTCCAGTCTAGGGAGTGAGACATGTGAAGCACGTAGAGTACAACGAGCACCTGCCATCTTGCCTTCACATGAGGCACGGTGCTCACTCATGGCCCGAAACGACCCCATCTCTGAAGCCACCTCGTTCCCGTGCTTCACTGTCTCACCCCCTACACTCGGACTCTCACACTTACACACACACAACGCCACCTGTTGAGCAGATAACTCACCAGTTGTCAACAGTTGTCCTGTCTTAGTTACTTTATAATCAATCCATTTTACTTAGACAAGTATCGTAATGGATATTCCCAGTTCCCAGTATTTTGGACTAACATATCATAACTTATGTTGCCCTATTTCCATATTTACTTTTATCCAACCTAGATTTGAACATGTTAATGTTCCTCGCTCTCACCACCTCCTCCTCCAAGTTGTTCCAAGTCTCTATACTCCTATATGGGAAGCTGAATTTCTTTGTGTCCTTACGACATCTGCCCTTCCTCAGCTTAAACTCGTGCCCTCTTGTCCTTCCATTATCCCTCACGAATAGATCTTCCCTATCTACTCGTTCCAAACTTTTTACTCCCTTGAACATCGTTATTAAGTCGCCTCGTTCCCTTCTCTCTTTCAAGGTAGGCAGTTGTAGTGTCTTAAGTCTTTCCTCATATGTCAACTCCTTCAATCTTGGGATCATCTTCATTGCTATCCTTTGGACATTCTCTAATTTGTTTATATTATATGTTTTTTCAAATGTGGTGACCATATCACTGCTGCATATTCTAATCTTGGTCTTATCATAGTCATTATCAATTTTCTTAACATTTCTTCATCCAAATGGTTAAATGCCACTCTCATATTGGTTATTATTCCATATGCTCCTCCAATGATCATGTTAATATGCAGTCTCTTCCGTGGATTGACCTCCCTACTGCCAACCTAGAGGCTGGCAGATTGGGAGCCAAAGCGTCACATTTTTCCTTTGCCCCTCAACTTTCCCTTCATAATTGCTGAGGGGCACAGGGCCTTGGGTGGGGCTTGGGTTTCCCGGGCGTTTCCGCACCCTCCTCAGCTCCCCGCCTTGGAGTGGCTTTGGTCACCCAGGCTTTATTAGTGGTAAGCAGGGAGGGTTTTGTGGGGGCGCTCATTTAACCTTGGCCTTGCTCGGGACCTTGGGGCTGTTCGGCCAGACAGCCTGGGGAACAGCAACAAGAAGCAACAACATGGTAGCACAATCCAAAATAATCTGCCTCCAACATGTACAACTAATGCTTTCTAGGGCCTTTCCTAGCTGATGCTGAGAGGATTGGGCTCTAGTCATGTGGTGATGGGCTTGTCTATCAGTGAGAACTGAGCGATCTCTGCCATACCCATAGCTTACTCTGACTGTTCCTTTTACTTATATGTTTTCTAGATCTCAAGTGACGGCGTCTCTTCCGTGGATTCACCTCCCAATCTACCAAGATTGAAAGCCAAAGAGTCACATTTTTGCTTTGCCCCTCAGCTTTCTCTTCATAATTGCTGAGGGGCACAGGGCCCTGGGTGGGGCTTTGGTTTCCCGGGCATTTCCGCACCCTCCTCAGCTCCCCGCCATGGAGTGGCTTCGGTCACCCAGGCTTTATTGTGGTCGGCAGGGAGGGTTCTGTGTGGGGCGCTCGGTTATGGCCTTGGCCTTGGGGCTGTTCGACCAGGCAGCTTGGGGAACAACAACTAGTGTTAACTCATGTAGCTGCCTTGGGGTTCAAGGTGAACTTAGCAAAGTCCTCATTCAGCAGACGGTCCCGTTAGGTCGTCTGAAGGTAAAACAAATTATTTTGGAAGGAAACAGATAATTTCCGCTGTTGCCAGCAGAAACACTGAGGAAAATTCAACTTTAATCCACAACCTCCTGGCGGCTTGGGCGAAGCCAGAAGTAATACACTCCTCCTTGACATGGACAGCTCCTCCTCCGACGGTCTGGAAAGATACAGACGCGTCAGGTACCCTGGGATTGGGTTACCAGTCAAACCTAGGTCATCAGGGTCAGGGTCTATGGTCCAATTCAAATCACCTTCATATCAATGCAAAGGAGTTGTTAGTCCCACTATTCTTTTTACAGGAGCACGGCATGAGCCAGGCGGGAAAGTCCCTAGCCTTCAGAATGGACAATCTGACTGCAGTGACATGCATTCAGAAGCAAGGGTCAGCGAGATCTCGAGTGTTACAAGGGTTGTTGGAAAAGATCTTTCGACTAGCTACGAGGCTAGAGATTTATCTTCATGCAACATATCTACCCGGCATGGCGAACGTGTGGGCAGACACTCTGTCTCGGAGACAGTCCACTCAAGTAGAGTGGGCTCTCAAGCAAAACATCTTTCAAGAGATGATTGCAGATCCCTACCACCCACAAGTGGACTTGTTCGCGTCAGAGGCAAACCACAGGCTGCCTCAGTACCTCACACGTCGGACTCAGACTCCGGCAGGGGGTCCAGACATATTTCTGGTAGAGTGGAACAAATGGAGCTCCATTTATCTGTTTCCGCCTCCAGACGCATCCTTAATGTGCAAAGTAGTTCACAAACTACGGGGTTATCGAGGCATGGTCTCGACGATTGCGCCGTTGTGGCTGGCTCAAGTTTGGTACAATCAATTAAAGACGGGGTGCGAGAACCCGGTGTCGCTCCCGATCTCGTACTTCCACTTAGACACAATTGGAAACCTCAAGACCTCGCTGACTTTTGCCTTACGGATATTCAGAAGGCCAAGTGGCTAGGCCAGTTTGGGGAAGCCGTGACTCACAAGTTAATTAATCAGTATGCTAAATCAACTCAAAGACAGTATCAATCTCATTGAAGTCGTTTACTACTTGGATCGTAGAAACTGATCAACAGAAGTCCTCGGTGGCTCTGGTGTTTAATTATTTAAATTACCTATTTGAAATACAAAAGTTGTCAGTTGTCACATTAAGGAATCACCTCACAGCAATTCGGACACCTTTTTTCGATTTAACTGGTCTGTCCGTGCCAGAGGCGGAGGAGAAGGGGTTCATGCGGTCTTGCTTCAGGCTTCGCCCTCGTCAACTCACACCCACCTGGTCTCTTGATCTGGCCCTTGAAATACTTCACTCCCGTAAATATTGTCATAATCCTCCTTTCGAGTTAAGACTTAACCCCTAAAAATCGGGGACATTTGTAACTTTTACTACCTGCCAAGCGGTCAGATTTACCCTAAACAAGGTTCATTCCATGCTCTTTTTCATGCATAAAGAAGAGCCAGAGCGTAATACAATTATGTATCCGTGAAAGGGCGATAATAGAGCTTTCCAATGACACCTGAACCATCCTTGTACGACCACGGGTTCTCTTGCAACGATGTTGCAATACGAAGGGAAAAAACCTAAAATACAGTAATTTCCTCAGTTTTTACCCTGTCTCGCGGGACCAGGGAGGTGTAGACATGTGGTGGTGGTGTCAGTGGCGGGACTAGGTCCACGCTGAACGGTCAGAGCCCGCCTGCGGTCCTCCCACCGCGTGGACTCTCTCTCAGAGCCGATAATGTGCTCAACATCTCTTACGACTTAAGGCGGGACCCGCTGTTTAGGCTATGGTTCTCTAACCCGACTTAAGGCGGGACCCGCTACTAGAGGGTTAAGAAAGCCATTTTTCTAATGGCATTAGCCACGGGTAACAGGGTGTCTAAGTTGGCGTCGATGAGTTCGGAGCCATCTTGCTTCGAGGCGCAACATGAGTGTCCATATTGCACCTGCTCCTAATTTCATCGCAAAGAATGAACACAGTAATCATGTTTTTACAGAGTTTGAAGTTCCTGCTCTGAAACAGGGCGATAACCACCATTTACTTTGCCCGGTGTAATCACTCATTTTATTTATGCGGGAATCTCGGCCAGCACAGGCGGGATCCCTCTGGGTTTCGCGGACAGGTAAACATCTCCATATAAACGCCAGCTACCCGCGTTATTAGTCGAAGTAATTAGTCGAAGTAATTAGAGAGAGTAATCCGGGCGTGTTGGCTAGGTCACACGATATCCGGAAGTGGGCTGCATCACTCAGACTCCTTCACAATTACTCACTCGATGACATTCAACAGACCAAGTTATGGTCATCTAGTCATACTTTCTTAACAGATTACCTGTCCGTGAATCTCATGAAACCTTCTCGTACATGTATAGCATTAACCCTTCCAGCCCGGCTGTCCTGTTATAAGGACACCGCGGCAGTTGGGTAGGACCCCGGGTGTCCTTATAACAGGAAGTAAGCTTGAAAGCCTATTCAGCTTGTTTTGAAAGCCGTCGGTCCGACGCATATAAACACAGCCGGTTGGACCGACGCCGCGCACCTCCGAACACAAGAAGGAGAGGCGTAGTTTGTTTTTGTATGTCTGTATGTTGTTATTTCAGTAGTGAAAAGTCTCCTATGGCTAAAATCGCAGCAAAATGCGCTCCACGGAAATCGTCATCACAACTGAACCAGTTGACTTAAGAGAGCTCTACTCAACGCCAGTCTACAGATTGGAAACCACAGTACGTTTAGACATGAGTGGGAATTTTCTAGCACTTAAAATAACAGATACGGTAGCCTAGGCGTAGACGTATTTTGGCCATATCGCCCGGGTCTCAACGTCCTTAGGATAGGGGCCCCGGGGGGGGGGAGTTAAGGCAGAGTCTAGTTTTAAGCTATTTTTTTGTAAAGAAAAAGGGGGGGGGGGGCACTATCCTAGCTAGGAACTCTAACCTGCCTCTTATTCTTACATTGTTGTTGTTCCCCAGGCTGCCTGGCCGAACAGCCCCAAGGTCCCGAGCAAGGCCAAGGCCATAGAGCGCCCCCACAAAACCCTCCCTGCTTACCACTAACAAAACCCAGGTGACCGAAGCCACTCTAAGGCAGGGAGCTGAGGAGGGCGCGGAAACGCCCGGGAAACCAAAGCCCCACCCAAGGCCCTGTGCCCCTCAGCAATTATGAAGGGAAAGTTGAGGGGCAAGGGAAAAAATGTGACGCTTTGGCTCCCAATCTGCCAACTTTTAGGTTGGCAGTAAGGAGGTCGATCCACGGAAAAGACGCCGTCACTTGAGATCTAGAAGATATATAAGTAAAAGGAACAGTCAGAGTAAGCTATGGGTATGGCAGAGATCGCTCAGCTCTCAATCTGATAGACCAGCCCATCACCACATGACTAGAACCCAATCCTCTCAGCATCAGCTAGGAAAGGCCCTAGAAAGCCGCCTTTGGCGGGGGGATAGCATTCGGAGTTGGGCACCCGCCTTTCACGGTGTTGGCGGCGGCGGTAGCAGACGCAAAATTTTTACTATTCTGTACAGTATTTTTGCTTTATAATCAAACTTCAAATCTTGTCTTCCCCATGCTTTATCAAGATTACTTTCAAACTTCCTTATTGATTTGGAATCAACTACATACTGGGGCAGTGCGTTCCACTCATTTACCACTATCACAAAATTAGTTCTTTGCCTTTTCAAGCCTATTTCTTTCTTTTTAAATTTTCTTAGAGTGTCCTCTCGTTCTTGTTCCCTCCCGCATCAAGAAGATACCTTCACATACATCCTCATCATACATTCCTGACAATATCTTAAAAGTTTCTATCATATCCCTTCTCTTTCTCCTATATGCCAGTGTCGGAAGCCCCAGTGTCCTCAACCTCTGCTCATAGCCCGTGTTCTTCAATATTGGTACTAGCTTGCTAGCTCTCCTCTGCACTTTCTCCACTGCTTCTATATCCTTTACCATATATGGAGCCCACACCTGGTTCGCATATTCCAAGTGCGGCCTAACCAGCGCTGTATAGAGATTCCTGAAAATTTCTTCGTCAAGTGACACAAATGTCCTCCTTATCATCCCTACAATTCTATTAGTTTTGTTTATCTTTTCCACTAAATGTTCCGAGAAATTTAACTTATTGTCTATCATTACTCCTATATCCTTTTCTGCATTCACTTCCTATCTATCTCTATCTATTGCCTGACGCCGTGATCCCCGAAGGGGTGGCCACGAACGAACCGCCCCCATGCACCTCTGTCCCCAGTCAGTCGACGCCCCTCCCCCCAACCAGCACCACCTTCGTTCATGTACTTCCTCACTCCATCCTTCCACCTCATATTCGGTCTACCTCTCCCCCTCTGTCCCTCCACCTCGCTCTCATACACCCTCTTAGTCATTCTCTCGCTTTCCATACGTTCCATATGGCCGAACCATCTCAAGTTGTTCCTTTTCACACTTTCCAGCACATCTACCTCCACACCACACCTCCTTCTTACTTCCTCATTAGTCTGTCTATCCCTCCATGTAACTCTGCACGCACTCCTTAAGTAATTCATTTCCACTGCTCTCACTCTTGGTCTGAGTCTCTCAACCAACGTCCATGCTTCGCTTCCGTAAGTCAGTGTCGGGATTACCACACTGTCATGCAAGGACTTCTTCACTTCCATACTGACCACCCTATTTTTTGTTACTGCTTTTAGCGTTCCTACAACCCTCTTCCCCTGTTGTACCCTCTCCCGCACCTCTTCATCCATAGTCCCATCTTTACTCAACACACTGCCCAGATACTTAAAAGAGTTGACGATCTCCATAGCCTGACCGTTCAGCTTCACCTCACACTCTGTGACTTCACCCCTTTCGAAGACCATAACCTTGCTCTTCCCCGTATTTACCTTCAAATTCCGTTTTTCGCACACTGTTCCAAACTCATTTACCAGACCCTGCAACTCCCATTCATTATCACTCATCAGAACTGTATCATCCGCAAACAGCAGTATAGGTAGCTTCCACTCAATTCCCTCCCTTTTCAGCGATACACCAACATCCACTGCTCTTGATAGTATTTCTTTCATAACTCCATCCATATATACAGTAAACAACCACGGGGACATCACTTCCTCCATCGCTTCATACATACTGTATCCTACCTTGTCTATTTTCCTTGTCCCAATCCGCATGTACTTGCATTTTTTTGGATGAAAAGGCATTAACCAATGCTCAGACCATCCCTTCATGCCCTCCACATTTCCTTGAAGCAAACCCACATCTTCCTCACTCCTCACTCTTCTATACAACTTAGTGTCATCCGCATACAGGTATATCTCACTTCCATTAGTTATAACTTCAGGTAAGTCTTTGATAAATATAACGAACAGTAGTGGTCCCAACACAGATCCCTGAGGTACCCCACTTGCAATTTCCCTCCACCCCGAGCCTATTCCATTCACCAGTACCCTCTGTCTCCGATCTTTCAGGAAGGCTTCTATCCATTTCACACATTTCTCCCCTATATTATAGCTTCTAACTTTCTCTATTAACCTTTTATGTGGGACCTTATCGAAGGCTTTCATAAAATCGCAATATACCACGTCTATAACATCACCATCCTCCAGAATTTGCATCCAATCATCTAGCACCTTAATTAGCTGTAGTACTGTCGACCTCCCCGACAAGAATCCGAACTGTCTCCCACTGAAAAGTTGGTTTGATTTCATATGCTCCATTATTCCTTCTCTAATTACCGTTTCCATTAGTTTACACACAACACTTGCCAAACTGACTGGTCTATAATTTCCTGAGTCATTTCTCTTTCCCTTTTTAAAAATAGCTGTTATGTTCGCCTCTCTCCAGTCCATTGGGATTTGTCCTGTATTAAAAGATACCTCAAATAACATTTTTAATGGCTCTACTAACATATCACCTCCTTCCTTTATGATTCTTGGATGTATCCCATCCGGGCCCGGGGACTTACTTCTGTTCATTTTTTCTATAGCCCTTCTTATTCTAGCATGGGAAAAATATATTAGTTCTAGTGCCGGTGCCTGTTTGATGGGAATAGTAGGCACTGCATCATCCGACTCCACTGTTAGTACAGTACCTCCCCAAAGAATTTCCCCAGCACCTCTGCTTTCTCCTTATCAGTTTCTGTTCTATTCCTATCATCCAATTCTCCTATCAGTTCTGGGATACCTACTCTTCTTGTTAACTTTTCCTGAATGTACTTCCAGAATATTTTTGGATTATCCTTCACGTTTTTTGCAATCTCTCTCTCCCTCTCCTTCACCCCAACACTTGTCTCCCACCTTATTTTATTGTTTATTTGTCTACGTTCCAAATCCACTTCTTTAGCTTCTATACTAGACCCCCTGTTCTTTTTAACACTTTTAGTCTACCCACAATTGTTTCTTTCTTCTTATCCATGTCCAAAGCTTTCTTTTCATTGGTAATTCTGGGTTCGTTCTTTTCCTCAATTTTGTTTTATCCTTATATTCCCTTACTGGTACACATTTGGATATAGCATTCTCCAGTTGACTCTAATCTTCCTCCACATTCCTTATGTGATACAATATACCTGTATGACAAGAATGAAGGTCATGTGATAACCCGTTCCTTAGACTAAAGTAAGTCTAGTCAGGAAATTGTTTGTTTACTTTATGTATGGCAATAGAGTTTCCATTATGCTCATTAATCTTAAGGATTAGGATTAAAAGCAAGAGTACAAATAATTTTGTAATACAGTACCTAGCTGTAGGCCATATATGTATAGGCCACCATATTATCAGTATTTTATAAGAGATGAGTTATTGATTTATTTATGTATTCAGCTAAATGTATAGTTTTTGTGTCTCACCAACTGTTCTGTCAAACGTAACGGTGTTGCACAACAGGCAACCTTTAAGGAACGCCGCCTGTACAACCTTTTATTATTTTTATTAAACAATGATCTTTTTTGTACGTATTTTTCTTTTAACCTTAGTAATTTATTAGTGGTTATGATGTTCATGATGAATGTCCCCCTCCAGTCTTGAGATATCAGGCGCATCGTCAATGATGAAGGGGCCACTAATAAATTATAGGTTTGAGTCCCGAAGGGAAGAAGGAAAACCTAATATTTAGTAGTGGCCCCGGAATCATTGACGATTTTGGCCTTCCCTTCCATCCCCTTCCCATTCATCTGCTATGTTTTGAAAGTCTTGATATATCAGATTAACCCTCCAGCCCCGGCTATGTATTATATATATATTCCCCAAAATCCGGGTGTTTTGGCCGAAAAACGTCTAGCCTAGGCTACCGTATCTTTGTTATTCTGACTGCTTCCGCATTCCTGTGCATCCCCAAGCGTAGCTGTGTTTCTTACCTGTAGAATGGTGTTAAGTAGAGCTCTCTAAGTCAACTGGTTCAGTTGTGATGATGATTTCATTGGAGATAACTTTATGGTAAAAACAGCCACTTTACACTACTTTTCGATACTTAACAACAACATACAGGCACACACGAACAAGCGACGCTCTCCTTCTTGTGGCCGGAGATGCGGGGCGTCGGTCCAGCCGGCTGTTGTTTACATGCGTCGGACCGACGCCTCGCACACCAAGCTCACATGCTTTCAACCACTGGGCGTTAAAGAGCCCTTCCGGGCAGCTCTGGTATGCTTTTTTATGGGCGTTCAAGAGCCCTTCCGGGAACGAAGGGTTAAGGACGAATGAGCATTTCGATGAGTGAGGCGAAGCGTGCAGAAACAGCAGACGCATGAGAAGCGCAATGCTCAGATCAAGTTTAATCTTTTTATTTTATAATTTTTTGCTAGTTTTTTCTAGTATTTACCTAATTGTATTTACCTAATTGTAGTTTACAGGAGAGTAGTGGTACCCACATTTTTAAGAGCGTTTCGCTCACGATGTGTGGCAATCGTATTTGGATCTCTCCCGGGCGGGAAGTTTGAAAGACAAGCTTGAGTTCAAAGATTGGCCATAAACAATGTTAAGGCGCATCGTCAATGATTCCGGGACCACTACTAAATATTAGGTTTTCCTTCTGCCCTTCGGGACTCAAACCTATAATATATACAGTATATATATGTGGAGCTCCCATCTTAGCTCCTAATCGGTTCCACAGAAATCGAGCTAATATTGAAACAGCCAAAATCGGGGCACTGTTCTTATGGGGAAAATTCTAATCGGTTCCGTGCTCATTCTAAAAGTTGCACTTTTTCCCAGTTTTAGCCTATGAAAACATGTTTTTTGTCTACCTAAAGTAGGCCTAAATGCATTGTAAATAATAATTTAGACATGGCTAAATAACAGTCCTAACCATAAAACTTAGGTGCATTATAAATACCTGTACTGTAGATTGGGGCATTGTTTCTATCATGGGAAATTTTTTAGGCCTAGGCTAGGCCTAGGTTCTAAATTCGTCCAGTCACCCCTCAAGTACCCATTTCGCCCTAAATACATCCAATAAATACATATTATGAGGAAAATACGTATAAATATATAATTATATATTATAAGATTACTTACCACACAGACTTTATTTTAAATCATCGACATATTTAGCCTAGCCTAACATCGTCTAGGCCTATTTCCACCGCTTTCGTCCGACATGGACTGGCCTTTGATCTGTGTTTTGAGCATGAATTTCCTTCATTGCTACCACCAGGCCCACCATCCCTATCACCAGATGTACTACAGGTTATAATAAATGCGAGAGATAAGGGATTCAGGCACAAAAAAGCTTGCAAACAGTTGTTTTTTCAACACAAATACGAGTGGACTGTAAGCATCTGCCTAGTGATGATGTCATACAAAGATGGCGGCAACTTGCGCGTTTGACAATCGGATTCACTCGGATTTCGTTTCTAAGCGGCAAACATCTGGCAGATGGCAGATTCTTTTTGTTCACTTAACCCTCCAGCCCCGGCTATGTATTATATATATATTCCTCGAAACCCGGGTGTTTTGGCCGAAAAACGTCTAGGCTAGGCTACCGTATATTCGTTAATCAGACTGCTTCCCGCATTCCCGCGCATCCCCAAGCGTAGCTGTGTTATTTACCTGTAGAATGGCATTAAGTAGAGCTCTCTAAGTCAACTGGTTGAGCTGTGATGATGATTTCATTGAAGATAACTTTATGGCCAAAACAGCCACTTTACACCACTTTTCGATACTTAACAACAACATACAGGCACACACGAACAAGCGACGCTCTCCTTCTTGTGGCCGGAGATGCGGGGCGTCGGTCCAGCCGGCTGTTGTTTACATGCGTCGGACCGACGCCTCGCACACGAAGCTCACAGGCTTTCAACCACTGGGCGTTCAAGAGGCCTTCCGGGTACCTGTTATATGCTTTTTTATGGGCGTTCAAGAGCCCTTCCGTGGTGAGAGGGTTAAACTTTTGTTATTGTTTTTGTAAATGTTTTCTAGTTTTATGTCGAGTTTTTCATTATTTTTGCTCTTTTTGGGGGGGTTTCAACTGGGATTTTTGTGCGAAGATCGAAGCTTTATGAGCGAACATGGAAATTGGGAATATTTGGTGTGTACCGCGAAAATTGAAACAGCGAAGACTGCTGTGGCGAAGATGGGGGCTCCACTGTATATATACTGTATATATAAGTAGGGTCCTCATTTGTGCGTGTTTTATCTGTGCGTTTCACGATCTGTGCGAGCTACCAAAAATATTAATTTAATAATTCCAAACTGTGCTAATATCGTTCGAAGTGTGCGAGCGCCGAAATAAAGGTAAGCAAATCCGTGGAGAAACCCAAATGTACGAGTTTCTTCACAGCTGTGCGAGATACGTCATGCGCAGTGACTTCACAGCCAGCTTCTGCGCCGCTTGGGTACCAGGAGGGAGGGGATAGTCAGCCATATTTTATTGCCCCCACTCTAGTGCACGCATAGCTCCGTGAGAAATTTGTATACCTTGAGCGGCTGAGCCAACCTAGCCCTTATTGACCATGCCACCCCCACATTCCGGGAAGCGGCGCACCATCACACTGGAACTAAAGCAGAAAATTATCGAGTTAAAGGACGCTGGAAAAGGAAATTCAGTTGTAGCCAGGCAGTTGGGACTAACCATGTCGAATGTTAGGTAAATATACAGTATAAGAAAAAGGCTGAAGTGTTAAAGTGTGTCCAGGCGTATGGTTCATCTGCTATTGATAAAAGGCAGAAGACCAGTGATTATCGTATGATTAAGATGGAAAGATATCTTCACATCTGGGTATCTAGGAAGGAAGGAGAGGGAGTGCCACTTACTAAAGCACAAATTCAAAAATATGCTATGGAAATATATAACACTGTGTGCCAGAAAAGTCACAAAGAAAAGGGAAACTTCCAAGCTTCTACTGGCTGGCTTTATTGTTTCTTGGGTAGAAAGGAGATAAGGAATGTGAGATTTACCGGAGAAAGTGCATCAGCAGACACCGAAGCAGCAGCTAATTATCCTCAGATCTTCGCAGAACTCGTTAATGATGGAGAATACCAGGCAGACCAGATTTATAATATGGACGAAGCAGGAGTAGTTTACAAGAAAATGCCTAAGTCCACCTTCTTGGCGAAGCATATCAAACAGGCCCGCGGGAGGAAGGCGGACAAGTCGAGGTTCACAACCCTTTCTTGTTGCAACCTGAGTGGGTCTCATAAACTAAAGCCATTAGTGGTGCACACAGCCAAACATCCCCGATGTTATAAACACGTAACAACCATGAACGACGCTAACGTGCATTGGTGGAGGACTGAAAATGGCTGGATGAATTCCTCAACCACCAAAGACTGGCACTTTAATTGCTTTGTTCCCGCTGCCAGGTGGAAGTGCCAGCAACTTGGCCTTCCCTTTGATGTTCTTCTCACCATGGACAACTGCCCAGCTCATCCTTCTTACCTGGACGACATCCACCCAAATGTTCGTGTTGTGTTTTTACCCCCAAACACAACATCCAAAATCCAACCGCTCGACCAAGAGGTCATAGCTAACGTGAAGTTTTTATCAGACTAAAGTCTACAGTCAACTTGCAGCAACGGAAACAGGGGATGAAATTCGTCAGATTTTGGCAGAGGTGTCTGATGATGAGGATGCAGACATAGACGATCCCTCTCCTCCTCAAAGTGAAGAGCCATCACACCCTGATTTCCCACACCTGCTCAACCCTGATGAAGCTATGACAGTTCATGAATTTTGGAGGCAATACACCATAAGAAATGCAGTGGACAACATGGTTGAAGCATGGTATAAAATAAGTGTTGCTACCATTCTTCACTCGTGGGAAGCAGTGGCCCCTCACCTGGTGGCTGAGGTGCGTGAGGTGAGTGGGTCTGTGCAGGTGCTCAGTGAGTCTGTGTCAGACAGTGGCAGCAGCAAGAAATGTGCCTGGCTTTAAAAACGTTACCGAAGAGGAGATAAATGAAATTAATGGTATAGGTGACTTGCAGACCCCTGATGACATCATGAATGTTGCAGAATTAGATGACGAACTTCGACAACAGAACCCTGAACAACCAGAAGAACAGGCAGGACTGATGTCAATGGCAAAACTGAGTGTTATCCTGGCTGAGGTAGACCAACTCAAAGATGTGCTGAGAGACAACGAAGCCGACAAAATGGTGAGAACAGAGATGCATGTTGGACTTGACAGATTGTTCCAGAACTACAGGGAATCGTACAATAAAAGAGTGAAAGACAGAAAACAGACTCGCATTACATTCCTAGCTCGCGCCACAATTGCCCCGCCCCCTACAGCCACCACCTCTGCCACGTCTGCCAGACCGTCCACGTCTGCCACACCTGCCAATGATTTTGATGGCTTCCTACACGAAATATGTGTTAAAAAAAGAAAACTTCGTCTGGATAGAGCTATGAATCGAGGGGAGGAGCGTAGCACAGATGGTGAGTCAGACGGACACGGACACGGAGACGGAGACGGGGCCGGGGCAGCATAGCTGCACTCGCCCTGCCGCGGGGGTTTGCCTCGGAGCCCCCTAACTTAACCCTCCAGCCCCGGCTACGCATTACATAAATATTCCCCGAAACCCGGGTGTTTTGGCCGAAAAACGTCTAGGCTAGGCTACCGTATATTTGTTATTCTGACTACTTCCCGCATTCCCACGCATACCAAAGCGTAGCTGTGTTATTTACCTGTAGAATGGCGTTAAGTAGAGCTCTCTAAGTCAATTGGTTGAGTTGTGATGATGATTTCATTGGAGATAACTTTATGGCAAAAACAGACACTTTACACTACTTTTCGATACTTAACAACAACATACAGGCACACACGAACAAGCGACGCTCTCCTTCTTGTGGCCAGAGATGCGGGGCGTCGGTCCAGCCGGCTGTTGTTTACATGCGTCGGACCGACGCCTCGCACACCAAGCTCACAGGCTTTGAGCTCATGGGTGTTTAAGAGCCCTTCCGGGCAGCTCGTGTATGCTTTTTTATGGGCGTTCAAGAGCCCTTCCGGGAACAGAGGGTTAATGTAAGTAAACAATGACATATTATTGTTTAATTATTGCTTGCTTTTATTTATATTATGAATTGTTATGAATATGTGTCAGTTATAGTCGATTTATTTCCAGCTGATGGCAAATTGAATCCTTTAGCAGCCGATTTCTCCTTACTTAATGAACAAATATGAAATTACCATGTCTCTGCATCATCTAATTGCCAAGTTCTCATAATAAACAACATACATCACTAGAAGAGATTCGTAATAAACCAAGTAATTAAGATGAAGATATAGCAATTTAGTATCAGCTGGAAAAAAATATACTATAGTGTTGTTTTTTATAGGTAATATGAAGTTGAACCCCTAAACTTGGGACCGTCCATCCACCAAAGTACAGTTATTTCCCATAAGATACATGTTTCAGTTTGTACGATTTTGATTTGTGCAGCCTCGTTCATCCACCAAATTCTGGCAAAAATGGGGACCCTGCTTGTGTATATATACCGTATATATATACATATATATATATATATATACTGTACGTGTATTGTATATATATACTCTATATATACAGTCGGTCCTCCGGTAACGCGGCTAATTTGTTCTGGTAACCTCCCGTGTTACCAAAAACCGCGTTAACGAACCCATATGTTTACATGTTAAACGTACCTTTGTGTTCTGGGAATTTCCACAAAGTCCACTTTTTCTCCATAGAAGACTTATGTTATAATAATTAAATCAATTATAAAGGTTATTTGACATGTGCATTGAGTTGATTTGCCCATTGCAACAACTCTTACCTCTGAATAAATATTTTGTTTAGGCTAGGCTAGTTAAGGAGAGAGAGTCACAGCAGTGCCGCCATTTTCGATCGAAGCTCTGAAATCCCGCCATCATATTTCTCACCTCACACAATAAATACACATTTTAGAATGGTCTACTCTTCACTCAACGCACAGCAACGACCATATCTACCTCTGGTATGTACTGGTTATGTACTCTGGTACATAACAACTTGGTTAGGCCATTTATTTGCAGAGATATGAGCATCGGTAAATGGCGAAAATTGGAACTTTGGAATTCCCACCTAACTCGCCGTCTTATATTTCTCACCTCACACAATAACTCCACAATGTAGAGTGTTCCAGTCTTCACCTAATGCACGGCAATTACCATATCTACCTCCAGTATGCATAAAAACTTGGTTAGGCCATTTATTTGCAGAGATATGAGCATCGGTAAATGACGAAAGTCGGGAGTAAAGTTTCGGCGCCGGGCTAGACCCCGCGTCAGTGTAAGTGTTGACCGTGTTAGCAAATTTTTTGATATTTGGGGTGTACCGCGTGCCACCAAATCCGTGTTTCCAAAACGCGCGTTACCGGAGGACCAACTGTATATACACCCAACCCTCTGCTATCGCGGGTAATTGGTGCCCTAATTCTACCGCTATAGCGAGATTCACCATAGCAGAACTGAAGAACTTATGGGAATAATTATAATTGGTGCAGAGGTCCATAATTTTGACCTATTTTTGCCCTATTTCTTGCTATTTTCACATTTTGTTTACCATATATACTTATAAATACATATTATGAGGATATTACTTACCACACATAATATATTTGAAATCAGTCATATTATAGCCTAGCCGAATTCATCGGCATAATTTCGGCACTTTCGTCTGACACAGCGTCGGCGTCGGTAGCCTAGACCGGCGTTTGCTCTGTCTGTTTTGATGGTGGGCATTTATTTCCTTTATCATTACCACCAGGCCCACTGTCCTTATCACTGAATGCATTTGAGGAGAATACTTAAATACATATTATGAGGATACTACTTACCACACACAATATATTTGAAATCAGTCATATACATGTATAGCCTAGCCTATACATAGGCATAATTTCGGTGCTTTCGTCCAACATGGCGTCGGCGTCGGTAGCCTAGACCGACATTTGCTCTCTGTTTTGATGGCCCTGGCAATTTAATTCCTTCATCATTACCACCAGACTCACTATCCCTATCACTTTTTTTGAATACACGAAAGGCCATAATAAATGCGCAAGATAAGAGGTTCGGGCAGAAAAAAGCTTGTAAACATGTATTTTAGTAATGGTTCTCTCCGTCAATGACGTGAGAGCCTTATATATATAAGGGCTCCCCGGAGACCCCCGTGAGGGTCCCGGAGAAAGCATCAACGCGACCCAAATATATAAAAAGTACATCCTAGGATGAAACTCTTTACTTAGTTCCTAGGGAATGTCATTAAAAAAGTAACCATTAGAAAAAGAAAGAAATTTTTTATGAGTAAAAGATTAGAAACTACGAATGTTGCGTTACTAAATTAACTAGCGCGCCGTTATACAGTCCTTCCCTTGCACGCGTTCTCCAGCTGGCCACGCTGGCTTCATTTGTCCTTCGTGTGGTTGCGTTCCGCGTGGGAGGTTGTGCTTGTTTTGTGCTCTCTGGATGTGCTACTTTTCGTCTGCGGGCGTTTCCTGCTGCCTCTTCTGGGAAGTACTGTATATGTTAATTTATAGTAAGGAGGCGTCATAGATATGTATTTTGTATTGAGCATTTTTCAGAGAGAGCTGAGATTCTCCCGCGGAATGCGCCACATGCCACAACCATTCTTGTTATATACACTCCTCCCTCGGGTAGCGCGGGTATATCGTACTGGGACAGCGCCGCGCAACGCAAACACGCGCTACACAAAGCGAAGAACTTATGGGATTAATTCTATTGGTTCTGACGACTTCCCCAAAGTCACCTTTTTGACCATTTACCACCCAATAACCTTACCAAATATGGATCAAACATTAGTAACAGACAACCTAACCCTATTTTACAGATCATATCTATGAAATGAGACACACAGGTAAGTTACTGTTCATTACCTTGTCGAGTGGTGCTGTGGATGTGGTGCGTCGCCTCCCTCTCTCTCCCTCCCTCCCTCCCGCCCGCCCGCCTAGATAAAGTTTTTAGGCCTTCTGACGAATAGCTTTTCCATCAAGAGGGACCCCCCTCCTGCTTTGGCGATCAATATAACGACCAACAAGTTTCTCAGTCGTCTTAAGAACAGGGCTGGCTACCTTAAAGGCATGTTGACTAGCTTTTCCATCAAGAGGGACCCCCCTCCTGCTTTGGCGATCAATATAACGACCAACAAGTTTCTCAGTCGTCTTAAGAACAGGGTTGGCTACCTTAAAGGCATGTTGACTAGCTTTTCCATCAAGAGGGACCCCCCTCCTGCTTTGGCGATCAATATAACGACCAACAAGTTTCTCAGTCGTCTTAAGAACAGGGTTGGCTACCTTAAAGGCATGTTGACTCGCTACGCCTGGGTTACCCTTGAGAACTTTTCGTATCTTGTCTCTATTCTTGAAGATTGTTCGTATTGTCGATTCATTCACCCCATAAGTATGGGCAATATGTGCCTTCTTGGTACCAGATTCCACCTTCTTCACCACCTCTAGCTTCTCTGCATAAGTGAACTTGCGGCGCTTGAGTGGTGGGGGCATGGTTGCGGTGATACTTGGTAGAACAGAAATGATTTGGGCGGGCACTATGTTATCACGGAGACACGCGGCGTAGGACTAGGCCTACCCAAGCGTGGGGGAGGCCGAGCCGAGCCGAGCCTAGCCGAGTCTGACGTCACGAGTCTACCGAGCCTGACGTCACGGCCGAGATATGGCGAGAGATGCCGAGGCCCCAGCCGACCACAGAGCGCGCTACATAAATAAAAGCGTGTTAGATGCTGACTCGGCACACTAGGGGTACCCGCGTTAGACCAAAACCGCACTGTCCAAAGCCGCGCTACCCGAGGGAGGACTGTATATTATTATTGTTTATTCCTTTCTTTTTCTTTCTTATATTATTCCGTGATGTCAATTAGGCTATGTTAGTTAGAATGCCTCTATTTCAGTTACTCTAGGCTCCGTTAGCTTTCGTCGAGCGGTCACCAGTCATGAATAGGCCTAGGCCTATTTATCATAGGATATTTTCCAGTACAGTTCTCCTAAATTTGAGTTTTATCATTCTAACTATTCCTACTTATCAGAATTACTGTTAATCATTACGAGTTTTCTTTATTATTACTACGCATTTTTGCTGATAGCCTTGCGCCATTACGAGTTTTCTTTTTTTTTTACTACGCATTTTTGCGGATAGCCTAACTGTTTAACAATGACGTCGCTCTTTCAGTCCACTTTTTAATGGCGGACTTTATGCTATCGCGATATTCTTATATTTACCTCCAACTATTCCTTCTTATCAACATTACTGTTAATCATTGAAATTATTATGTTATATCGATTAGGCTATGTTAGTTAGAATGCCTATCTTTCAATTTTCTAGGCTCCATTAGCTTTTGTCTAGCGGTCACCAGACTTCGTGAATAGGCCTAGGCCTATTCACCACCGCCGATTTTCCAGTACTCTTAAATTCGAGTGTTATAATTCTAACTACTTCTCCTTTTCAACATTACTGTTAATCGCTGAATTCTCCTTTACATCTTTAACAAGAATTCTTTCTTATCACTACACATTTTGACTGATAACTTAACTGGTTTTCCAATTACGTCGCACGTTCAGTCCAAATTTTAATGCCGACTTGATTGTCTCGCGATATTTTTATATTTCACTCAGACATTCTAGATGTTTTGATTTTTTTTTTTTTTTTTTTTTTTTTTTATCTTGGCTCCTTTTTCTTATGTATTGTTCATAAGTTATCTTACTAAAAGTTATTCTTTTAACATTTATGACATGTTATTATTGTTATTATTTTGTAGTAACATCTTAGTCGCTATACCTTTCAGGTTTTCTGTCTTTGTCGCACAGTTGGTTGTTGTTGTTGTTGTTGTTGTTCCCCAGGCTGCCTGGCCGAACAGCCCCAAGGCCCTGAGCAAGGCCAAGGCCACAACCAAGCGCCCCCACACAGTTGGTGATATTATATTCTACTATGTGGGTTCAAGGATTGTGTGGGTGAGAATGAAAGTAGGAATAAAAACGTGGGTGATTGTGTGTGTGTATTCCCCGACAGAGGATAAACTTGAAAGAAAGAAAGAGGAGTTCTGGATGAATGTGGAGGCGTGCCTGGAGAAGTTTGACAAGAACGAAAGAATATTTCTGATTGGGGATATGAATGGTAGGAAAGTTGAGGGAGTGGTGGGAGGGTAGGGGGTACCATCAGAGGTGAATGGGAATGGTAGTGCACTTGTGGACGTATGTGTGGGGAGGAGGCTGTGGATAGCCAACACCTTCTTCCGACACAGAATGATCCACAGGTACACGTGGAAACGGGTGTGGACGATGGAGGATGAGACAGTGGTGGAACGAAAGTCATTGATTGATTATGTATGTGTGGATGAACGAATGAAGACATTTGTGATGGATGCTAGGGTGTATAGGGGTATTGGAGGGGGTCTGTCTGATCATTATGTAGTGGTAGCAAAGGTTAGGATACAAAATAAGTGGGTGAGGAGAGCTGGAGGGAGGCGAGAGGAGGGTGGAATGGTGAGGAGGGTGGAGAGGTTGCAGGAGGAGGAAGTCAGGGAGGGGTACAGGAGAGCAGTGGAAAGACGACTAGGTGGGTTCGACCTGGAAGTTATGGAGGAAGTGGAGGAGATGAGCAAGGTGTTTAAGGATGAGATCTGTGCAGCATGTGAGGAGGGGTGTGGAGTGAGGAGAAGAGGGAGGGGAGTGAAAGGTACAGCATGGTGGACAGAAGAGGTAAGAATAGCTGTGGAAGAAAAGAAGAAAGCATATAGAGTGTGGTTGGGTAGTAGAGGGAATGAAGATTTCGAGAGACAGAAACGAGCGAGGTACGTAGAGAGTAAGAGGGTGGTGAAGAGAGTAGTGAAGGAAAGTAAGAGAAGAGTAGATGAGGAATTTGGAAGGAATCTGAGTGTAAAATGGAGGGAGAGTAAGAAACTGTTCTGGAAAGAAGTCAAGAAAGTTAGGGAAGGTAGCAAGGAAAACAGTAAGGGTGTGAAAGATAAGAATGGGAGAATGCTAGCCGAGAAGCAAGAGAGAGTCGAAAGATGGAGGGAGTACTTCAATGAGTTGCAGTGAGTTCACTGCTCAATAGGTGGCATTCTGAGAGTGACGGTCTGAGCCTGGAGGGTGAGACGGTGAAGCACTTGAGCGAAGCAACCAGCCGCTTCAGAGATGGAGCTGCTTCGAGCCATGATGGATGCTTCGCATGTCTCACTCCCCAGGCTGGAACAAGACCTCACGGGCTTCACCGTGTTGAGTGGTGGAATGTACAGGCTCTCAGCCTATGCCCGAGAGGGAGTAGTTGGAATATAGAAAAAATGTAGGGAATGAAGAGCCAGCAAACATAGCTGGATATGGTATGGGAGGGAGAAGAAGAGAAGTAGTGGAGGAGGAGGTGGGGATCAGGAGGTCAGAAGTGTGGGAAGCCATGAAAAGAGTGAAGTTGGGGAAAGCACCAGGAACAGATGGAGTGTGTGGGGAAATGTTGAGGTATGGTGGTGAGATAGTGATCGAATGGGTATGGAAAATGTGCAAACTAGCATGGGAGAAGGGGAGTGCACCCGATGACTGGAAGATTGGCATAATAGTCCCCCTATATAAGGGCAAAGGGGAAAGAGGAGTGTGTGGTAACCACCGAGGAGTATGTCTTCTAAGCATAGTAGGGAAGGTATACAGTAGGGTAGTGATTGAGAGAGTGAGAGTGAGAACGGAGATATGGATAGGCGACGAGCAGGGAGGTTTTAGGAAGGGAAGAGGATGTGTAGATCAGATTTTTACCCTGAATTGTGTTGTGGAGAAATATCTGGAGAAGAAACAAAAGGTGTATGTTGCCTTTATGGACTTGGAGAAGGCCTATGACAGAGTGGATAGAGAAGGTTTGTGGAAAGTACTTAGAATATACGGAGTAGATGGCAAGTTGCTGAAAGCAGTAAAGAGCATGTATGAGGGTGCAAAGGCATCAGTACGTGTGGAGAGTGAGCAGAGCGAGTTCTTTGACCTGAATGTTGGTTTGAAACAGGGGTGTGTGATGTCCCCGTGGTTGTTTACTCTATATATGGATGAAGTCATGAAAGAAATACTATCATGAGCAGTGGATGTTGGTGTATCACTGAAAAGGGAGGGAATTGAGTGGAAGCTACCTATACTGCTGTTTGCGGATGATACAGTTCTGATGAGTGATAATGAATGGGAGTTGCAGGGTCTGGTAAATGAGTTTGGAACAGTGTGCTAAAAACGGAATTTGAAGGTAAATGCGGGGAAGAGCAAGGTTATGGTCTTTGAAAAGGGTGAAATCACAGTGTGAGGTGAAGCTGAACGGTCAGGCTATGGAGATCGTCAACTCTTTTAAGTATCTCGGCAGTGTGTTGAGTAAAGATGGGACTATGGATGAAGAAGTGCGGGAGAGGGTACAAAAGGGGAAGAGGGTTGTAGGAACACTGAAAGCAGTAACAAGAAATAGGGTGGTCAGTATGGAAGTGAAGAAGTCCTTGCATGACAGTGTGGTAATCCCGACACTGACTTACGGAAGCGAAGCATGGACGTTGGTTGAGAGACTCAGACCAAGAGTGAGAGCAGTGGAAATGAATTACCTAAGAAGTGCGTGCGGAGTTACATGGAGGGATAGACAGACGAATGAGGAAGTAAGAAGGAGGTGTGGTGTGGAGGTAGATGTGCTGGAAAGTGTGAAAAGGAACAACTTGAGATGGTTCGGCCATATGGAATGTATGGAAAGCGAGAGAATGACTAAGATGGTGTACGAGAGCGAGGTGGAGGGACAGAGAGGGAGAGGTAGACCGAAAGAGAGGTGGAAGGATGGAGTGAGGAAGTATATGAACGAAGGCAGTGCTGGTTGGGGGGAGGGGCGGCGACTGACCGGGGACAGAGGTGCATGGGGACGGTTCGTTCGTGGCCACCCCTTCGGGGATCACGGCGTCAGGCAATAGATAGATAGATGTTTTTGTCTACAATTGTTTTCATGATACGAGCCACTGTAGACACTTTTCAGAGTAATTATGATATTTTAGGCTCCGGGCCAACCGTTAGGTTGGTCTATGATTTATTGAGCCTCCCTCCGGTCTCACTTTGGGTCGGATAGGGCTTAGTCCGGGGCTCTTATAATACATCCCCGCGTTCTCTCTGAGTCCGGGTTGATGCGGAGTAGGCTGAGGAAGGGGGCCTCTTAAATATCTATTCATTCCCTACTTCGCCGGAGTTCCATATTTTTATACTAGGATTCTCCGAGTAGATATTTTTATCTACCACTTTTTACAGAATAACTTTACGGTGCTTTTTAAACCATTCCCCCCGCAACAAGTATTTCTGTTATTTTAGGCTCCGAGCCAACCCTCAGGTTGGTCAATGATTTTTTGAGCCTCAATCCGATCCCACTTTGGGTCGGCTAGTGATTAGTCCGGGACTCTTATTTACATCTCCGGTCACTGGGAGATTCCCGCGTTCTCTCTGAGTCCAGGTTGAAGCGAGTAGGCTGAGGAAGGGGACCTCTTAGATATCTATTCATTGCCTACTTCGCCGGAGTTCCAATTTCATATACAGTGGTCCCTTGCATTTGGCGATTTAATTAGTCTAGCCAAACCATCGCCAAAAGTGTATTTTGCCAAACGTAGATAGTACAGTAGGGGCTAACATAGAACGTGTTCGCATAGAACGAGTCGCTTATAGAACGACCGACCTAAAATATTGTTCCAAAATTTTCGTTAGGAACGAATGTGATCATATAGAACGATTTCGCCATCAAAGTAGGGCAAATCCGAGGAGTTCTCATATAGAGTGCCGAAATATCGTACAAAACGTACGAAATATCGTACGCTCCTGACGGAAATTTACGCTTACAGTGAACATTGACCATATTGGGCCACCAAGAGGCCGTGATCACATAGAACGGCCTCGTTTATCGACCAATTTCTCGTTCTATGGGAGACCCTACTGTACTTTAAATGGGAAAATTATCCATTAGTCTTTGACGAGGCCCGAGTTCACCCTTTTCAAACCGCCCGGCATGCGCATCGTCGATCGCCGACACACTCGGCACCGTCTGCTTACTCTGTTTTTGCTAGAAGACATAGGCCTAGCCTATATATCTCCACAAAGAAATTACCTAACCTAGGTTAGATGTATATCAGGCAGCAGAACTCATTGTTATCTTGTGAATAGTCTTATTGATAAGGAATAACCACATAACCTTACCAACAAGTTGCTAAGTCACTAGCTAGCCAGACCAAGAAATGGTCTAACCTAGCTTAGATATATATCAGGAGGCATAAATCACTTTTACCTTGTGAATGGTGAAGACTAGAATTTTCTATACCAACTGCTTTTCGATTGAGCAAAATAATGAAATTGGTTTTGGATCCGTGGTCACTTCTTTGATTAATTATTGATTGGGCCCCTGAGTCAGCTGATGCGCGCGTGTGTACTTACTCTAGTTGTACTTACTCTAGTTGTATTGCGGGAGTGAGCATGCTCGTTATTTCCCGCCTCCTATACGTGTAGGTGTTATATGTATCGTTGGAATGGCTGTGGATGTGTGTGTAGTCTGTATTTTTAGCCAATTGGCGACATCGGAAACGAAGGCTTAGGGTGGATCTGTATGGTACCATTCTCACTATAGACGGTACCGTCTCGCCCGAAGGCTTAGGTAGCCATCAGCTTAGGTGAACCATATGATACCCATCTCGCCTTGTACCATTTTTGCCAACCCCAGATGGGACGTCACAACGTCGTCCACTTATTCCAGGTACTGTACCTATTTACAGCTAGGTGAACTGACGCTAACACATGAAAGGAGACAAGCCCAATTTGTCTCCGCCCGGCCGGGGATTGATTGTGTTTGTGTGTCGCGGACTGTTCGGCACAATAAACAAAGCAAAACACAAGAGATATGAGGTTCACAAATCGGTTTGGTCAAGATTACTCTGTTAATATACGTTTATGAAATATACCTGGGATATTCTCGCTATCCAAGCAGCTCAGTTAGGGTTTTGTGAGTAGGCCTATCTATAGCCTAACCTCGGCCTAAGAGTAACTCTCAATACGGCGCTCTACTGTAGCCTACATGAAACATTAACACCAATAAAAAAACAATAGATGATAGATAACCAATTTTATTTACCATGAATTATTTAGAGTTAGGCCTGGTGAGACGAACTTGCGGGCGGTGCATTCTGGGCCGACGCCATTCTGTGAAGTCAGCATTCTCGCCAAAAGTGTATTTGAAGCGCCAAATTCGGAATTTATTAGTGGCCCCTCCATCATTGACGAACATGCCTATTACATAAGGCATCCTCTTCAAACACTAATCCGCCGTAGTTTTGAATCTACCGCGCAGAGCATTTAAAAACTGAGGAGCCTTCATCATGAGCGCACGCGACCTCACTCATGGCTTCAGTCATTATGAATTGGGTTCTCACTACGAAAAAACTTCGTAAAAAATAAAAACAAAAAGAAAATAAGAATAACTATCCAATAAGCTTTCCATCATATCGTGGATGTACTTGTGTGGATTTCTGACCAGACGCTGATTCAGGCGTCATTCTTCCTTCTCTGCTCTGCGTTCAGCCTGCCCGGACGTGCCTCCCCACGCTCCGCTAGTTCCGCATTCGTGGCGTCCCTAGTGAGTTTTTTCTCATTTGTTTACTCTAGGATGTATCGAGTAAGGTTAGGATAGGCGTAGCAGGAGTGTCCTGGGCTGGTTGCCCGCAGTGCAGTGTATTTTGGGTCGAGTGTATGGGGCATCTATTTCGGATGTACCCTCGTGGTCCCGTTGTGGACATGTGAACTTTTTCACAGCTGAGTTAGTTTGTGATACAGGCGGCTTTCACTACGCGTTAGTTAGTGCTGCCTTTTATCTTTCTGATGAGGTAAGCTTTATTTCTGACGTTCCCAGCGTATTTTTCTTCACTTAGTGAAGTTTTTTCTGGGTCCCGAGTCAGTCTTCCCTTGGTCGGAAGTTTATGCTACGGTGGTGTTGGCGGTGGTTCCTGTTGTGATATTTCCAGTGTTTGTGTATATTTCAACTTTTATTATGCCGTCTACCTAGGCCTAGCCAGCCGCTCGTAGCTTTGCCACATGTACTAGTGTTATTGTTTATTATTGATAAATATGCCCTACTGTGTCATGTGTATCCGGGTTTTAGTTGTGTATTGGCTAATTCCTCGGACTATAATTGTTTCCTGGTTTAGTTGTGTATTGGCTAATTCCACGGATTATGGAGTGACCTTGGGGTTGTCGTGCGTGGCTCTCCTCGTGTCTCTTGTTGTTCAGATGGTGTCTGTTCAGGGTGGGTTGCCTTCCGGCGGGGTTTTCTCGGTTTCACCATGAAAATCCCGGCCGCGAGCCGTGTTGGGCCACACGTGGTTGTTAACACTGGCTTGTTTCCCCGGCGTTGGGGTGTCTGTGGCTCTCCAGGACTGCGTCTCTGTGGATGCCTGGTTTCAGGCCTCCTTTGATTCCCGGCGGGATGGCTGTTCCCATCTATAAAACGTTTGTTCATGCGGACATACGTTATGTAGTTTTTCTACCCGGTTTTACAAAAGCCACTTGAAAAACCTAGCTGTTGTTTTAGGCTTTCCTCCCCGGCGATCTTTTACAAAGAAGTGGGGACAGGAACTTATGGGGTTAACGTTTGGACATCTCACCCGGCGGGTGCACCTGGGTAGGGTGGGATGAACGACTTATGTCTTTCAGTTAGTTAACCAATCCATTTAGTGATACTATGTGTATCGCCGCCTTTACTTTTACGGCAATTGAAGGTTCAATTTAGGTTATTATCGATTCTTCTCACCCGGCGGGTGCTCCTAGGTGGAGGAACTAAGGAATTTACAAAATTCGATTTCGATTTAACCACTTAATTTAGTGATACAAGTAGGTATCGCCGCCTTCTAACTTACGGCGATCTTTTGTGACAATTCGTTAGACATCAGATCTCGTATCATCCTGCCCTGTGCTATTCTACTAAAATATTTCAAGGGCCGGCGTCTTTTGGGGGGTTGCTTTGTTACAAAATTGAATCTTGAGACAGTCGCCACCACCAAGAGACTATAAGCGCCATGCTGGACCGTTATATTATATCAGAGGGTATTCTTCACTTTCTTTAACAAAAGATTTGTTTAGATTTCTGAACCCCACCGCGTAGCGAGCTGTGTTTGTGCCATTACATCTCGTTACCCGGCGGGTTATTAACACTTGTGCGCGAACATGTTGGGTTAACCTTATGAGCATTAATTCCTGGAAATTTTCTTTTTTTTCCAGAGCTGAGCTCCGGCGGACCAATACAGACCCGGCGGTAGTTTTCCTCCCACCAGTCTCTGTCATGGCTACCGTGGCCCCAGTTTTTGCTTTGTGCACTACCACTGCTTGTGCTGGTATCCCTATTTTTGCGCATACCCGTTGCATAAGGTGTGTTAAATGTCTAGACCGTTCAAGGGGTCTCTGGGTTATGCGTAATTGTTCTTTTTGCTCCCAATTAGCTTTAAAGGTCCTTTGTGATAATGATAAGACCGCGGCGGTAGCCTTAAGAGAGGTTAGGCAACAGATGTCAGCCTACACTACCATTGTTGCACATAAATCACTTCAATGTGACAACGTCCCACTTTGGGATAGATTGCTCTCCGAACACCCTCCCCCTAAACGTTCCTCTAGAGTCACGAGTATTAAAGTCGGGCCTCTTCACCGGCGAGTAAGAAGAGCAGGACGGAAGGTTCCACCAGTGGTCACGGCGAGGATTCCTCTAGATCTAAGAATAGTTCGCGGTCACACCGTAGCCATAAATCCTCTAAAAAGGATTCTCATAAACGGAAGTCCTCTCGACATTCACCAACTTCTAGTGCATCTCATCGTACCTCTACCCCAGACAGAGTTTGTGTTAAGGCCCAAGAGTCCAGTGCAGTGCCTGTCCCAAAAGAGGATTTGCCACTTAATATTTTAACCCTGGAATTGGAAAGTTCTGGGGTTTCAGTAATTGAGAATGTTTCAGACTCTCAAGAGAGCGTAGGCCAGGGCCTAGGTGTTTGGCGGTTTGCGCAACCAGGGTCTGATCACCCACGTCCGACTCAAACGAGTCACACAGTAGCCGATGTCCACAGGGACGGGGCGATCCCATCCTCTATCCCAGACTTATCTTGGCAACAAGGTACCCCTGCCTCGGCGGGGTCTTCTCAGGAGGATCAGGAGGAGAAAGATGAAGTTTCTATAATTTCGGAGATGGAAGGACAAGGGTCAGGCTCAGGCTTGGATGCCGCACAGGATACTAATGATTCACCTGTAAGTTCTTCATCAAACCAGTTTGTTACGGCACAAGAAATTAATGGGCTGCTTACTCATGCTTTATCTAAATTTTTTGGTCAACAACAGGAAAACCCCACAACGGACTTGGGGGCTCCCAAGACAAGTTCTACGGTACGGCCTCTGATGACTTCGATTGATTTATCTAAGATCCCTAACCCTCCCACTCTGTTAACCTCAGGGATCAATAGGCCTGCTACGGCGGCTTTGACAACTTCAAATATCAGGGTCATAACGGATGTCAATCCACCCCCTCTAGACAAAGCGCCTCTTAGAAAGGTAGCTATGCCCTTACTTTATGGGCCAGACGAGTCATGGGTTCTTTTGAACTCCTCTAAACCAGAGCTTGCCCAACCTACTTTGTCAGGGGAACTCCCGGTACCGCGTGAGTGGGTCATCCAGGGCAATAAGTCAAAGAAACTAAGGGCCGTGGATACTTTAGGTAATGTTCTGGACGTAAACATCAAGGCTATACCTAGTTATTATCACCAAGATTATGTTGTGTATGCTTCTAAGCCTGCTTTGCCCCCTGCCTCAGCTTCAAAACTATTTTCGGACTGGTCTAAGCTGGATGGGTTTAATGATATTAAGACTCTGTCAGCTCTCACTCCTGAACTAGATTTACAGACCGTCACAGACGACGCAGCTAATCCAGTTTTGAAGGTTGGACAGTTGGGACCAGGACCTTGGGTAGACTGGGAGGTAGAGGCTCAAAACTTTGCAACCACTTTCACTTCTAAATCTTCCCTCAGGATACTCATTCATGGTTCTCCATGCCGGTGGGTTCTGCCGGCGGAGTCCCGTCAGCTTTGTTTTCATTTCTAGCTGCCCCTAAGATTAATCTTTGTGAGCTGAAGGACCCGTTCACTACCCCTACCCCTACTCACCTAGACAGAGAATTTAGGCTACGGGGAAAAGCTTTTTGCCTGTTCTCACAGTACATAGTATCTCAGCAGGTGGCTAAGTCTTTACTACGATCCACTCAGGCAATCGCAGATGCGGATGCTCGAAGATCGGTTGAGTTATCCCGGCGACTGATTCTTCAGTCGTCAATCCAATCCTTGGGTGACATACGTACCGCCTTGCTTGAGGCGGTACGAGCACGACAAGATCTTAGGATGTCGTTAGTTCACAAGCTACCTGATCGCATTGCTAATCAGGTGGTTATGTCACCAGTGCTTACTCCCTCTTTAATGACCCCTGAAGTGTGGCGAACTGTGTTCAATATGGCACAGGCCATTAAGCACAGTCCCACCCCTTCTAAGAAACCTGCATTTAACTTCCCCAAACCCAGGCCTACTACTAAAGCTCAGCCAGGGGGATCTAAACCTTTTCTTCCGCCTAAGTCCTCCCACGCCCCCCAGGGTCAGTTCAGGCATAGACAGAGTAGGTTTTCAGGTCAGAGAGGACGCGGCCAACATAAACCAGGTCAGGGCCAGTCTTCGGCCAACACCAGCCAGCCGGCGAAGCGTCCAGCACCAACCCCACCATCAAAAAACTAAAGTCTCTCTCACTCCCGGCGCCTACCTTAAGGCCGGAGGAACCGAGGGTAGTACAGCCGGCGAACCCTTGTCTGCTAACTGGGTCGTTCCGAACATGTCACCAAGCATGGCCGTTAAACACTTGGGCACGGATGGTGGCACGCAAAGGCATCACTTGGCAGTGGCTCCGGCGACCTCGTTTACGTCAGCCGACAACGGCGAATTTTGTTTCTTTAGAGGTGGAGTCACTAGCCCAGGAAATGATTGCCAAGAATGTCATCATCCCGGTCCCCCCAAATTACCCTGTATTCACGTCCAAACTATTTTTGGTTCCCAAAAGGGACAGTGTTCAGATGAGGCCGGTCGTAGACCTGTCTTATCTGAATCTTCACATTCACAACGAATCTTTCAGAATGTTAACAGTACACCAAATCAGGCTAACACTTCCGCCGGGAGGTTGGATGTGTTCACTAGACCTGACAGACGCCTATTGGCACGTATCGGTCAACAAAAGATTTCAAAGGTTTTTGGCCTTACGGATCAGGCACCAAAATTTTGTTTTTCAGAGGATGCCGTTCGGCTTGAACCTGGCACCTCGATTATTCACAAAACTAGTCCGGCAAGCCCTGATGCCATTGTTAAAACAGGGGATCAGAGTGTTGTGGTATCTGGACGACTGGCTGGTGGTGGCAGAGACACATCAATTATGCATAAAACATGTCAATATCATTTTAAATCATGTCAAAACTCTAGGGTTCAAGGTAAATCTGGTAAAGTCAAACCTTGTGCCCTCACGAGTAATTCAGTGGATAGGGCTGGTCTGGGACACCGCCGCTCTCACTCTGAGTCAGAGTGTGGACAATCGCAACAGGTTTCGCAGGAAACTGTTCAGGTTTCTTCACAGTCTGACTACGACGCGAAGGGTCTGGGAGTCTCTGGTCGGCTCTCTCAACTGGATTCAACTAACTGTCAAGTTGGCCCGGTTGAAAGTAAAACGATTAATATTGAAAGGCAACAAATATTTCCCGCTCTTACCGGCGGGAAAATTATGGCCCATCCCGAAATTAATCCACACCTTACTAGCGGTCTGGGCGAAGAGGGAAACATTGCACTCAATAATGTCATGGACCTCTCCTCCACCAACGGTATGGGTAGACACGGATGCGTCAGGCACAATAGGTTGGGGATTTCAGTCAAATCAGGGGCACCAGGGTCAGGGGCTTTGGTCCCACTTAGAAATCTCGCACATCAATGTCAAAGAATTACTAGTCCCCTTGTATTTCCTTCAGGCTCACGGCCCGGCGTTACGGGGCAAGTCGGTGGCCTTCAGAATGGACAATCTGAATGCAGTCCACTGTATTCAGAAACAAGGGTCAACGAGGTCAAGGAAGTTGCTATACGTGTCGGAAGAGATTTTTGCTCTAGCCAACAGTCTAGATATTTATCTTCACGCATCTTATCTCCCAGGCGTAGCGAACGTCTGGGCAGACGCTCTGTCCCGGAGACAGAGCACGACAGTAGAATGGGAGCTCAAGCAACCCATTTTCAACCTAATGATTGCAGAGCTCTCCCATCCACAAGTGGATCTTTTTGCGTCCGAGGAGACTCACAAACTCCCTCTATACCTCACCCGCCGGGCGAAAACGCCGGCAGGGGGGCCAGACGCCCTAGTGACAGACTGGAACAGATGGAACTCCATCTATCTGTTTCCGCCGCCAGATGCGTCACTAATGTGCCACGTAGTGAACAAACTACGAGATTATCGAGGCTTAGTCTCGCTAATCGCGCCACTGTGGCCGGCGCAGTTGTGGTACCAGCAATTGAAAATGTGGTGCCCGGACCCGGTATCGCTCCCGGTCGGGTATTTCCACTTAGACACGATTGGCAACCTAGCGACCTCGCTGACTTTTGCATTATGGACATTCAGGAGGCCAAGTGGCTAGCACCATACGGTAGAGATGTGACAAATAAATTACTTAATCAATATACTCAGTCTACAAAACGACAGTATCAATCACATTGGCAAGCCTTTACTTCTTGGATCGTTAGGACAGAACAAACTGTACCCTCAGTGGCATTAGTTTTTAATTATTTGAATTATCTGTTTGAGCAGAAACATTTATCTGTGGTAACATTAAAAAATCACTTAACTGCGATTAGAGTGCCCTTTTTAGACCTTACGGGTCTTTCCATACCGGTAGCGGAGGAAACAGGTTTTATGAGAGCATGTTTTAAACTCCGCCCACCTCCCCGTCAGCTCATGCCTACTTGGTCTCTGGACAAAGCTTTGTCTTTGCTTCACTCTCGTCTGTACCAAAATACTGCAGACTTTGCATTACTCTTAAAAAAGGCGGTTTTCCTTTTGGCTTTGGCCACCGGAAACAGAGTGTCTGAGCTGGCGGCGATGAGCAACACACCTAATTGTCTTAGGTTTGGTAGACTTAATGAATGTATTTCCATTGCACCCTCCCCAGGTTTTGTAGCCAAGAATGAGCATAGTGCACACGTGTTTTCTGAGTTCACGGTGCCGGCGTTAAAAAGGGGAAAGGTGCATCATAATTTATGTCCAGTGCAAGCTCTAACCAAATATTTGAGAGTAGCTCCTCAAAACCCCCAAGGTGCTTTATGGGTAGCAAGTACGGGTAAACGCTTACTTAAACGGCGATTAGCCTCTCTTCTGGTAGAAGTCATTAAAGAAAGTAATCCCGGCGTTGTGGGTCGGGCCCACGATTTACGCAATTGGGCAGCCTCTTTACGTTTCCTGAAATTTTTTTCAGTTGAAGACATAGCGTCCACACAGTTGTGGGTGTCTAATCATACGTTTCTGTCTAGATACTTGTCAGTTGCTCTAGACAAACCTTCCTTACCATGTATAGCTTTAACCCTCTCACCACGGAAGGGCTCTTGAACGCCCATAAAAAAGCATATAACAGGTACCCGGATGGTATCTTGAACGCCCAGTGGTTGAAAGCCTGTGAGCTTCGTGTGCGAGGCGTCGGTCCGACGCATGTAAACAACAGCCGGCTGGACCGTCGCCCCGCATCTCCGGCCACAAGAAGGAGAGCGTCGCTTGTTCGTGTGTGCCTGTATGTTGTTGTTAAGTATCGAAAAGTGGTGTAAAGTGGCTGTTTTGGCCATAAAGTTATCTCCAATGAAATCATCATCACAGCTCAACCAGTTGACTTAGAGAGCTCTACTTAATGCCATTCTACAGGTAAATAACACAGCTACGCTTGGGGATGCGCGGGAATGCGGGAAGCAGTCTGATTAACGAATATACGGTAGCCTAGCCTAGACGTTTTTCGGCCAAAACACCCGGGTTTCGAGGAATATATATATAATACATAGCCGGGGCTGGAGGGTTAAGGCAGAGGGTCTAGGTGGCCCTGCAGTCACTTTTGTTTACTTTCACGGGAAAGGGGGGGGGGGGTGCAGTCAGTTGACATAGGACACCCTAGACCCCGCCGGAGTATGAGAGCTGTGATACAATTTAAGGTTAAAATGTGATATGAAAATTTCTCAGTGAGAAATTGTGCTAGTACAATGTTAAGTACAAAACAACGGTGTTGTTAGAGTAGTTTAGCTGCGAAAGCAATTTAATTTTAGAATAATGGAGTTCCTTTGCAATTTATCTCCAAGTTTATGTTGGGGTTTATTATGTGCACATATAAACTTATAACTTGTTATTTTTTGTCACCACTCGTTGAGTGGGGTGCCTTTGTAACTACAGATCTGTGTTCAGAATCTTCAGGGTTACCCATTTTTTGTCAGGCAGGCTTCTTTGAAGCACGCACCTGCCTGAACCCCCTTTTTCTTGTATTTTTTCGGCTACGCCGTTGTTAAATATATTTTCAAAGTAAGAATACTATGTGGTTGTTTTTATTATCTGCTTTTCTAGAGTTATGATATGATTACGAATGTCCCCCTCCAGTCTTAGAAATCAGGCATGTTCGTCAATGATGGAGGGGCCACTAATAAATTATAGGTTTGACTCCTGTAAGGAGATAAAGAAAACCTAATATTTAGTAGTGGCCCCGTAATCATTGACGACTGGGGCCCTCCCGACCGTCCCCTTCCCATTCGTTGATGTATTAAGGATTTTGGTTTACTTGATATGTCAGTGAAGGAAGAATGACGCCTGAATCAGCGTCTGGTCAGAAATCCACACAAGTACATCCACGATATGATGGAAAGCTTATTGGATAGTTATTCTTATTTTCTTTTTGTTTTTATTTTTTACGAAGTTTTTTCGTAGTGAGAACCCAATTCATAATGACTGAAGCCATGAGTGAGGTCGCGTGCGCTCATGATGAAGGCTCCTCAGTTTTTAAATGCTCTGCGCGGTAGATTCAAAACTACGGCGGATTAGTGTTTGAAGAGGATGCCTTATGTAATAGGCATGTTCGTCAATGATTACGGGGCCACTACTAAATATTAGGTTTTCTTTATCTCCTTACAGGAGTCAAACCTATAATTAGACTTATATGTCATACGTCTTCATAGTCTATGTACCTTCCAGGTTTTCTGTCCTGTTGCAGAGCGGATAAATGTTATTCTTTTATGATACTTTTGCCTGTGATTATTTTTTATACTTGCCACCGTAGCCTCCCTTTTCAAAAAATATGATTTTAAGCTACGAACCAACCTTCAGTTGGGCCCCTTTTTAGAGTCTCACTCCGGTCCTTTTTAGGTCGGTTAGTGTTAGACTGGGCTTAATTTTATATCTCCGGTCACTAGGAGATCCCTGTGTACTATTTGAAGTCCGGGGGGTAGCAGAGTATAGGCGGAGGGTGGGGGCCTCATTTGTATATCTTTTATTTGTGCCTACTCTGCCGGAGTTCTCTAGTTTATATCTACGAGGCTCCGGGTATTTTTACCTACCATTTTGCTTTTACTACAAGGTGCTTTTGTCATACACCTCACCCCTTTCTTCCACTCGGAGTTTTTTCCAGTGGTACACTGTCATAGCCTTATCTCCGGGGCTCCAGAGTTAAGAACCTGTTCCCTCACCAGTTTTTATTAACTCCGGTTCACAAACACCGAGTGCTACTATAGCTCCGAGTGCATTTATGTCAAAATTTATATTTTACTCCGGTTCACTACAGACAGTATCTCCGAGTACTCTAACCCTTAAAGAGAATACATACTCCGGTTTCCATATACAGTAAACTTCCGTTAATCCGAAGAGCAGCGGACGGGCTCTCGTTCGGATTAGTGGATTTTTCGGATTATCGGACTTTACCCCTATGAACCTGTGTATGACGAAAACATTGAGACATTAGGCCACCCAAATGACACAATGGTGCACACACACATATCATATGTTCATGAAATCACTTCAAAAGTTTACCATTGTCATTGTAGCCTATTAACTACTTCAAAACATTCAGATTAATGGTCAAAGGAATCTGCTGATATAAACGTCTTCTTCTTCTTCCGTCTACTAGCGAGTTTGTCTTGCTCTTGAAGATCAGATGTGGTTCGGGAAGTAATGCCTTAACAACGGCACTTCCCTGAGAGGTTCTTGTAATTTTCCTTTTGTGATTTTCCTTTTGTGACGTGCTCTGTTATATTATATTGTATTGAAAGCACCCTTGTCTTGTTGTCTTGAAAGCACCCTTGGGATGCTCCGATCACTGAACTATAAATAGTAGCGTATCGGAACATCCAAAGGTGCGTTTTCAAGCTCAAGACTAATACGTCCAAAGGTGCGTTTTCAAGCTCAAGACTGAATGCGCTTGCAGAAAATGCGGTGCAAGCCAGTAGCGCATCGGAGCGTCCCAAGGATGCGTTCAAGAGCAAAACAAACTCTCTAGCAGACGATGTGGAAGAAGAAGAAGACGAAGGTGTTTACGATTATATCAGTAGCTTCCTTTGACCATTAATCTGAATGTTTTGAAGTAGATAATAGGCTACAATGACAATGGTAAACTTTTAAAGTGAATTCATGAACATATGATATGTGTGTGCTCCATTATGTGTCATTTGAGTGGCCTAATGCCTCAAAAAGGGGACTTTGGGACTTCTTGAAAGGTGCGTTTTCAAGCTCAAGACTGAATGCGCTTGCAGAAAATGCGGTGCAAGCCAGTAGCGCATCGGAGCGTCCCAAGGATGCGTTCAAGAGCAAAACAAACTCTCTAGCAGACGATGTGGAAGAAGAAGAAGACGAAGGTGTTTACGATTATATCAGTAGCTTCCTTTGACCATTAATCTGAATGTTTTGAAGTAGATAATAGGCTACAATGACAATGGTAAACTTTTAAAGTGAATTCATGAACATATGATATGTGTGTGCTCCATTATGTGTCATTTGAGTGGCCTAATGCCTCAAAAAGGGGACTTTGGGACTTCTTGAAATTCGGACCATCGGGTGAATTCGGATTTGGCCTCAAATTGAAAAATTCGGACTATTGGGAGATTCGAATCATCGGTCGTCGGATTAACGGACTTTTACTGTACCGAGTTGTATACCACTCTAACTCCGGGTATTCAACAAAAGCGTCTTAACTCCGGTTCTCAAACACCGAGTTCTATCAACATATCTCCGAGTATCCCTTAGCGAGAACATATCTCCGGTTCCTATATAACTTCTAACTCCGGGTATACAACAATAGTGACTTCACTCCGAGTCCCAGAACACTCTGAGTAATCTAATATTGTCAATTAACTCCGGTTCCCAGACACCGAGTTCTGTCAACCAACTCCGGGTATTCAAACGATATTAACTTATTTCCGGTTCCAGACACCGAGTTATACCAATAGGCCTACCAAGTCCTACTAGCACACTCCAGGTAGGCCTATTCAATTATTATTCAAGTTGGCAGTCCTAGATGACGAAGTTCAAATTGGTAATTAATAGAATCACCTTCAAGAACTTTTTACAATACTTGTATATGCTTAGTATAGTACTAGAGATAACTAAATTTTAACAAAGTCCCGAGTAAAACTTCATTCACTCAGTATTACTGATAATGTTTATAGTCATTCAGAGTGGGACGAAAGGTGCACTAAACTTTCCAATCCTAAATTATGGTACAAGGATGTACAATTATTCCTACCCTTTATTAAGAACAGTATTTCAATTTAACAGCATGGTGGACAGAAGAGGTAAGAATAGCTGTGGAAGAAAAGAAGAAAGCATATAGAGAGTGGTTGGGTAGTAGAGGGAATGAAGATTCCGAGAGACAGAAACGAGCGAGGTACGTGGAGAGTAAGAGGGTGGTGAAGAGAGTAGTGAAGGAAAGTAAGAGAAGAGTAGATGAGGAATTTGGAAGGAATCTGAGTGTAAAATGGAGGGAGAGTAAGAAACTGTTCTGGAAAGAAGTCAAGAAAGTTTAGGGAAGGTAGCAAGGGAAACAGTAAGGGTGTGAAAGATAAGAATGGGAGAATGCTAGCCGAGAAGCAAGAGAGAGTCGAAAGATGGAGGGAGTACTTCAGTGAGCTGCTAAATGTAAGGAATGAAGAGCCAGCAAACATAGCTGGATATGGTATGGGAGGGAGAAGAAGAGAAGTAGTGGAGGAGGAGGTGGGGATCAGGAGGTCAGAAGTGTGGGAAGCCATGAGAGTGACGTTGGGGAAAGCACCAGGAACAGATGGAGTGTGTGGGGAAATGTTGAGGTATGGTGGTGAGTTAGTGATAGAATGGGTATGGAAAATGTGCAAACTAGCATGGGAGAAGGGGAGTGCACCCGATGACTGGAAGACTGGCATAATATTCCCCCTATATAAGGGCAAAGGGGAAAGAGGAGTGTGTGGTAACCACCGAGGAATATGTCTTCTAAGCGTAGTAGGGAAGGTATACAGTAGGGTAGTGATTGAGAGAGTGAGAGTGAGAACGGAGAAATGGATAGGCGACGAGCAGGGAGGTTTTAGGAAGGGAAGAGGATGTGTAGATCAGATTTTTACCCTGAATTTTGTTGTGGAAAAGTATCTGGAGAAGAAACAAAAGGTGTATGTTGCCTTTACGGACTTGGAGAAGGCCTATGACAGAGTGGATAGAGAAGGTTTGTGGAAAGTACTTAGAATATACGGAGTAGAGGGCAAGTTGCTGAAAGCAGTGAAGAGCATGTATGAGGGTGCAAAGGCGGCAGTACGTGTGGAGAGTGAGCAGAGCGAGTTCTTTGACCTGAATGTTGGTTTGAAACAGGGGTGTGTGATGTCCCCGTGGTTGTTTACTGTATATATGGATGGAGTCATGAAAGAAATACTATCAAGAGCAGTGGATGTTGGTGTATCACTGAAAAGGGAGGGAATTGAGTGGAAGCTACCTATACTGCTGTTTGTGGATGATACAGTTCTGATGAGTGATAATGAATGGGAGTTGCAGGGTCTGGTAAATGAGTTTGGAACAGTGTGCGAAAAACGGAATTTGAAGGTAAATGCGGGGAAGAGCAAGGTTATGGTCTTCGAAAGGGGTGAAGTCACAGAGTGTGAGGTGAAGCTGAACGGTCAGGCTATGGAGATCGTCAACTCTTTTAAGTATCTGGGCAGTGTGTTGAGTAAAGATGGGACTATGGATGAAGAAGTGCGGGAGAGGGTACAACAGGGGAAGAGGGTTGTAGGAATGCTATAAGCAGTAACAAGAAATAGGGTGGTCAGTATGGAAGTGAAGAAGTCCTTGCATGACAGTGTGGTTATCCCGACACTGACTTACGGAAGCGAAGCATGGACGTTGGTTGAGAGACTCAGACCAAGAGCGAGAGCAGTGGAAATGAATTACTTAAGGAGTGCGTGCAGAGTTACATGGAGGGATAGACAGACTAATGAGGAAGTAAGAAGGAGGTGTGGTGTGGAGGTAGATGTGCTGGAAAGTGTGAAAAGGAACAACTTGAGATGGTTCGGCCATATGGAACGTATGGAAATCGAGAGAATGACTAAGAGGGTGTACGAGAGCGAGGTGGAGGGACAGAGAGGGAGAGGTAGACCGAATGAGAGGTGGAAGGATAGAGTGAGGAAGTACATGAACGAAGGCGGTGCTGGTTGGGGGGAGGGGCGTCGACTGACTGGGGACAGAGGTGCATGGGGGCGGTTCGTTCGTGGCCACCCCTTCGGGGATCACGGCGTCAGGCGATAGATAGATGGATTTCAATACCATAGTTACCCTGTTCATTCATGCATAGCCATATAGGTTAGGAGGATTAATAATTTAGCCGTCCGGCTGGCTTAGTTGATAGCGTTCCTGATAACCATCTTGCAGGTCTCGCGTTTCAATCCCCTCTCAGATTGAAAAGTTTTCAGGGATATAGCCGTCGGTCACCATCTCCCCACGAGCAAGGAGGATGGGTAATAGTCAATGGTAAACTAAAGAAAGCCAAGCGCTGGTGAATCCTCGAAGGAGGAGAACGGGCGCTATATAAGTAACCTGACGATTTTTATTGTTATTATAATTAATAACTTTTATTCCCAAACAAAGGTGGTACAAAATTAAGAGATATTATCTCTTTCCTTAGGCCAAGTACAGACCTCCCTCGGGTAGCGCGGCTTTGGATAGCGCGGTTTTGGTCTAACGTGGGTACCCCCTAGTCTTCAGCACCAATAGAATTAATCCCATAAGTTCTTTGCTTTGTGTAGCGCGGTTTTGCGTAGCGCGGACCAGTACGATATATCCGCGCTACCCGAGGGAATACTAAAAATTTGATTTACAAAGAATCCCACATTATCACTCCTTCAATAAAGGATACTATGATATTGTTGTTCACGTATAACTACTAGTAGTAAATCAATAATTTTGATTCACAAAGATTCCCAGGTTACCACTCCTCCAATAAGGATACTATGGTATAATCAGTATCATTCAAGGCTAACGCTTGACTACTCAACTCGACAATAAACATTTCATATTTTAGGCTCCGGACCAACTCTCGAGTTGGTCAAGGACCCCAATGGAAATACGCCTAACGGCCTTATTGGGCTATACTTAGTTGGAATTATGCAAAGCTGGTACATGTCATATTTGTAACATACTATGTGGTACCAACTCAGTAAATTGCTAACTGAATAAATAATACTATTATTATTATTAATGATGCATTGAACCTCCCTCCGGTCCCACTTTGGGTCGGCGAGTGTCTGGGTCTGGGGCTCTTTTACATATCTTCGATCACTAGAAGACCACCACATTCTCTCTGAGTCAGGGTTTTAGGAGAGTAGGCTGAGAGAGGGACCCTCTTAGATATTTATAACATTGCCTTCTCTGCCGGAGTTCCAAAAGTCTCATACTAGAGTTCTCCAATTAGATATTTTTCTCTATCATGTATTACGGAATAGGTTTTGTTCACTCTATTTCCGTCCGAATCTTGAGTCCTCCATACCAGTCCGAGAAAACTATTAGGTACTTAGTAAATTTTACCCCCGCACCTATTAAACAACAAAGAGTTATTCCGTCAGTCATTACCGAGTAATTTCTTTACCCTGAGTCCTCATACTACAAAGGACAACACTGGGAATTAATTTTCCGTCTAGTAATTCCCAAGTAATATTTTCCCCAAGTCCCCACTATAACAGAGGTCACTTCTTTAGGGTCTACTTAACTAGTAGAGTAATGATTCATTAGCCTGTTTTCCTTACGCCTCAGCACAACATGCTAGAGTTCTGGGTATCCCTAGCACCAACCATTCCTTTTAATAAATTGTTCGACTAGGGTCTGTTTTAACCCTTCCTCCTCGGGCTGTCTTACCAAATGATGGTCGCCCCTACCCGGGCGATATGGCTGAAAAACGTCTAGGCCTAGGCTACCGTATTTATGTTTATTTTCACTGCTAGAACTTTCCCACTCATCTATAATCATAGTGCGGTTTTCAATCTGTATTTTGGCATTCAGTAGAGCTCTGTAAGTCAACTGGTTCAGTTGTGATGACGATTTCAGTGGAGCCAATATTGCAGAGATGTTGCCAATATGGGGGCTTTTTAGACACTAATTTCGTCATGACGTCAGAACAATAACATTGAGGAGTCTTCTGCTTGTTTTGGGAGGTGCAGTGACGAACGCTTGGGTTTGTTGACATACGTCGTACGCACGGCGTTCGGACCAAGCTTAATTAGGCTATTAAGCTCATGCCTTAGATAAGGCATACCGGGTAGCGGCCCTTCTTTCGTGCTGTCCTTACCTAAGGCAGACCGGGTAGGAAGGGTTAAAAAACCTGACAGAACTGATACAGTCAATTGCTATCTTACCTTTACACAACTGGTTGTTCCGGTCCCACTTTGGGTCGGCTAACACTTAGTCCGGAGCTCTAATAATGACACCTCCAGTCAGTAGGAGTTCCCCGCGTTCTCTATGAGTCCGGGTTGCAGAGGAAGGGAGTCTCTTAGATAACTATTCATTGCCTACTTCGCCGGAGTTCCACATTCACATACCAGAATTCTCCAGGTAGATAATTTTATCTATCCTTTATTACAGAATAACTTTCACGGGCTCAATCAACCATTTCCCCATACACCTCTTAATCACACAGGGTTATTCTGGCAATTTGGCTGAGTCAGATCCTTGACTCCGTGTCCCCATAATTGACGAGGATATTTCTTAGGAACAAAAGGTTGGGGAAGGACTTTACACTCTCAGATAAACGACCCATAGGCGATTATCCAACCTTTTGGTTTTATTATGTTCTCTCCACCAACATACTTTACTCCTAAACTCGGTTAATGAAATTAACAAACACATGTGGCAGTCCGGGGATTCGAACCTAGGCTGCTCACACTGAAAATCACCACACTTATGCATTGCACCACAAAGACAGTTTTACAAGACAACTCACTCACACTAATGAGGAGTAGCAGATCCTATTCATGACACATACTCTAGGGCAACATTATCACACATAAGAGAAGTCTATCTTTGCAAAACCCTTCGGACAATAGGAGAGGTCAGAACAGCCCTTTTCATGACGTCCAAAGCACGTCAAGACCTCCGTATCTTTCTATCTAAAAAACTCTGCCCAAAGACATCAAGACTAGAATCTTGATCTCTCCATCTATTCTAACAGATTAACAACCACAAATACTTGGTCTGAAGTATCAGCACTACTTTTTATAACCGTCTCTAAGGTTCTCTCGTGTTGACTTTATTAGATTCAGATCTCAACGACACTCAACAGGCCACAGTAGTCGGGACAGACTGGTTAATTCATCCCCAGACAACAAATTAGACAGACTCAGACACACCAACAACAGTCTGACCTTTCAAGAGCACATACCGGTTCAAGGACCTAACTTAGTTCATCTTAGCCTTGCATCACATTATATCGCAAGGCACAACCGATTCTTTCCAGGCCAGTTACACAGCATGACCGAAAGGACCTTGGTCCAGACATTTAATAAAGCATAGTCTGTTTTGGGACTGGGAGAGACGACCGTTCTTTCGTAAGTACGTATACAACGTCTCATACCAGTAAAGGTGCCAACACTCGAAAAAGCGATGCTTCAGTGAGGAATTCGAGTGAACATTCCTCCCACATCAAAAGTTTTCTGTCTCACTTAGTTCTAGTACCAAAACGAGATAGCCTACAGTTCAGACCAGTCATAGAATTATCAATCCTCAATAAGTTTATGGTAAATCACTTTTTCGTGATGATAACAATACAACAAATATCACAGCCCTACGTCTGAATAGTAAAGTGGGAACCCTAGGTTTACCTCAGTTGGGAAACCCTATCACACAACATACATCAAATACTTGACTACTACAAGTATGCAAGACAGTACATACAAAAAACAATTCCAAACGGCTGTGGGAGTCGTTAACCCTCTCACGACCATATGATGCAGAGGTTGCCAGATTAGCAATAAGAAATAGAGTTCTCTCACTCTTATAATTACCTCTCCAAAATGAGTTTTCTGCCCACAACTAACTCAAAGACAACTGCAGAGGTTAAAGTAACTAAACTAAAGGTTTCTAAATACCCCTGATGGTAACAAGGCTTTAAAGTATCCCCAATAGGCTCAAAATTGCGTCAAGGACGTGAGAGGGTTAATAGGGTCAAAATATTAGGTTCAGCTACCTGTTCCGTTGGACAAACTTTGCCTGAATCCTTACATCAGGCTAAACAACAGAGCTTTTCCAAGTCAATCAACCTCATACCCTAATTACATTCCCTCAGCATTTTATCAGACTTCTAAACTTCTGGATAAGACCTGAGACCCCTTCCCCGACAGCCCTCTAGTCAGAACCGCCACCACCATCTTGGACACAGCGGGAGCCCCGAGCTGGAGTTACCAATCATCAGACGGTCGCCAGACACAAAGTCGCTAGACCTCTCTCAATCTCTCTCACTTAAATACAAAGGAACTACTTGTCCCTCGATTTTCCTGAAAAATCATGCCCTTGCACTCCAACACAGAGTACAATAATAGCCTTTCACATGGACAACACATCAGCCGTGTCCTGTATCAACAGCAGGGGCGTCATTTCATTTATCCTTGGGAGGGGCAAAGGCTGTTTCTGAGGCCCCCCCTGTTCCCACCTTCCCGCAGGGGTGGGTGGCGAGCGCAGCGAGCCTAATCAGCTGGGGGGTTCGGGGGGGCGCTGTAAGCCCCCCCCGATTTTGTTGTTGAAATATGAGCAATTTTAGGAGCATTCTGAAGGCTTCTCCTGGTCTCCAATCTAGTGTGGCGGCACACCATGGCGGAAGGCGGACGCAAGTTTGAGGCTCCGGCATATGTTATGGGAATAGTCAATTAATTCAAGGATATCGAGTGCATACGGGGCTAACAAGAAGAGGAAGGATTTAGTGAAGGTTTGGAGGATATATTGGTGTGGTGGAGGGGTGATATATAGTGTAATAAGAGTGTGTAGTGACGGGACAGCGGTAGGGTTGTGAGTTGTTGAGTTTGTAAACAAACATGGCAGAGGGAATTTCGGGTATGACGGAGGCGGAAGGAAGGTTACAACGTTTTCGGGGATTTAAGAGCACAGATAAGAAGTTAGAAGAGGTTAGTATTGTTGTGAAGGATTTGGAAAAGTGGATGAGTGATACGGAGAAATGGAAGGGGGATATTGGTGAGAAAGTTAAGGCACTGTGTGTAATGTGTGGTGTGATAGGTGGGGAAGGGAATAGGCCTAGCGAAGGAAGTGAATGCAGGCCTTTTTGGCAGTTAATGAGAGCCTAGAGATAGTATTGAAAAGGGTAGATGAAATGGGAGCAGAGAATATGGCATTGAAGGAGCAGCTGAAGGAATACGAAGGACGTTTCACGGAAGTAAAGGAGTCGACTGCATGGACGGTGGTAGGTAAACAAAAAGTCAAGGATTTGGAGGATATTATGAAAGAGCAAAAGGAAGAAATGAATATGACCAAAAAAAGTTTTGAGAGTGCAGTTGTAGGGGTCATGAAGAACAAGGAGAGTGTCGTGAGGGAGGCCATGGACAGGGATAGGGGTGTAATCTTGTATGGAGATATAGAGACTCATATGAATGATAATGGAGTGAGAAAAGTGAGGGATATGGAGACAGTGAAGGAGGTCTTGAAAGGTGTGGATGAGGACGAATATGGATGGGAAGGGCAGGTGGAGGAGATCAGTAGGATAGGTAGATATAAAAGGGGAGAGATGAGACCTATAAGGGTACAGTTTAAAACTAGGGTAGTGGCGGAGACTGACAAATTTTAGTTGGAGGCTAAATACAAATGATAAACTGAAACACATAAGACTAAAGAAGGATTTGAGTATAGAACAAAGGAAAAAATTAAGGAATTACAAGAAAAGGCTGATGAAAATAATGGAAAGTTGGATGAGGAGGAGAAGAGAAATTTTTACTGGAGAGTGAGGGACGGAAAAGTGAGGAAGTGGTTTATAAGAGTAGAAAGGAGGGGGAGATCAGGGAGGGGAGAGAATGTGATGAGAGTTGTGACGGAGGAGGAGAACGGGGTGGAGGTGTCACAGGGAGAGACAGGAGACAAAGAGGCAGACCCAGTAGTGCTAACAGGGGAGTAGGGTACGGACTGGAGGAGCGGGATGGTGTAATTGCTGAAGGAATGGTAGATGGATTAAAGATTATGTTTAGTAATGTGGATGTGTTTACTCAGGACAAGAAAAGAGAACTGATATGTAGGTTGCAGGATGAAGAGGAAAAACCTGATGTCATAGCCCTACAGGAAGTAAGACCAAAAAATGTTAGAATTGAAAGGGAACTTGTGGAATATAGTTTGGAGGGTTTTGAGTTATATGAGAGAAATGCTATTAGAGCAGAGGTTGGAAGAGGACTGTTTATTTATGTAAGAAAAGAGCTCAAGGTTAATGAGGTGGATATGAGACAGCAGTATTGTGAGTATTTGTGTATTGAAGTAAAATGTGTAAGAGGATCAATTCTAATTGCCTCTATATATAGAAGCCCAAATAATAGCAGGGGAGAGGATGATAACCTACTGAAAGCAATGGAGGAGATAGATAATAGAGAGAACAAATATAAAATTTTGATTGGAGATTTCAATTTGCCAAGGATCAACTGGGCAAATTGTACTACTCCAGCGGGACAGGGTAGCCTGGAAAATAAGTTTATAGAGAAAGTGAGAGATTGTTTTTTAACGCAACATATTGTAGAGATGACAAGATATAGAGATGGGACGCAGGGGAGTGTACTTGATTTGATTTTTAGCAATGAAGAGGATATAGTGGAACATGTTAATGTGGATAGCCCTATAGGTCGTAGTGACCATGCCTGTATAAGCTTTAGTTGTAACATTAAATCGGAGAGGGATAATAGAAGCAATAGAAAAATATACATGTATGATAGAGCAGATTATGAGCTGCTGAGACGGTGTTTGGACATTGACTGGGGGGAATATTTGAACGGTGAAGACGCTGAAGGAATGTGGAGGAAAATTAGAGTCAAACTGGAGAATGCTGTATCCAAAAGTGTACCAGTAAGGGAATATAAGGATAAAACAAAATTGAGGAAAAGAACTAACCCAGAATTGCCAATGAAAAGAAAGCTTTGGATATTGATTAGAAGAAAGAAACGATTGTGGGAAAGATTAAAATTGTTAAAAAAGAACAGGGGGTCTAGTATAGAGGCTAAGGAAGTGGATCTGGAACGCAGACAAATAAACAATAAAATAAGGTGGGAAACAAGGAGGGGGGTGAAGGAGAGGGAGAGAGAGATAGCTAGAAATGTGAAGGATAATCCAAAAATATTCTGGAAGTACATTCAGGAAAAGTTAACAAGAAGAGTAGGGATCCCAGAGCTGGTGGGGGGGTTGAATGATGGGAGTAGAGCGGAGACTGATAAGGAGAAAGCAGAGGTGCTGGGGAAATACTTTGGGGGGGTACTAACAGTGGAGTCGGAGGATGCAGTGCCTACTATTCCCATCAAACAGGCACCGGCACTAGAACTAGTTTTCCCATGCTAGAATAAGAAGGGCTATAGAAAAAATGAACAGAAGTAAGTCACCGGGACCGGATGGGATACACCCAAGAATCATAAAGGAAGGAGGGGAGATGTTAGTAGAGCTATTGAAAATGTTATTTGAGGTATCGTTTAATACAGGACAAATCCCGATGGACTGGAGAGAGGCGAACATAACAGCTATATTTAAGAAGGGAAAGAGAAATGACCCAGGGAATTATAGACCAGTCAGTTTGACAAGTGTTGTGTGTAAACTAATGGAAACGGTAATTAGAGAAGGAATAATGGATCATATGAAGTCAAACCAACTTTTCAGTGGGAGACAGTTCGGATTCTTGCCGGGGAGGTCGACGGTACTACAGCTAATTAAGGTGGTAGATGATTGGATGCAAATTCTAGAAGATGGTGATGTAATAGACGTGGTATATTGCGATTTTATGAAGGCCTTCGATAAGGTCCCACATAAAAGGTTAATAGCGAAAGTTAGAAGCTATAATATAGGGGAGAAATGTGTGAAATGGATAGAAGCCTTCCTGAAAGATCGGAGACAGAGGGTACTGGTGAATGGAATAGGCTCGGGGTGGAGGGAAATTACAAGTGGGGTACCTCAGGGATCTGTGTTGGGACCACTGCTGTTCGTTATATTTATCAACGACTTGCCTGAAGTTATAACTAATGGAAGTGAGGTATACCTGTATGCGGATGACACTAAACTGTATAGAAGAGTGAGGAGTAAGGAAGATATGGGTTTGCTTCAAGGAGATGTGGAGGGAATGAAGGGATGGTCTGAGCATTGGTTAATGCCTTTTCATCCAAAAAAATGCAAGTACATGCGGATTGGGACCAGCAAGATAGACAAGGTAGGATACAGTATGTATGAAGCGATGGAGGAAGTGAGTGCAGAAAAGGATATAGGAGTAGTGATAGACAATAAGTTAAATTTCTCAGAACATTTAGCGGAAAAGATAAACAAAGCCAATAGAATTGTAGGGCTGATAAGGAGGACATTTGTGTCACTTGACGAAGAAATCTTCAGGAATCTATATACAGCGCTGGTTAGGCCGCACCTGGAATATGCAAACCAGGTGTGGGCTCCATATATGGTAAAGGATATAGAAGCAGTGGAGAAAGTGCAGAGGAGAGCTAGCAAGCTGGTACCAACGTTGAAGAACGCGGGCTATGAGCAGAGGTTGAGGACACTGGGGCTTCCGACACTGGCATATAGGAGAAAGAGAGGGGATATGATAGAGACTTTTAAGATAGTGTCAGGAAAGTACGATGAGGATGTGTGTGAAGGTATCTTCTTGATGCGGGAGGGAACAAGAATGAGAGGACACTCTAAGAAAATTTACAAAGAAAGAAATAGGCTTGAGAAGGCAAAGAACTCATTTTGCGATAGAGTGGTAAATGAGTGGAACGCACTGCCCCAGTATGTAGTCGATTCCGAATCAATAAGGGAGTTTGAAAGTAATCTTGATAAAGCATGGGGAAGACAAGATTTGAAGTTTGATTATAAAACAAAAATACAGAATAGTAAAAATGTTGCGTCTGCTACCGCCGCCGCCAACACCGTGAACGACCGCAGCAGTGCAAGTACTGGTACTGAGCTGGATACACAGGCATAGTTTGCCTTTTTCCAGAGGATCTACTGTAAGAAACTACTGTAAGAAACAACACATGCTGTACGGTATAATTGATCCCGAATAAAACAAAAATAATTTTTCTTCGGCGCTCATCCCAGTATATGATCGACGAGCAATGCTTTTTGTTAGGCTATATATGAAAAAAAAATATATATTTTCCACGGTCTTTCCAATGGTGCAATCAGCATTTGGCTATCATCAATAGTTATCGAGTAATGTGGGATGTAAAAGAGTTATCTTACAAGCTTTTGCAGTAGACTATATTTTATTCTCGCGGGACCGAAAAGTTATTTTTGCTCTGTTTTAACCCACAGGCCACGGCCCACAAGTGACGAGTCGCGTCTACTATAATGTATTAAGTATTATACATGAAAAGAGAGAGGATAGCTCATTACTTAACCAAAGCAAAAATCACAAAGCGAAGATATCCTATTGGTTAGAGTGTTTGAAATCTGTATGAGGTGACCCTGGATCGAATCCCAGTGATCGCATGCATACTTTCGTTAATTTCTTTGGTGAGTGTTTGGTGTTGGAGTGAAATTAACAAAAATAGAGAATATACGGTAGTTGAAATTGATCCCGAATAAACGTTTTCATTTTTGTTCGGACTTCATCACGTCATGACCATGTTAATTACTTAATGATCGTTATAATATGATCAACGACTATAGTTTTATATATGAAATATAGTTATTTTCACGGTTGTTCAAATGGTGCAATCAGAATTTTTCGATCACCAATAGTTATTGTGTAATGTGAACAAAATGCAAACATTACCCAGTTTAGCCTAACCTATATTATATGTGTGAACATCTGAGGTTTATTTATAGATATGAATTTGAGATCTACGTAGCCTATAGCTCATTATATAAGAACGAGAATGCAATAACGAAGTTAATACGCCTAATATTGGTTTTCTACGAATATTTATAATTAGAGGGAAATAATAATAATTATATGGTTCACAATGAACCCCGCAACTGCTCATGTTTCTACTTTTAAACTCAAACGTTTTTCCAAAATATCTAGTCATATGACCTATTGCATTCCACAAAACACACATGCGATGATACGAAAAAGAAGCACTTATTCACTGCTATCATTAACAGCACTATCAAAATGTATTTTCATCGATAAAACACTTACTGGAATACTGGGGTCAGTCTGTCTGCGGTTGGGCCTGGAGGGACGAGAGATGTTGCAGCCCTACTGCTCAACTCCACCGCCCTGAGTATACTAAACACTCAAATTTGAAATTACTCAACAGTCAACACGTGCGGTGGCGCGGGCCGCGGTCAGCTGTGATATAGGCCTACAATATGTCGTTATCATGATGATATCCTTGCTAAACTCAAGGTCACACACACACACACACACGCAAGATATATTTAACTCTGAACATATTGAGGCTAAATATATACTGTATATATTTATTTGTAATTTCGCAATTTTTCCCATATTTGTTTTTAGTATTACTAACTGTAGTTGATTTTGAGGCCCCCTTAGAAAGCTTGGGGGGGGGGGGGGGGGGCGAGCGCACCTCGCTCCCCCCCCCAAATGACGCCCCTGATCAACAGGCAGGGCCCAACGAAATCTCACACGCCCCTGAGATTGTCGGAGTTAATATTTTTCCTTACTCTTCATTACCATATCACAATTCAAGCAGTTTACCTACCAAGCAAGGCGAATCTGTAGGCGGACACCTTATCTCGGGAGAAGGGTACCCTAGTCGAATAGACAATCACTCAGACGGTATTCCACAACTTGATAAGGCCGTTCCATCCACAGGTAAATCTCGTTAATTCACACCAATCAACAAAATTCCTCCGGCTTCTGACCTTCTGGCACGAGATCCAAGCGAGCGGAACAGATGCGTTCTCAGAGATTTGGAACAAGTGGTTATCGATATACCTCTTTCCTCCTCCGGACACACGAATATCCAAAGTTTTGCAACATATCCGCTTAATTCAGGGTCAAGAGTGCCTTATAACGCCAGTCTGGTCAACACATGTGTAGTTCATTCATCCGTCTCTCGAATATCCCATTCCAATACCATTTCCAACGTCTTGCTTCCACTTAGAGCGGATTAGCAACCTACAGACTGGTCTACATTTAGCTTTATGGATATTTGCAAAGTCAAATGGTGGAGCTCTTATGATTAAGCTGTTCATGACAAATTAACCAAACAGTTTACGCCTTCCACTATTAAACAGTAGGAATTACATCGGAAACAATTTACCATGTAGACTGTAGAGTCTGTCCAACACATAGCTTCAGTAGTTTATTTTTAAAGTACTGTACTTCAATTACTCTTTTGAAGACAAACAACTGTCAATTTACACACTATACAATCAATTCTCAGCCATTAAAGAATCGTTCTTTGATTCCACTGGCTTCCGACTTACCCCTCAACAAGTTCAAAGGAGTTTTCTTACAACTTGGTTTTAGTTACGAAATATTTTCAAAACCAAATGGCTAAATTCTTATGACCAAGCCGTTCACGACAAATTAACCAAACAATTTACACCTTCCACAATTAGACAGTATGAGTCACATTGGAAACAATTTACAACGTGGATTGTAGAATCCAACCAACAAAGTGCCTCAGTAAGTTTAATTTTAAAGTACTTAAATTACCTTTTCGAAGACAAACACCTATCAGTTAACACACTTCGCAATCACCTCTCAGCCATTAAAGAACCATTCTATGACCTTACTGGCCTTAGACTTCCACCTAAGTATGAAGGAGGTTTTATTACGGCTTGTTTTAAAATTACGAACTCCAGCGAGACAGATTCTACCTCAGTGGTTTCTGGGCAAAGTGTTAAATCTATTAAGTACTAAACCTTACACGGTCAACCCCTCTTATGACAAGTTATTATCTAAATGTGTTTTCTTAATTTCGTTAGCAACAACACATAGAGTGTCCGAACTTGCGGCCATGGCTAGAGCTGCGAACTGCTTAATTTAAAGATCTGAGTGCTGTTACCCTCACACCAACTCCTGATTTCATAGCCAAGAATGAAAGAGAAGATCATATATTCTCACCTTTTGATATAATGGCCCTCAAACAAAAGAATAAACATCAGGCACTAGGCCCAGTGTTGGCTTTGTATAAGTATGTACAACCAACTACACCCTTACACCCTTATCATTTATGGATCTCTTCACATGGCAAATCAAGGTTATCTAAACGACAGCTTGCTTCAATTCTAGTGGACGTTATCAAAACAGCCGTCCGTCAACAGTAACAAGGGCCCATGATGTGAGAAAGTGGGCCACGACAGTCAGATTTCTTAACAATTACGCTATCCAAGACATTAAGCAAACAAGAGTCTGGTCATCTCGCCACACATTTTTATCCAAATATCTTTCAGTTCATTTGAAGAGACCCACTGTGCCATGCATAGCCATGAGATTTAGGCATAAGCATAACTGATCTCTGTTTATTGCAATAATGACATGTTTTATGTTACAAGTACGTGTGAGGTTCACCAAGTACTGACTTACTTTTAGGAGTTTTGGACAAAACAGAGGGGGGGGGGGAGTGTGTTCCGAAATGGAGAACCTCTCACAAGTGTTGTTCAATGTTAATATTAGTAAGATTGATAAACTCTAAGGGTTAATTTCTAATACAGGATATTAGATTAATAAATACACAAAATTCTTTTTTTTGGTGAGTTTAACCCTCCAGACCCGGAAGAGCTCTTGAACGCCCATAAAAAACACACCCCTAGCTACCCGGAAGGTCTCTTAAACGCCCATGAGCTTAAAGCCTGTAAGCTTGGTGTGCGAGGCGTACGTCCGACGCATGTAAACAACAGCTGGCTGGACCGACGCCCCGCATCTCCGGCCACAAGAAGGAGTGCGTCGCTTGTTCGTGTGTGCCTGTATGTTATTGTTAAGTATCGAAAAGTAGTGTAAAGTGGCTGTTTTTGCCATAAAGTTATCTCCAATGAAATCATCATCACAACTGAACCAGTTGACTTAGAGAGCTCTACTTAACGCCATTCTACAGGTACGAAACACATCTACGCTTGGGGATGAGCTGGAATGCGGAAGTAGTCAGAATAACAAAGATACGGTAGCCTAGGCATAGACGTTTTTCGGCCAAAACCCCCGGATTTCGGGGAATATTTATGTAATTCGTAGCCGGGGCTGGAGGGCTAATAAGTATGAATAGATTTTCCTTTTTACAAATCATTCTAGTACTATAGTACTGTATGTATAATTCTTATGTGTTACAACATTTAGTGGTTCTTTTATTAAGTTTTACTGCATCCTTATCTTTATCTACCTTTCTATCGCTTCCTAAGGCTTACTTAGAAACCCTGCCTTTATACTTTACACTTTTTCTTAATTCTAGTTATTTAATTACAACAGTGCGAGCCGTTAGTTTTGGTTCTCTTCAGTCTTTGACGTTGAGTATGAGATATCCCAACCACCGATCTTGGTATTCTTAGGCTCTCACGTCATTGACGGAGAGAACCATTACTAAATTACGGGTTTGACACCCGAAGGGAAGGAAGGAAAACTAACTATTTAGTAATGGTTCCGTAGTCAATGACGTAAAGCGGCCCTCCCTCCTCCCTCTTCCCATGCACATGCGCAACTTTGTACTATGAAGGACGTATAAACCCAGCGTGACCAGCTGGGGGACGCGTGTAAGGGAAGGACTGTATAACGGCGCACTAGTTGATTTAGTAAGACAACATTCATAGTTTCTAATCTTTACTCATATAAAATTTCTTTCTTTTTCTAATGGTTACCTTATTTAATGACGTTCCCTAGGAACTAAGTAAAGAGTTTCACCCTAGGATGTACTTTTTATATATTTGGGTCGCGCTATGCTTTCTCCGGGACACTCACGGGGGTCTCCGGGGAGCCCTTATATATATAAGGCTCTCACGTCATTGACTACGGAACCATTACTAAATAGTTAGTTTTCCTTCCTTCCCTTCGGGTTGTCAAACCCGTATTAGTACCGATGAGGACGATAATGACGAGGATAATGACGAGAGTGAATGCGGTACTCGTGAATATAGTGAACTGAGTGAACTTGGGAGTGACTTTGACGATGAAGAAGTGGTTAGTGAAGATGCGGTACCGTACGCTCGCCTAGCCTAGCCTAGCCTAGCCTAGTAAGTGAAAGTGACACACAAATGTATAACAAGTAATAATAACTCAATAATAATATTGAGTGACAATAATTCATAACAAGAAGAGTAATAAGAGTGAAAGTGACAATAATATCCAATAACAGTGAAAGTGCCGAAAATATGTTATAAAAAGTTTCACATAACTCAATAATGGTTGTAAAAGAAATAAATGACACAATAACTATGACATTATCACCATACAAACATAATATCGTCTACCGGTACCCAAGCCACCGAAGCAACGAGTAACTTAGTGCGTGCTAGCCAGGGCCGCGGCGAAGCGTTCGGACACAGGCGAAAATACGCGGGAAATTACCTCCATTCCCATCATCATATCTCGGCAACCACTTGTCGTAGCGATCTCAACTCAATGGCAGTCTACAGACGAAGGTTGGTTCTACACTATGCAATTTAGTTGACTGCTCTAGGTGGTCTCAATCAGTAGATATCGAATTATGAAGATAGCCATTTTTCAGGAATACCCCCGGACGCGAAGATCGCCTCATATGAAGGCCCCCGGATCCGGAGGGTTAAGGAACCACCTGACGGCGATTAAAATCCCATTTTTATGATTTAACAGGAATTACCATACCGAAGGTTGAGGAGAAAGCATTCAAGCATGCATTTGGGGGGGGTTAATATTTTGAGCGTACGCTTACGATGATATGGATTCTCTTTCTCCTGGGCGGGTGTTTTGAACGGCAAGCCAGGGGTTCAAAGAGTGCCATAACTTAATTAAGGCATGTCGTCAATGATTCCGGGGCCACTACTAAATATTAGGTTTTCCTTCTTCCCTTCGGGACTCCAACCTATAGTGGTGACCTGGGTTCGACTCCCCGGAGGATCATATACTTTTATTAATTTCATTAGGAGTTATTGGTGTTAAGAACGATATTAGTTAAGAACTCAAAAATAACTTGACGAACAATTGAGCTGGCATTTCTACCATTTGGAAAGTCAATCCATAAATAGGTATGGATATTTACTCTAGCCCTCCCTGATTTACTAGAGGCTAGGGGGTCACAATATCCTAACTCATCATACTGAATATACTGTAGCACTGTACAGTCAGATCGCCCAATACGCGATTCCACAATGCGCGAAAACCCTAATACACGAGTTACCCCTCGAAAATAACCAAAAACATTAATTACGCGAGGTGGTACCACAATACACGAATCGAGAGCTAAGAAGGGGCCAAATCCGCTATTCCCGCTTGATACGCGAGCACGGTCTACGTTTCGCGAGGCCCAGGCGTGGCTCCGAAAAGAGAAGAAGAAGAAGAAGAAGGGCATACGCCTGCCTTCCCTCCCGCTTACCCTCCCTCCCTACCTCCCACAGTCCCGCTCATAGCCGCACGGAGTGACCAAACGTTTGTAGTGCCTGCCATTTTTTCGCCATGCCACGCCAATATAAGAAGATAACACACAAAATGAAGGTGGAAGTGTTGGATCGCAAGAAAAAAGGAGAAGGAAACTGTGCAATAGGCCGTGCTATGGGCTTGTCAGAGTAAACTGTTCGTACGATTTGGTCAGGGAGGAGAAGTTGGAGAAAATCGTGAAGTCCTACGGTCCTAGTCCTAGCCTATCTACTACTAATTTTAAGGTAAGGTTTCATATTTTTATTCATTGTTGTTCTTATATATAAGATATAGACTGTACTGTAGAGCCAAAAATTTCGAAAATAGGGCCAAAAATGTCGAAAATAGGCCATAATTGAGAGATGTCCCCATATCTAATTATTCCCATTTAAAGTTAGTTCCACAATACGCGAATTCGCAATACGCGATGCCTACTGTCACCTCTATTCTCGCGTATTGGGGGTCCTGACTGTACCATCATTTTAGGATCTAGATTTGACAAGAAAAGGAAAACTCAATATGCTTATATAGTATTTGCTTTATTAATATGATATTCCGGTACTGCTTAAATATATATACACAAAAAAGGTCACTGGTTCTATACCTGTACTATTGTTAAATTACAGTACTGTATATACCAGTAATCTAAATGTGCAAACAATATTCACATCCTAGTGTAATCATATTTCATATTCTCAGCATGTACAGAATAAGGAAGTTGAATCAGTTGCTGTTCGCTGATGACACAGCGTTGGTGGCGGATTCTGAGGAGAAACTGCAGCGGGTAGTCAGAGTTTTGTGTGGTTTGTGAAAGGAGGAAACTGAAGGTGAACGTCAATAAAAGTAAAGTAATGGTGTGTAATAGGGGTGATCGTAGGGTGAATCTAGATGCGAGGTTGGATGGGGAAATATTGGAACAAGTAGAGTGTTTTAAATATCTAGGAGGAACAATAAGCAGGAGTGGAGGTATGGAAATGGAGGTAAAACAGAGTGTGTGTGAAGGAAGGAAGGTTTTCGGAGCAATGGGAAGTACAGCTCAGTCCCGCATAGTGCGAGAAATTGGTCAATACCGTGCGTCACACTATGTGAATTCGCACTATGTGAACAATGTATCCTATGGAAAAAAACGTAATTGGTCAATCGGTCCTCCATATAGCACACATATCTTTCCTTATATCGTTATTTATACTGACACAAACATACCAAGAACAAATGTTAATGATCAATATAGCATATCAATGGTAAATTAGACCTGACCTTTCCTTACCTTAAATTCTACACTTGATATAATCACAAACCCGAGAATGCGAGATAGCGTCACACAGTACGGGGTAAAAAATTTCTGACTTACCAGCCTCCCTTCATGCCCAAGCTGCTCAAACACCAGTGATGCCACGAGTCAGGTGGGAAATTTATCGCACTGTACAAATTTTGGCCGCACTAATAGAAAACTCCCCGGATTTAACCCATATTGCCACCCGACTCGCAATAAAAGATCGTATTCGCATTGGTTGATCATTTTGTGTTTAATATTTTCATTGCTTGCACTAATCGAAATTCGCACTATTTGAACTCACTTTATACAGTTTCTTACAGTTTCTTACAGTTTCTTACAGTAGATCCTCTGGAAAAAGACAAACTATGCCTGTGTATCCAGCTCAGTACCAGTACTTGCACTGCTGCGGTCGTTCACGGTGTTGGCGGCGGCGGCAGCAGACGCAACATTTTTACTATTCCGAATTTTTGTTTTATAATCAAACTTCAAATCTTGTCTTCCCCATGCTTTATCAAGATTACTTTCAAACTCCCTTATTGATTCGGAATCGACTACATACTGGGGAAGTGCGTTCCACTCATTTACCACTCTATCACAAAATGAGTTCTTTGCCTTCTCAAGCCTATTTCTTTCTTTGTAAATTTTCTTAGAGTGTCCTCTCGTTCTTGTTCCCTCCCGCATTATACGGGACCGAGCTGTATGTGGAAGACGAGAAAGCTCAGAATGAAAGTAAAAAGTGCAATGTATCAAGGAATTGTTGTGCCAACAGTGATGTATGGGGCTGAGATATGGGCTCTGAAGGAAAAGGAGAGAAGAAAGCTGGATGTGATGGAGATGAGCTGCTTGAGTGGAGTTACTCGTAGAGGCAGATTGAGGAATGAAGAGATACGTAGGAGAGTGGGGCAGCAGGAACATTTGTCAGCCAGAGTGGACAGAAGGGTGCTGAGCTGGTATGGTCATGTTGAACGAATGGAAGATGAAAGGCTTACAAAGAGAATATGTGAGTCAAATACAAGGGGAGATAGAAGGGCAGGAAGACCCCCAGTGAGATGGAGAGACTGTGTAAGACAAGCTTAGGATGATAGAGGAATGACTATAGATCAGGCAAGAGAAGTGGTAATAAACAGGAATGAATGGAGAATGCTTGTGAATAGACTATATTTTTATTATATTTTAAAACTATTTGTCAACAGCCTTGTGAATAGATGAGTGAACACGTAGTCATTTGGAGGAAGGGGTCGGGTGCAAGTTGGACTAGATAATAGTCCATCAGGTGCCTGGCCCGGGGAGACGATTAATATGAAGGGTGCGCCTGGAAGTGTGGTGGGCGGGCTTGTGGTGGTAGGGCTTCGCTGCATGCCTGCCTGCCAAGATCGGAATCGGTCGGGGACCGGGGGATTGCTGGAGTGACCTTGGTGATCCTGGTCTCTGGGTCTTCTCCTGGATGACCTAGATGTGTGTGAATTTGTGTTTTGTCTTTGTGTGTTCATTGTTTTCTGTTGTCCCTGTTCTTGCTTTGTCTTGAGTCCCCCCCCCCCAAAAAAAAATAAGATAAGTGGGGATCGGGCCTGAGTAAATAGATAGATAGATAGATAAAATTGTAATATTTTTGTTTATAAGTAATTATTTAAATGATAACCACTATTTAACCATATCCTAATAGCTGACAGTATATAACTCGATTCGATGTAGCATCTGTCGATGTTGGGTGCACCATTTGAATAAGCGCTGTAGTAGAATAAAGGGACCCCTGCCGAAGGATAAGTCAGAAATCGATAAATTTGAGTCCGTAGTTTGCAGAGGCGAGCTTGTGTTAAGTGATGATCCTGTGGCTGTGAATTTTGGAAATGATTCATTGGAGCTGGTGAACAAGTTTTGTTACCTAGGAGATACCATCTCTGCCGGTGGTGGGGCCGAGGCTGCCACTGTTGCTAGAATTGGCTGGGGGAAGTTCAGAGAACTGCTGCCAATCCTGACCAAGAAAAGAATGCCTCGCCCCCTGAAGGGAAAGGTGTATGCCTCATGTGTTAGAAGTGCAATGACGTATGCCTCAGAAACATGGGCCGTTAAAGTAGAGGATGTCAACAGAATGGAACGTAATGAGATGAGAATGGTGAGATGGATGTGTGGGGCCAGGCTACAGGATAGAATAACAAATGTTGAGCTGAGGAGACGTTTAGGTATCAAGAGTATTAGCGAGGTGATGCGTACAAGTAGACTGGGATGGTATGGATATGTGGAGAGAATGGATGAACAAAATTGGGTGAAAAAATGCAGGTCTGTGATTGTGGAGGGAGCTGCACCAAGATGTGGACCGAGGAAGACCTGGGATCAGACTATACGTGCCGATCTCAAATCCAAGAACTTGACAAGTGAAGCAGCCCTTAATAGGTTGCCTGGAATGCCGCCATTAGGATAAGAGACTGAAAATGCACGTCACTCAGTCTTAAAATGTTATGTATGTATGTATGTATACTGTATTCAAAATTCAATATCACTCTTTCCATCACAGCCGGCTCACAAAGGCTAGTAGTTTGAGTAAGGGTTGTGTTAACGGGCGTATCATCGCTTTGTTTACATAATACTCGCGGCTACATTCGCATCAAGTTTGACCAATTTTTTTCTGAATAATATTGATATATTTAGTAATGGTTCTCTCCGTCAATGACGAGAGAGCCTTATATATATATATGGGCTCCCCGGAGACCCCCATAAGGGTCCCGGAGAAAGTATAACGCGACCCAAATATATAAAAAGTACATCCTAGGGTGAAACCCTTTACTTAGTTCCTAGGGAACGTCATTAGAAAAGGTAACCATTAGAAAAAGAAAGAAAATGTTTATGAGTAAAAGATTAGAAACTATGAATGTTGCATTACTAAATTAACTAGCGCACCGATATACAGTCCTTCCCTTGCACGCGTCCTCCAGCTGGTTACGCTGGGTTCATACGTCCTTCGTGTGGTCGCGTCCCGCGTGGGAGGTTGTGCTAGTTTTGTTCTCTCCGGATGTGCTACTTTTCATCTACGGACGTTTCCTGCTGCCTCTTCTGGGAAGTATATGTTACTTTATAGAAAGGAGGCATCATAGATATGTGTTTTGTATTGAGCATTTCCAGAGAGCTGACGACTTCCGCGGGACGCACCACATGCTACAACCATTATCATTATATTTATATTATTTTTATTTACTGTATTTCTATCTTTTTCCTCATTATATTATTACATTATGTTATGTAGGCCAGGTTAGTTAGAATACCTCTATTTCATTTTTTTAGGCTTCGTTAGTTTTGTCTAGCGGTCGCCAAATTATAGGTTTGACTCCTGTAAGGAGATAAAGAAAACCTAATATTTAGTAGTGGCCCCGTAATCATTGACGAACATGCCTATTACATAAGGCATCCTCTTCAAACACTAATCCGCCGTAGTTTGAATCTACCGCGCAGAGCATTTAAAAAACTGAGGAGCCTTCATCATGAGCGCACGCGACCTCACTCATGGCTTCAGTCATTATGAATTGGGTTCTCACTACGAAAAAACTTCGTAAAAAAATAAAAACAAAAAGAAAATAAGAATAACTATCTAATAAGCTTTCCATCATATCGTGGATGTACTTGTGTGGATCTTTGACCAGACGCTGACTCAGGCGTCATTCTTCCTTCACTGACATATCAAGTAAACCAAAATCCTTAATACATCAACGAATGGGAAGGGGATGGTCGGGAGGGCCCCAGTCGTCAATGATTACGGGGCCACTACTAAATATTAGGTTTTCTTTATCTCCTTACAGGAGTCAAACCTATAATTTATTAGTGGCCCCTCCATCATTGACGAACATGCCTGATTTCTAAGACTGGAGGGGGACATTCGTAATCATATCATAACTCTAGAAAAGCAGATAATAAAAACAACCACATAGTATTCTTACTTTGAAAATATATTTAATAAGGCGTATCCCGTATATATACAAGAAAGGGGTTCAGGCAGGTGCGTGCTTCAAAGAAGCCTACTTGACAAAAAAGGGTAACTCTGAAGATTCTGTGAACAGATCTGTAGTTACAAATGCACCCCACTCAACGAGTGGTGACAAAAATAACAAGTTATCAGTTTACATGTGCACATAATAAACCCCAAAATAATCGTGGAGATAAATTGCAAAAGATCTTCACTGTTTTAATATTAAATTGCTTTCGCAGCTAAAACTACTATAACAACCCCGTTGTTTTGTACTAACATTGTACTAGCACAATTTCTCGCCGAGAAATTTTCATATCACATTAACCATAAATTGTATCACAGCTCTCACTCTCCGGCGGGGTCTAGGGTGTCCTATGTCAACTGACTGCACCCCCCCCCCCCCTTTTTCTTGAAAGTAAACAAAAGTGACTGCAGGGCCACCTAGACCCTCTGCCTTAAAGCTATACATGGTAAGGAAGGTTTATCTAGAGCAACTGACAAGTATCTAGTCAAAAACGTATGATTAGACGCCCACAACTGAGTGGACGCAATATCTTCTACTGAAAAATTCTTCAGGAAACGCAAAGAGGCTGCCCATTTGCGTAAATCGTGGGCCCGACCCACAACGCCGGGATTACTCTCTTTAATGACTTCGACCAGAAGAGAAGCTAATCGTCGTTTCAGTAAGCGTTTACCCGTACTTGCTACCCATAAAGCACCTTGGGGGTTTAGAGGAGCTACTCTCAAATATTTGGTTAGAGCTTGCACTGGACATAGATTATGATGCACCTTTCCCCTTTTTAACGCCGGCACCGTGAACTCAGAAAACACGTGTGCACTGTGCTCATTCTTGGCTACAAATCCCGGGGAAGGTGCAATGTAAATACATTCATTAAGTCTACCAAACCTAAGGCAATTAGGTGTGTTGCTCATCGCCGCCAGCTCAGACACTCTGTTCCCGGTGGCCAAAGCCAAAAGGAATACCGCCTTTTTTAAGAGTAATGCAAAATCTGCAGTATTTTGGTACAGACGAGAGTGAAGTAAAGACAAAGCTTTGTCCAGAGACCAAGTAGGCATGAGCTGACGGGGAGGTGGGCGGAGTTTAAAACAAGCTCTCATAAAACCTGTTTCCTCCGCCACCGGTATGGAGAGACCTGTAAGGTCTAAAAAGGGCACTCTAATTGCAGTTAAGTGATTTTTTAACGTTACCACAGATAAATGTTTCTGCTCAAACAGATAATTTAAATAATTAAAAACTAAAGCTACTGATGGCACAGTCTGTTCTGTTCTAATGATCCAAGAAGTAAAGGCTTGCCAATGTGAGTGATACTGTTGTCTCGTAGACTGAGTATATTGATTTAATAATTTATTGGTCACATCTCTACCGTATGGTGCTAGCCACTTGGCCTCCTGAATGTCCATAATGCAAAAGTCAGCGAGGTCGCTAGGTTGCCAATCGTGTCTAAGTGGAAATACCCGACCGGGAGCGACACCGGGTGCGGGCACCACGTCTTCAATTGCTGGTACCACAACTGCGCCGGCCACAGGGGCGCGATTAGTGAGACTAAGCCTCGATAATCTCGTAGTTTGTTCACTACGTGGCACATTAGTGACGCATCTGGCGGCGGAAACAGATAGATGGAGCTCCATCTGTTCCAGTCTGTCACTAGGGCGTCTGGCCCCCCCGCCGGCGTTTTCGTCCGGCGGGTGAGGTATAGAGGGAGTTTGTGAGTCTCCTCGGACGCAAACAGATCCACTTGTGGATGGGAGAGCTCTGCAATCATTAGGTTGAAAATGGGTTGCTTGAGCTCCCATTCTACTGTCGTGCTCTGTCTCCGGGACAGAGCGTCTGCCCAGACGTTCGCTACGCCTGGGAGATAAGATGCGTGAAGATAAATGTCTAGTCTGTTGGCTAGAGTAAAAATCTCTTCCGACACGTTTAGCAACCTCCTTGACCTCGTTGACCCCTGTTTCTGAATACAGTGAACTGCGTTTAGATTGTCCATTCTGAAGGCCACCGACTTGCCCCGTAAAGCAGGGCCGTGAGCCTGAAGGAAATACAAGGGGACTAGTAATTCTTTGACATTGATGTGAGAGATTTCTAAGTGGGACCAAAGCCCCTGACCCTGGTGCCCCTGATTTGACTGAAATCCCCACCCTATTGTGCCTGACGCATCCGTGTCTACCCATACCGTTGGTGGAGGAGAGGTCCATGACATTATTGAGTGCAACGTTTCCCTCTTCGCCCAGACCGCTAGTAAGGTGTGGATTAATTTCGGGATGGGCCATAATTTTCCCGCCGGTAAGAGTGGGAAATATTTGTTGCCTTCCAATATTAAGCATTTTACTTTCAACCGGCCCAACATAACAGTTAGTTGAATCCAGTTGAGAGAGCCGACCAGAGACTCCCAGACCCTCCGCGTCGTAGTCCGACTGTGAAGAAACATGAACAGTTTCCTGCGAAACCTGTTGCGATTGTCCACACTCTGACTCAGAGTGAGAGCGGCCGTGTCCCAGACCAGCCCTATCCACTGAATTACTCGTGAGGGAACAAGGTTTGACTTTACCAGATTTACCTTGAACCCTAGAGTTTTGACATGATTTAAAATGATGTTGACATGTTTGATGCATAATTGTTGTGTCTCTGCCACCACCAGCCAGTCGTCTAGGTACCAAAACACTCTGATTCCTTGTTTTAACAACGGCATCAGGGCTTGCCGGACTAATTTCGTGAATAATCGAGGTGCCAGGTTCAAACCGAATGGCATCCGTTGAAAAACAAAATTTTGGTGCCTGATCCGTAAGGCCAAAAACCTTTGAAATCTTTTGTTGACCGATACGTGCCAATAGGCGTCTGTCAGGTCTAGGGAACACATCCAACCTCCCGGCGGAAGTGTTAGCCTGATTTGGTGTACTGTTAACATTCGGAAAGACTCGTTGTGAATGTGAAGGTTCAGATAAGACAGGTCTATGACCGGTCTCATCTGAACACTGTCCCTTTTGGGAACCAAAAATAGCTTGGACGTGAATACAGGGTAATTTGGGGGGACCGGGATGATGACATTCTTGGCAATCATTTCCTGGACCAGTGACTCCACCTCTAAAGAAACAAAATTCGCCGTTGTCGGCTGACGTAAGCGAGGTCGCCGGAGCCACTGCCAAGTGATGCCTTTGCGTGCCACCATCCGTGCCCAAGTGTTTAACGGCCATGCTTGGTGACACGTTCGGAATGACCCAGTTAGCAGACAAGGGTTCGCCGGCTGTACTACCCTCGGGTCCGCCGGCCTTAAGGTTGGCACCGGGAGTGAGAGATACTTTAGTTTTTTTATGGTGGGGTTGGTGGTGCTGGATGCTTCGCCGGCTGGCTGGTGTTGGCCGAAGACGGGCCCTGACCTGGCTTATTATGGCCGCGTCCTCTCTGACCTGAAAACCTACTCTGTCTATGCCTGTACTGACCTTGAGGGGAGGGGGAGGACTTAGGTGGAAGAAAGGGCTTAGATCCCCCCGGCTGAGCTTTAGCGGTTGGCCTGGGTTTGGGGAAGTTAAAGGCAGGTTTCTTAGAAGGGGTGGGACTGTGTTTAAAGGCCTGTGCCATATTAAACACCGTTCGCCACACTTCAGGGGACATTAAAGAGGGAGTAAGCACTGGTGACATGACCACCTGATTCGCAATGCGATCAGGCAGTTTGCGGACTAAAGACATTCTGAGGTCTTGTCTCGCTCGTACCGCCTCAAGCAAGGCGGTGCGGATGTCACCCAGAGATTGGATTGACGACTGAAGAAGCAGTCGCCGGGACAATTCAACCGATCGTCTGGCATCCGCGTCTGCGATTGCCTGAGTGGACCGAAGCAAAGACTTTGCTACCTGTTGAGACACTATGTATTGAGAGAACAGGCGAAAAGCTTTCCCCCTTAGCCTAAATTCTCGGTCTAGGTGAGTTGGGGTAGGGTAGTGAAAGGGTCTTTTAGCTCACAAAGATTAATTTTAGGGGCAGCTAAGAAAGAAAACAAAGCTGAAGGGACTCCGCCGGCAGAACACACTGGCATGGAGAACCACGAATAAGTATCTTGAGGGATCTGGTGGGAAGTTTTGGAAGTAAATGTGGTCGCAAAGTTTTGAGCCTCTGTCTCCCAATCCACCCAAGGTCCTGGACCCAACTGCCCCACCTTCAAGACTGGATAGCTGCTTCGTCTGTGACGGTTTGTAAATCAAGTTCTGGAGTGAGAGCTGACAGAGTCTTAATGTCATTAAACCCATCCAGCTTAGACCAGTCTGAAAACAATTTTGAAGCTGAGGCAGGGGGTAAAGCTGGCTTAGTAGCATACACAAAATAGTCTTGGTGATAATAACTAGGTATAGCCTTTATATTAACGTCTAGTACATTTCCCAAAGTATCCAAGGCCCTTAATTTCTTTGATTTATTGCCCTGGATGACCCACTCACGCGGTACTGGGAGTTCCCCTGACAAGGTAGGTTGGGCGAGCTCTGGTTTAGTGGGAGTCAAAAGGACCCATGACTCGTCTGGTCCGTAAAGCAAGGGCATAGCTACCTTTCTGAGAGGCGCCTTGTCTAGAGGGGGTGGATTGACATCCGTTATAACCCTTACATTCGAAGTGGTCAATGCCCCCGTAGCAGGCCTAGTAACCACTGATGGTGACAGAGTGGGAGGGTGAGGGATCTTAGATAAAGCAATAGAAGTCATCAGAGGCCGTACCGTAGAACTTGTCGTGGGAGCCCCCAAGTCCACTGTGGGAGTTTCCTGTTGTTGGCCAAAACATTTAGATAAAGCATGACTAAGTAGCCCATCAATTTCCTGCGCAGTGACAAATTGACTTGATGATGTACTTACTGGTGAATCATTAATATCCTGCGCGGCGTCTAAGCCTGAACCTGACTCTTGCCCTTCCATATCCGAAATTATTGAAACCTCGTCTTTCTCCTCCTGTTCCTCCTGAGAAGATCCCGCCGAAGCTGCCACCTTGCTGCCAAGATAAGTCAGGAATAGAGGATGGGATCGCCGCGTCCCTGTGGACGTCAGCTACTGTGTGACTAGTTTGAGTCGGAAGTGGGTGGTCAGACCCCGGCCGAGAAAATCGCCAAACACCGAGGCCCTGGCCTACACTCTCTTGGGAGTCTGAAACACTCTCCATCACTGATCCCCCTGAACTCTCCAATTCCAGGGTTAAAATGTTAATGGGTAAATCCTCTTTAGGTACAGGCACCGTACTGGACCCTTGAGACCTAACACAAACTCTGTCTGGGGTAGAGGTACGATGAGAAGCACTAGAAGCTGGCGAATGTAGGGAGGTCTTTCTTTTATGGGAATCCTTTTTGGAAGATTTATGGCTACGGTGTGACCGTGAACTACTCTTTGATTTGGAGGATTCATCGCCGTGACCACTGGTGGAACTTTCCGTCCTACTCTTCTTACTCGATGGTGAAGAGGCAAGACTAGATGGCTGGTGTCTGAGAGGTGACCTAGACCGAGATCTCTCCCGAGACGAGGAGGCGGTCGCCGGGGGTGTAGGCTCTCTTGGACGTTTCGGAGTAGCAGCAGAAGACACAGAACCCTGACCAGTCTCTGCCGGCTTATGACTAGTTACTCGAGAGGAACGTTTAGGGGGAGGGTGTTCGAAAAGCAGTCTATCCCAAAGAGGGACGTTGTCACATTGAAGTGACATATGAGCTACAATCGTAGTATATGCTGACATCTGTTGCCTAACCTCTCTTAATGCGACCGCTGCGGTCTTATCATTGTCGCGGAGGACCTTGACACTTAATTGGGAGCAAAAGGAACAGTTGCGCATCACCCACAGACCCCTTGAACGGTCTAGACATTTAACACACTTGATGCAAAGAGTGTGCGCAAAAATAGGGATACCGGCACAGGTAGGGGTAGTGCATAAAGCAAAGACTGGGGCCAAGGTAGCCATGACAGAGACTGGTGGGGAAAACTACGGCCGGGTCTGTATTGGTCCGCCGGAGCCCAGCTCTGGAAAAAAAGAAAATTTCCAGGAATTAATGCTCATAAGGTTAACCCAACATGTTCGCACACAAGTGTTAATAACCCACCGGGTAACGAGATGTAATGACACAACGATCACAGCTCGCTACGCGGCGGGGTTCAGAATATCTAAACATATCTTTTTAAGAAAGTGAAGAATACCCTCTGACATAATATAACGGACCAGCATGGCGTTTATAGTCTTTCTGGTGGTGACTGTTTCAAGATTCAATTTTGGAAAAAAAAAAAAAAAAAAAAAAAAAAAAAAAAAAAAACCCACAAAGACGCCGGCCCTTGAATTATTTTAGTAGAATAACACAGGGCAGGCTGATACGAGATCTGATTTCTAACGAATTGTCCCAAAAAGATCGCTGTAAGTTTGAAGGCGGCGATACATAAACGTATCACTAAATTAAGTGGTTAATCGAAATTGAATTGTAAATTCCTTATTTCCTCCACCCAGAAGCACCGCCGGGTGTAAAAAACGATGTTAACCCTAATTGAACCTTCAATCGCCGTAAGTGTAAAGGCGGCGATACATATAGTATCACTAAAATGGATCGGTTAACTAACTGAATGACTTAGTTGTTCATCCCACCCTACCAAGGTTCACCCGCCGGGTGAGATGTCAAAACGTTAACCCCATAAGTTCCTGTCCCCACTTCTTTGTAAAAGATCGCCAGGGAGGAAAGCCCTCAACAACAGCTAGGTTTTTTCTGTGGTTTGTAAAACCGGGTAGAAAAACTTCATAACATATGTTCGCATGAACAATGTTAGATGGGTACAGCCACTCCGCCGGGAATCAAAGGGAGCCTGAAAACAGGCACCAACACAGAGACGCAGTCCTGGAGAGCCACAGACACCTCATCGCCGGGGACACAAGCCTGTGTTGAAACCACGTGTGGCCCAACACGGCTCTCGGCCGGGTTTTTTTCATGGTGAAACCGAGAAAAAACCCGCCGGAAGGTAACCCACCCCGTTCAGAAACCATCTGAACGTACAACGGACTCGAAGGAAAGCCAAGCACGACTAGCCTAAGTCCACACAATAATACGTGGAATTAGCCAATACACAACTAAACCAGGAAACAAACATAGTCCGTGGAATTAGCCAATACACAACTAAACCCGGATACACATGACACAGTAGGGCATATTTATAAAATAAACAATAACACTTGTACATGTGGCAAAGCTACGAGCGGCTGGCTAGGCCTAAGTAGACGGCATAAGAAATGTTGAAATATAAACAAAAACACTGGAAATATAACAACAGGAACCACCGCCAACACACCACTGTAGCAAATACTTCCGGCAAAGGGAAGACTGACTCGGGACCCAGAAAAAACTTCACTAAGTGAAGAAAAATACGCTGGGAACGTCAGTAAGCAACGCTTACCTCATCAGAAAGATAAAAGGCAGCATAATTAACGCGTAATGAAAGCCGCCTGCATCACAAGCTAACTCAACTGTGAAAAGATCACAAGTCCACAACAGGACCACGAGGGTACATCCGAAATAGATGCCCCAAACACACGACCCAAAATACACTGCACTGCGGGCAACCAGCCCAGGACACTCCTTCTACGCATATCCTAACCTTACTCGATACATCCCGGAGTAAACAAATGAGAAAAAACTCACTAGGGACGCAGCAAATGCGGAAACAGCGGAGCGTGGGGAGACACGTCCGGGCAGGCTGAGCGCAGAGCAGAGAAGGAAGAATGACGCCTGAGTCAGCGTCTGGTCAAAGATCCACACAAGTACATCCACGATATGATGGAAAGCTTATTAGATAGTTATTCTTATTATCCCCCCTGGGGGTTAGGGAATAGAATATGCCCCACGTGCCTTCTGCGTGTCGTAAGAGGCGACTAAAGAGGTTGGGTCGGTGGGCTTGCGACCCCCACCCGGAAAAAATATCTAAGCAAAGAAAAACGAACGAACAGCCTCGGATGCGGACGGAACCAACGTTGACGAACCACGGCCGACTAAGGACATGCCTTCGGACATTCTGAGAATGGCTACGTGGAATGTTAGTGGCATGAATGATGGCACAAAAGAGAGACAGGTTCTGGAAGTGTTAGTGAATGCCAGGCTGGATGTATGTGGAATGACAGAGACCAAATGGAAAGGTTCAGATGTGAGAGAATGGGAATGTGGAATGGGTGTGTGTGCTGGAGTGAGTGAAGGAACAGCGAGAGAAGGTGCATGTTTGTTTGTAAGTAGCAAATGGAAGGAATGTGTAAGAGAGTATGGGTCTGTGGGTTCAAGGATTGTGTGGGTGAGAATGAAAGTAGGAATACAAACGTGGGTGATTGTATGCGTGTATGCCCCGACAGAGGATATACTGTACTTGAAAGAAAGAAAGAGGAGTTCTGGATGAATGTGGAGGCGTGCCTGGAGAAGTTTGACAAGAACGAAAGAATATTTCTGATTGGGGATATGAATGGTAAGGTGGGTGATAGGAAAGTTGAGGGAGTGGTGGGAGGGTGGGGGGTACCATCAGAGGTGAATGGGAATGGTAGTGCACTTGTGGACGTATGTGTGGGGAGGAGGCTGTGGATAGCCAACACCTTCTTCCGACACAGAATGATCCACAGGTACACGTGGAAACGGATGTTGACGATGAAGGATAAGACAGTGGTGGAACGAAAGTCATTGATTGATTATGTATGTGTGGATGAACGAATGAAGAAATCTGTGATGGATGCTAGGGTGTATAGGGGTATTGGAGGGGGTCTGTCTGATCATTATGTAGTGGTAGCTAAGGTTAGGATACAAAAGAAGTGGGTGAGGAGAGCGGGAGGGAGGCGAGAGGAGGGTGGAATGGTGAGGAGGGTGGAGAGGTTGCAGGAGGAGGAAGTCAGGGAGGAGTACAGGAGAGCAGTGGAAAGACGACTAGGTGGGTTCGACCTGGAAGTTATGGAGGAAGTGGAGGAGATGAGCAAGGTGTTTAAGGATGAGATCTGTGCAGCATGTGAGGAGGTGTGTGGAGTGAGGAGAAGAGGGAGGGGAGTGAAAGGTACAGCATGGTGGACAGAAGAGGTAAGAATAGCTGTGGAAGAAAAGAAGAAAGCATATAGAGAGTGGTTGGGTAGTAGAGGGAATGAAGATTCCGAGAGACAGAAACGAGCGAGGTACGTGGAGAGTAAGAGGGTGGTGAAGAGAGTAGTGAAGGAAAGTAAGAGAAGAGTAGATGAGGAATTTGGAAGGAATCTGAGTGTAAAATGGAGGGAGAGTAAGAAACTGTTCTGGAAAGAAGTCAAGAAAGTTAGGGAAGGTAGCAAGGGAAACAGTAAGGGTGTGAAAGATAAGAATGGGAGAATGCTAGCCGAGAAGCAAGAGAGAGTCGAAAGATGGAGGGAGTACTTCAGCGAGTTGCTAAATGAAAGGAATGAAGAGCCAGCAAACATAGCTGGATATGGTATGGGAGGGAGAAGAAGAGAAGTAGTGGAGGAGGAGGTGGGGATCAGGAGGTCAGAAGTGTGGGAAGCCATGAAAAGAGTGAAGTTGGGGAAAGCACCAGGAACAGATGGAGTGTGTGGGGAAATGTTGAGGTATGGTGGTGAGATAGTGATAGAATGGGTATGGAAAATGTGCAAACTAGCATGGGAGAAGGGGAGTGCACCCGATGACTGGAAGACTGGCATAATAGTCCCCCTATATAAGGGCAAAGGGGAAAGAGGAGTGTGTGGTAACCACCGAGGAATATGTCTTCTAAGCGTAGTAGGGAAGGTATACAGTAGGGTAGTGATTGAGAGAGTGAGAGTGAGAACGGAGAAATGGATAGGCGACGAGCAGGGAGGTTTTAGGAAGGGAAGAGGATGTGTAGATCAGATTTTTACCCTGAATTGTGTTGTGGAGAAGTATCTGGAGAAGAAACAAAAGGTGTATGTTGCCTTTATGGACTTGGAGAAGGCCTATGACAGAGTGGATAGAGAAGGTTTGTGGAAAGTACTTAGAATATACGGAGTAGAGGGCAAGTTGCTGAAAGCAGTGAAGAGCATGTATGAGGGTGCAAAGGCGGCAGTACGTGTGGAGAGTGAGCAGAGCGAGTTCTTTGACCTGAATGTTGGTTTGAAACAGGGGTGTGTGATGTCCCCGTGGTTGTTTACTGTATATATGGATGGAGTTATGAAAGAAATACTATCAAGAGCAGTGGATGTTGGTGTATCGCTGAAAAGGGAGGGAATTGAGTGGAAGCTACCTATACTGCTGTTTGCGGATGATACAGTTCTGATGAGTGATAATGAATGGGAGTTGCAGGGTCTGGTAAATGAGTTTGGAACAGTGTGCGAAAAACGGAATTTGAAGGTAAATACGGGGAAGAGCAAGGTTATGGTCTTCGAAAGGGGTGAAGTCACAGAGTGTGAGGTGAAGCTGAACGGTCAGGCTATGGAGATCGTCAACTCTTTTAAGTATCTGGGCAGTGTGTTGAGTAAAGATGGGACTATGGATGAAGAGGTGCGGGAGAGGGTACAACAGGGGAAGAGGGTTGTAGGAACGCTAAAAGCAGTAACAAGAAATAGGGTGGTCAGTATGGAAGTGAAGAAGTCCTTGCATGACAGTGTGGTAATCCCGACACTGACTTACGGAAGCGAAGCATGGACGTTGGTTGAGAGACTCAGACCAAGAGTGAGAGCAGTGGAAATGAATTACTTAAGGAGTGCGTGCGGAGTTACATGGAGGGATAGACAGACTAATGAGGAAGTAAGAAGGAGGTGTGGTGTGGAGGTAGATGTGCTGGAAAGTGTGAAAAGGAACAACTTGAGATGGTTCGGCCATATGGAACGTATGGAAAGCGAGAGAATGACTAAGAGGGTGTACGAGAGCGAGGTGGAGGGACAGAAGGGGAGAGGTAGACCGAATATGAGGTGGAAGGATGGAGTGAGGAACTACATGAACGAAGGCGGTGCTGGTTGGGGGGAGGGGCGTCGACTGACTGGGGACAGAGGTGCATGGGGGCGGTTCGTTCGTGGCCACCCCTTCGGGGATCACGGCGTCAGGCAATAGATAGATAGATAGATTCTTATTTTCTTTTTGTTTTTATTTTTTTACAAAGTTTTTTCGTAGTGAGAACCCAATTCATAATGACTGAAGCCATGAGTGAGGTCGCGTGCGCTCATGATGAAGGCTCCTCAGTTTTTTAAATGCTCTGCGCGGTAGATTCAAACTACGGCGGATTAGTGTTTGAAGAGGATGCCTTATGTAATAGGCATGTTCGTCAATGATGGAGGGGCCACTAATAAATTTAGGAATAGGCCTTTGCCTATTTTCCATCAGTGCTTTTCCAAGCTCCGAAATTCAATATTCTTAATTCTAACTATCCATTCTTTTCATCTTTTTGATTAATCGTTGATTCTATTGTCACAACTATTCTTGTTGATAGCCTAACTTTTCTCTAAACGTCGCGCTTTCGATAATTTTTTTAATGGCGGACTAGAGGCTATCGCATTTCCTTAATTTCTTATCGAAAATTCTAGATGTTTCAATTTTCATCCTTTTGATGTTTTCGTGACTTTGAGCTTTTCTCTTTACATTTTAATACATTTTTTTACGAAATATTTTCCTTTTGCACTTTATATAAACAATTTATTAGACTAGTATTTTATACATCTTCATAGTCTCTGTACCTTCCAGGTTTTCTGTCTTGTTGCAGAAGCGGAGAAATTTTATTCTTTTATGACACTTTTGCCTGTATTTATTTTTGATACATGCCACCGTAGCCTCCCTTTTCAAAATATTATGATTTTAAGCTACGAACCAACCTTCAGTTGGGCCCTTTTTGGAGTCTCACTCCGGTCCTTTTTAGGTCGGCTAGTGTTAGACCGGGCTAAATTTATATCTCCGGTCAATAGGAGATCCCCGTGTACTATTTGAAGTCCGGGTTGAAGCAGAGTAGGCGGAGGATGGGGGCCTCGTTTGTATATCTTTTATTTTTGCCTACTCTGCCTTCTCTAGTATATATCTACAATTCTCCGGGTAGTTTTACCTACCTTTTTACTGATACTACAAGGTGCTTTTGTCATACACCTCCCCCCTATCATTCACACTGAGTTTTTTCCCTGGTTATGCTTTGCCCTCTCCTTATATCCGGGTCCTCATTGTTAAGAGACCTTATGTTAATACTACCCGCACCTATATTCACACAGAGTTTTTCCCGGGTTGTACACTGTCATAGCCTTATCTCCGGGGCTCCAGAATTAAGAACCTTTTCCCTCACACCATTTTTATAAATTCCGGTTCACAAACACCGAGTGCTACTATAGCTCCGGGTGCAATTATGTCAAAATTCATATTTTACTCCGGTTCACTAACAACCCAGAGTCTCAAAACAAGTATCAACTTTACATGGGGATTGAGATAACTCAGTTTCATCTAATTCTGAATATTATCCATTACCTCTAGTAATTCTCAAAATAAAATAAGTATTATTCATTAACTCTAGTAGTTCTAATAATATTTATTCTTATCGTCCGGGACTCTTATTTACATCTCCGGTCACTGGGAGATGTCCGCATTCTCTCTGAGTCCGGGTTGAAGCGAGTAGGCTGAGGAAGGGGGCCTCTTAGATATCTATTCATTGCCTACTTTGCCGGAGTACCAGTTTCATATACTGGATTGTCCGGGTAGATATTTTTATCTACCATTTTTACGGAATAAACTTTTATTCAGTCAATCCCGATCGACACTTGAGTCCTCTACACAGGTCCGCACGGACTATTCGGTGCTTATTAAATCTTTCCCCCCGCACCTTTTATTCAACATGGAGTTATCTTCCATCAATTTTGCTGGGTCATCTCTTTGACTCCGGGTCCGCACAGTCAACGAGGACATATCTTAGGAACTTCTACCCATACAGTATCTCCGGGTATTCTAACCCTTAAGGAGAATACATACTCCGGTTTCCATATACCGAGTTATACCACTCTAACTCCGGGTATTCAACAAAAGTGTCTTAACTCCGGTTCCCAAACACCGAGTTCTACCAACATAACTCCGAGTATCCCTTAGAGAGAACATATCTCCGGTTCATATATACCGAGTTCTACCCTTCTAACTCCAGGTATTAAACAATAGTAACTTCACTCCGGGTCCCAGACTGAGTTCTACCAGTAACACTCCGGGTAGTCTAATATTGGCAGTTAACTCCGGTTCACAGACACAGTTCTATCAACCAACTCCGGGTATTTAAACAATATTAACTTATTTCCGGTTCCAGACACCGAGTTATACCAATAGGCCTACCGAGTCCTACTAGCACACTCCAGGTAGGCCTATTCAATTATTATTCAAGTTGGCAGTCCTAGATGATGAAGTTCAAATTGGTAATTAATAGAATCACCTTCAAGAACTTTTTACAATACTTGTATATGCTTAGCATAGTACTAGAGATAACTACATTTTAACAAAGTCCCGAGTAAAACTTCATTCACTCAGTATTACTGATAAAGTTTATACTCATACAGAATGGGACAAAAGGTGCACTACACTTTCCATCCTAAATTATGGTACAATGTTGTAGGATTATTCCTACCTTTTATTAGAACAGTATTTCAATACCATGGTTAACCTGTTCATTCATGCATAACCATATAGGATAAGGATTATTAATAATTTAGCCGTCCGTCTGGCTTAGTTGATAGCGTGCCTGATACCCATCTTGCAGGTCTCGCGTTCAATCCCCTCTCAGATTGAAAAGTTTTCAGGGATATAGCCGGCGGTTACCATCTCCCCACGAGCAAGGGGGATGGGTAATGGTCAATGGTAGACTAAAGAAAGCCAAGCGCTTGTGAACCCTCGAAGGAAGAGAACGGGCGGTATATAAGTAACCTGACGATTATTATTGTTATTACCGGTATTAACTTTAATTCCTAACCAAAGGCGGGACAAAATCAAGAGATATTATCTATCTTTCCTTAGACCAAGTACTGTATATACATGGACACGATTAACCGGTTGGTTCTCATCCATTCGTTTTACCCAGATTTTACTGTTTTACCTACTTTTAGTAGATCAATAATTTTGATTTACAAAGAATCCCAAATTATCACTCCTTCAGCAAGGATACTATGATATTGTCATTCAAGTATAACTACTAGTAGTAAATCATTAATTTTGATTCACAAAGATTCCCAGGTTATCACTCCTTCAATAAGGATACTATGGTATAATCAGTATCATTCAAGGCTAATGCTTGACTACTCAACTCAGCAATAAACATTTTATATTTTAGGCTCCAGACCAACTCTCGAGTTGGTCAATGATTAATTGAAACCTCCCTCCGGTCCCACTTTGGGTCGGCGAGTGTCTTGGTCTGGGGCTCGTTTACATATCTCCGATCACTAGGAGATCCCCACATTCTCTCTGAGTCCGGGTTTTAGCAGAGTAGGCTGAGGGAGGGGACCTCTTAGATATTTATAACATTGCCTTCTCTGTCGGAGTTCCACAAGTCTTATACTAAGGTTCTCCAATTAGATATTTTTCTCTAATCATTTATTACGGAATAGATTCTGTTCACTCTTTTTCCGTTCGAATCTTGAGTCCTCCATACCAGGCCGAGAAGGCTATTAGGTACTTAGTAAATTTTACCCCCGCACCTATTAAACAACACATTATTCCGTCCGTCATTACCGAGTAATTTCTTTACCCCGAGTCCTCATACTACAAAGAAGGACAACACTTGGAATTAATTTTCCGTCTGGCAAATTCCAAGTAATATTTTCTCCAAGTCCTCACTATAACAGAGGACACTTCTTTAGGGTCTACTTAACCAGTATAGTGATGATTCATTAGCTTGTTTTCCTTACGCCTCAGCACAACATGCTAGAGTTTTGGGTATCCCTAGCACCAGCCATTCCTTTTAATAAATTGTTCGACTAGGGTCTGTTTTAAAAAAACAGACAGAACCGATACATTCAATTGCTATCTTACCTTTGCAAAACTGGTCGTTCCGGTCCCACTTTGGGTCGGCTAGCACTTAGTACGGAGCTCTAATATTTACACCTCCGGTCAGTAGGAGTTCCCCGCGTTCTCTATGAGTCCGGGTTGCAGAGGAAGTAGGCTGAGGAAAGGGGGCCTCTTAGACAACTATTCATTGCCTACTTCACCGGAGTTCCACATTCACATACCAGAATTCTCCAGGTAGATAATTTTATCTATCCTTTATTACGGAATAACTTTCACGGGGCTCAATCAACCATTTCCCCACACACCTCTTAATCACACAGGATTATTCTGGCAATTTGGCCGAGTCAGATCCTTGACTCCGTGTCCTCATAATTGAAGAGGATATTTCTTAGGAACAAAAGGTTGGGGAATGACTTTACACTCTCAGATAAACAGCCCATAGGCGATTATCCAACCTTTTGTTTTACAGACAACTCTCTCACACTAGTGAGGAGTGGCAGATTCTATTCATGATACATACTCTAGGGCAACATTATCACACATAATAGAAGTCTATCTTTGCAACACTCTTCTGACAGTAGGAGATGTCAGAACAGCCCTTTTCATGACGTCCAAAGCACGTCAAGACCTCCGTATCTTTCTATCTAAAAAAATGCCCCAAAGACATCAAGACTAGAATCTTGATCTCTCCATCTATTCTAACAGATTAACACCCACAACTACTTGGTCTGAAGTATCAGCACTACTTTTTATAACCGTCTCTAAGGTTCTCTCGTGTTAACCTTATTAGATTCAGATCTCAACGACACTCAACAGGCCACAGTAGTCGGGGCAGACTGGTTAATTCATCCACAGACAGCAAATTAGACAGACTCAGACACACCGACAACAACAGTCTGACCTTCCAAGAGCACATACTGGTTCAGGGAACTAACTTAGTTCATCTTAGCCTTGCATCACATTATATCTCAAGGCACAACCGGTTCTGTCCAGGCCAGTTACACAGCATGACCAAAAAGAACTTGGGTCAGACATTTAATAAAAAATGGTCCGTTTTGGGACTGGGAGAGACGACCGTTCCTTCGTAAGTACGTATACAACGTCTCATACCAGTAAATGTGCCAACACTCATAAAAACGATGCTTCAGTGAGGAATTCGAGTGAACATTCCTCCCACATCAAAAGTTCTCTGTCTCACTTATTTCTAGTACCAAAACGAGATAGCCTACAGTTCAGACCAGTCACAGATTTATCAATCCTCAACAAGTTTATTGTAAACCACTTTTTCGAGATGATAACAATACAACAAATATCACAGCCCAACATCTGATTAGTAAAGGGGGAACCCTGGGTATACCTCCATTGGGAGACCCTATCACACAACATGCAACATCAAATGCTTGACTACTACAAATATGCAAGACATTACATGCAAAAAACAATTACCAAACGACTGTGAGAGTCGTTAATAGGGTCAATACATTGGGTTCAGCTACCTGTTCCGTTGGACAAACTTCGCCTGAATCCTTACATCGTGCTGGATAACAGAGCTTTTCCGAGTCAATCAACCTCATACCCTAATTACATTCCCTCAGCGTATCATCAGACTTCTAGGCTTCTGGATAAGACCTGAGACCCCTTCCTCGACAGCCCTCTGGTCAGAACCTCCACCATCAGTGGGGGTCGACTTGGACACAACGGGAGCCCCGAGCTGGAGTTACCAATCGTCCGACAGTCGCCAGACCCAAAGTCGCTAGACCTCTCTCAATCTCTATCACATAAATACAAAGGAACTAGTTGTCCCCCTATTTTTCCTAAAAAATCATGCCCTTTCACTCCAACACAGAGTACAGTAATAGCCTTTCACATGGACAACACAGCCGTGTCCTGTATCAACAGGCAGGGTTCAACGAAATCTCACACGCTCCTGAGATTGTCGGAGACAATATTTTTCCTTACTCTTCATTACCATATCACAATTCAAGCAGTTTACCTACCAAGCAAGGCGAATCTGTAGGCGGGCACCTTATCTCGAGGGAAGGGTACCCTAGTCGAATAGACAAGCATTCAACAACTTGATAAAGCCGTTCCATCCACAGGAAAAATCTCTTTAATTCACACCAATCGACAAAACCCCTCCTGCTTCTGACCTGCTGGCACGAGGTCCAGGCGAGCGGAACAGATGCGTTCTCAGAGGTTTGGAACAAGTGGTTATCGATATACCTCTTTCCCCCTCCGGACACACACGAATGTCCAAAGTTTGGCAACATATCCACTTAATTCAGGGTCAAGTGTGCCTTATAACACCAGTCTGGTCAACACATGTGTAGTTCATTCATCTTTTTTTTTTTTTTCTATGTGATTGAGGGAGGCAAAAGGCATAACTGCCTATAGCGAGTGCCTCCCCCATAGTTGAAAGAGTGACAGGGCCAAAATCAAGAGACGTTCGAGCCAAAATGCCTGGACACACGGAGTTTGAAGCAATTTAAGTCATAGGAAGAGGGAAAGACTGATTCTGGGAGAGAGTTCCAGAGCTCAGATGTTGAGTAGAAGAAAGTTTGAGAGTAACGTTTCACTCTTGGGTTGGAGAGTTGCACAGAGTAGGGGTGGGATTGAGTTGCAAGACGGGTACCACGTGCCCTACGTAAAGGAGGTGGTATGCACTGGGATAGCTCTGAGGAACACTGATTATTATAGTAGCGATAGAATAGCGAGAGAGATGCAACATTGTCGAGTGTCCCATTCCAATACCATTTCCAACATCTTGTTTCCACTTAGAGCAGATTGGCAACCTGCAGACTTGTCTGCATTTAGCTTTATGGATATTTTCAAAGTCAAATGGTGGAGCTCTTATGATTAAGCTGTTCACGACAAGTTAACCAAACAGTTTACGCCTTCCACTATTAGACAGTATGAATCACATTGGAAACAATTTACCACGTAGATTGTAGAGTCTGTCCAACACATGGCTTCAGTCAGTTTATTTTTAAAGTACTTCAATTACCCTTTTGAAGACAAACAACTGTCAATTAACACACTACACAATCAATTCTCAGCCATTAAAGAGCCGTTCTTTGATCTCACTGGCTTCCGACTTACCCCTCAAAAGTTGAAAGGAGTTTTTCTTACAACTTGTTTTAGTTATGAGCTCCATCTAGACAAATTCTCCCACAGTAGTCACTAGACAAGGTGTTAAACCTATTAATCAGTAAACCTTACACAGTCAACCCATCATATGACAAATTATGATCTAAATGTGTTTTCTTAAATTCTGTAGCAACAGCTCATATAGTAGCTGGGCTTGCAGCCATATAGCGCTATATCTGATAACTGATTCCACTTTAACCCTCCAGCCCCGGCTATGTATTATATATATATTCCTCGAAACCCGGGTGTTTTGGCCGAAAAACGTCTAGGCTAGGCTACCGTATATTCGTTAATCAGACTGCTTCCCGCATTCCCGCGGGAAGCGTAGCTGTGTTATTTACCTGTAGAATGGCATTAAGTAGAGCTCTCTAAGTCAACTGGTTAAGCTGTGATGATGATTTCATTGGAGATAACTTTATGGCCAAAACAGCCACTTTACACCACTTTTCGATACTTAACAACAACATACAGGCACACACGAACAAGCGACGCTCTCCTTCTTGTGGCCGGAGATGCGGGGCGTCGGTCCAGCCGGCTGTTGTTTATATGCGTCGGACCGACGCCTCGCACACGAAGCTCACAGGCTTTCAACCACTGGGCGTTCAAGAGGCCTTCCGGGCAGCTGTTATATGCTTTTTTATGGGCGTTCAAGAGGCCTTCCGTGGTGAGAGGGTTAACCCTTGGGATCCGGAAGGCCTCATATGAGGCAAAATGGTCAAATAAAAATAGCCGCTATAATCATCAGAACTCGGCAACCACGCGTTGTAGCGACGTCATCTCTACGGCATTCTACAGACAACAAAAAGTTCTACAATTTACAAAAACATTGACTGCTCTAGGTGGTCTCAATCAGTAGCTACTGAATTATGAAGTTGATTTTACCAAAATTCATATGAGGCCCCCCGGATCCCATGGGTTAAGGAGGATCTGAGCGCGGTCTCCCTGGCGCCAACTCCTGATTTCATAGCCAAGTATGAACTTTCTTAATTTCTGTAGCAACAGCTCATCGAGTACCTGGTCTTGTGGCCATGACTAGATCTGATAAGTGATTCCACTTTAAGGAAGATCTGAGCGCGGTCTCTCTGGCGGCAGCTCCCGATTTCATAGCCAAGTATGAATGAGAAGATCATTTTTTCTCTCTCCTTGATTTTATGGCCATAAATCAAAACAATAAACACCATGCTCTATGCCCTGTGATGGCATGATATAATTAGATACAGTATAACAAACTTCACCCTTACACCTGTCTCATTTGTGGATCTCTTCACATGACAAATCAAGGTTATCTCAAAGACAACTGGCAATCTATTCTAGTTGACGTTATCTAAGTCGCCGAACCGTCAACGGTAACAAAGGCTTATGAGGTGAGGGAGTGGGCCACGTCTGTCCGATTCTTATTAATTACTCGACACAAAATATTAAACAAACAAAGGTCTGGTTCTCCCACCACACATTTTATCCAAGTACTGTTCCTGTCAGTACATTTGAAGAGTCCCACTGTTCCATGCGTAGCCATGAAACCCCTCCATAAGCCAAGTTAATTTCTGTTTTAATTACAATAGTGCAACTGGTTTATGTTACTCCTATGAGCGAGGTTCCCCAAGATCCTGGCTTATACAATTGTGTTTTAAGAAAAGGGGGGGGGGGAGTGCTTTCGAACTGGAGAACCTCTCTCAGGTGATGATTAATATTAGGGTTAAGTAAGGTTGATAATAATGAGGTAATTCATTGCCTAAAGGGATTTTGGTAAATACACAAAAATCTGTTTGAGTTTAATAAATCTGATAAAGTTTTCACTTTTAAAAAATCTATTTGTGGTCTACAGTATTGTCCATACTTAGTGTACTCAAACTAGTATGAACAGTCTCGATGTTACGTAAGCTGGGTTGATGTAGCGTTACGTATCATTCCGTAGTCTTAAGTTGAACGCTTCCATAACCTTGGTCGAACGTTCCATGATTGGGTAGAATATATTATTCTATAGTAGTATATGGGAAAGTATTGTAGGATTATAATTCCCATATATATATATATATATTTGTATTATTTAAGATTGTTTATAAGTATCTCATTGTAAAGAAGATGGGATACATTTTCCATATGTTATGCGCGTGCGCGGTATGTCACGACAGAGACGAACATAACGCGCTCGCCCACTCTCCAACCAACCTCCGTCCCAGCTACACACGCTAAGCCTTCTTTCTCCTAGTTATTTCACCAGGTGTTTTCGCTTCACTTTCATCTCATATTCCATATAGTCATTACATCATCATCTTTGTTAGTTAGCACAAACTTAACGTAAATATCTAGCCTATCCTAGCCTATTGTAACCTCTTTTCATACTTTGTTTACTTTACTAACCACTTCCAGTCATCTAGCCTATTTTCCGCCATCCTCCAATCACCAGCTGAGTTCATCTAAGGGTAATTATATTCTATATGGTTAATACTTATTCATTATCAAATATACAGTCCACTTATCTAAATTAGCCATATAATTGGTCCTTCGACCTTTCACTAGTTTGCCCCCCCCCCCCCCCCTTTTTTTTGTGGTTGGTGGTGGCCTAGCCTACGTGGTTAATTTTTTTTTTGTGCCATATTTTGTCTATCCCTCATGGCCCAGGGCTTTTGGCGTCATGGTGCCGCGGGTGGTGGGGTAGGGGAAGATTATCCTGCGGTGGTTGATACCCAGCGTACCCAGGCCCAATTAGGAAGGTGGCAATTTTGGGCCACTCCTACATCAGGGATTTGTACGTGGACCAAGCCGTCCACAGGCCTTTCTTTTCCGTGACTCCTCTGGCCGCCCCAGGTGCCCGCGTCAGCGCCAGGTCATACGACGAGATGTTTGCCCACCATGACGTTAGAGTTGATCAACAAAATCAGTATAGCCTAGATTAGTAAGCCTTCAAATCGGTACAGTATATTAATTAAATTTTGATTGTAAAACCTTTAGGCCCAAATTATATAACAATTGATTGGCACTAAGATTAAAATCATCCATACTGTACTGTATAATAATTTCAAAAGTTAAGGTTATTCATTCTATATCAAATTTATACTGTCCAATAACTTCTTTATTTGATTCACATGTCATTCTAAATTCTTCTCTCGTCGTGTGCCCTGGAGGCGGGGTAATATGATAGCTGATAGGCTGAGTGTGTGTTAATCCAACTCAAAACTTTTTTCCTTGTGACTTCTTGAGATGAACTTTACTTGTGTACAATTTTCACATTTATTAATTTGATAATATAAAATTAGCGGTACCCATTGAGTTTAGCCTGTTTCAATTACCCTATAGGCTCACTCTCTCTTAAAATTCTTTAATTTATTATAACTTTAAACGGTACCTCTCTTTTTGACATCTGGAGACTTTTGGCCTATACTGTATTGTACTAAATTTCCCTCCCGGCTTTTCTTAACTTATGGTGTAATGATTCTATAATTTCATAACTATTATGTAAGGAGTTAAATTGAAAAGCTCCAGATTGCTAGTCTACATTGCGCACAATTCTTATTCCGCATTTCGTGAGGGTGTTTTATTTTCGGCTCGCGATTTATTTGATTTCTCGGAGTACTGTATTGTTGGCCGCAACTTATTCGGTCTGGCATTAATAGTTTGATTTAACGTAATTAGAATTCCTTCCTGTATAATCATGGCTAAAAGTGTACAAAAGCGTCGGGCTGGACTTAAGGGCTCTTTGACGGTCTTGACCTCTGGTATTGATGGATTCCTTGATTCGGCGTCTAGAGTGGAGGTGGAGGCCAGGTTGCTCAGTATTCAAAAGCAACTTGACAAGTATGAGGTCACACAGGAGGACCTGGCCGACACTTGCGAGGACGCCGAGTATATCGAGGTGATCAGAGAGGATACCCTATATATGGAGGGCATACAAGTAATCGTTGCCACACTGAAGGGGATCCTGATTACAGAGGTCAAGAAGGAGGTCAGGAAAGAGCCAAAGAAATCCGCAGTCAAATTACCACATCTTACTCTCTCAAAATTTGAAGGTGATGCCACCATGTGGTCGGGATTTTGGGAGATGTTCAAGTGTACCATCCATGACAATCCCGACCTCACAGATATACAACGCTTCACCTATCTAAAGGGTCAGCTTCAGGGTGATGCACATAAGCTAGTCGAAGGATTCATAATCGAAAGTGCAAGCTATGCCCCAGCAATTGAGCTCCTGCAAGAGACATATGGGCATCCAGATCGAATCAAGGCAGCTTATGTTACCAAATTCAATCAATTAGTGTCACCCAAACACCAAACAGCTGACCTGAAGGACTTCTATGCCAATACAGAGAGTGTGATGAGGTCAATCATTAGCCATGGTATTTGTTTGGAGGAATTTTGTGTGGTGACTCTTGTCAATAAGTTACCATCACCGCTGAAAGAAACCATAAAACGGGAAATGGGAGACTCGAGCCTGGATTATAAGAAATTCACTCATTGCCTCCAGGCTGAAGTGTACAATATGGCGGGTCAAGATAGAGTAGGGGGTACACCCATGGCTACGGCAACATTTACCGCCCAAAGTGAGTACAGGAAATTCAACTGTGTTCTGTGTAGTGGCACCAATCATTTATGGTACAAGTGTATGAAGTATAAGACAGGGCCTCTTAAAGTTAAAAGAGCCCGTCAACTACGTCTCTGCACTGGGTGCTTGTCAAAAGACCATGGCCATTCGGGTTGTACTAATCCTAACGTAAGAAGCTGCAAGTTTTGTAAGGGCAAACACTTTCATTCCCTGTGTACACAAAAACAAGGGAAAGAAAGTAGACCAGCGGAGGATAACACCAAGAGAGAGCATACTGCTGCTACTTCAACTACAATGTCCGTTGCCACAGGTAAAAATACAGTAATCTTGCCCACCGTACAGCTGCCGGTAAAGGGTAAGGATAATAATTGTGTTAAAATCAGATCGCTACTTGACCAATGTTCTCAGAGGACCTTTGTGAAGTCTTCTGTTCTATCCTCCCTTTCCTACATTTCTAAAGGAACTGAGGAGTTATGTCTTCACGGATTTACCGGGAAACAGGCCTCTAGGGAATATAATGTTGTGGCACTGCAATACAAACACAGAGGTAAATTTCATCATCTAGACGCAATAGTGGTTGATGAATTGCCAGAACATAAAGGTGAACTTAACCTAAAGTCTAAACTGGTTAGTTTACAAAGTAAAGGCATAAAATTAGCCGATCCTCACGCAACGGACACAGATCAGCTGGAGCTGCTCATCGGTGCGGATCACTACTACGATATAGTGCGACCTGGGTATAAAAGGTCAGGTAGTCTAATTCTGCTTCCTACCAAGTACGGGTACGCCATCAGTGGTTCATATATGACACAGCCTACAAGCTCCAGCACAGAAGTAGTTACTGTATTGAAAGTAGCAGTAACACCAATGGACGAATACATGTCCACTGGTAATACTCCACCATGCAAAAATGACTTAAATGTTTTGTGGGAATTAGATCATATCGGGATAACCCCGAAGGAATACTCACTGGTTGAGCGTCAAGCACTATCGTCGTATGAGGATACCGTTACCTACGATCCCGACAGCCAACAGTATAAAGTGAGACTGCCCTGGAACAATTCCAAGGATCAGCTGCCATCTAACAAGGGTTTGGCCATAGGCCGTCTTCGGGGACTTCAGAAAAGATTCCTCAAGGAGCCTGACTTTTGCGAGGAATACTCAAAAGTTATAAAGGAACAGGTGTCCCGGGGTTTTATAGAAGAGGTGCCTTTTGATAAGTCAGATAATAATAATAATAATAATAAGCATGTTACTTATTTCTCATAAGCGCCAATTTTTCCGAAGAATTCACTAGCGCTCGAAAAGAGAAAGAAAAAAGAACAAAAATCAATGCATCAAAAGAAGGCTCATATACAACACACATTTAACAATCACCAGCAGTGGCAAAATAGCCTAAACTCTATTATAGGTTTGACTCCTGTAAGGAGATAAAGAAAACCTAATATTTAGTAGTGGCCCCGTAATCATTGACGAACATGCCTATTACATAAGGCATCCTCTTCAAACACTAATCCGCCGTAGTTTGAATCTACCGCGCAGAGCATTTAAAAACTGAGGAGCCTTCATCATGAGCGCACGCGACCTCACTCATGGCTTCAGTCATTATGAATTGGGTTCTCACTACGAAAAAACTTCGTAAAAAATAAAAACAAAAAGAAAATAAGAATAACTATCCAATAAGCTTTCCATCATATCGTGGATGTACTTGTGTGGATTTCTGACCAGACCCTGATTCAGGCGTCATTCCTCCTTCACTGACATATCAAGTAAACCAAAATCCTTAATACATCAACGAATGGGAAGGGGACGGTCGGGAGGGCCCCAGTCGTCAATGATTACGGGGCCACTACTAAATATTAGGTTTTCTTTATCTCCTTACAGGAGTCAAACCTATAATTTATTAGTGGCCCCTCCATCATTGACGAACATGCCTGATATCTAAGACTGGAGGGGGACATTCGTAATCATATCATAACTCTAGAAAAGCAGATAATAAAAACAACCACATAGTATTCTTACTTTTGAAAAATGTATTTAATACGGCGTAGGCCGGAAATATACAAGAAAAAGGGGTTCAGGCAGGTGCGTGCTTCAAAGAAGCCTGCCCGACAAAAATGGGTAACCCTGAAGATTCTGAACACAGATCTGTAGTTACAAAAGGCACCCCACTCAACGAGTGGTGACAAAAATAATAAGTTATAAGTTTATATGTGCACATCATAAACCCCAAAATACATGTGGAGATCAATTGCAAATGAACTCCATTGAACTAATATTACATTGCTTTCGCAGCTAAAACTACTATAACAACACCGTTGTTTTGTACTAAACCTTGTACTAGCACAATTTCTCGCAGAGAAATTTTCATATCACATTTTAACCTTAAATTGTATCACAGCTCTCATACTCCGGCGGGGTCTAGGGTGTCCTATGTCAACTGACTGCACCCCCCCCCCCCCTTCCGTGAAAGTAAACATAAGTGACTGCAGGGCCACCTAGACCCTCTGCCTTAAAGCTATACATGGTAAGGAAGGTTTGTCTAGAGCAACTGACAAGTATCTAGAGAGAAACGTATGATTAGACGCCCACAACTGTGTGGACGCCCACAACTGTGTGGATCTTCAACTGAAAAGTTTTTCAGGAAACGTAAAGAGGCCGCCCACTTGCGTAAATCGTGGGCCCTACCCACAACGCCGGGATTACTCTCTTTAATGACTTCTACCAGAAGAGAGGCTAATCGCCGTTTAAGTAAGCGTTTACCCGTACTCGCTACCCATAAAGCACCTTGGGGGTTTTGAGGAGCTATTCTCAAATATTTGGTTAGAGCTTGCACTGGACATAAATTATGATGCACCTTTCCCCTTTTTAACGCCGGCACCGTGAACTCAGAAAACACGTGTGCACTATGCTCATTCTTGGCTACAAACGCCGGGGAGGGTGCAATGGAAATTGAATCATTAAGTCTACCAAACCTAAGACAATTAGGTGTGTTGCTCATCGCCGCCAGCTCAGACACTCTGTTTCCGGTGGCCAAAGCCAAAAGGAAAACTGCCTTCTTTAAGATTAAAGCAAAGTCTGCAGTATTTTGATACAGACGAGAATGAAGTAAAGACAAAGCTTTGTCCAGAGACCAAGTAGGCATGAGCTGACGGGGAGGTGGGCGGAGTTTAAAACACGCTCTCATAAATCCTGTTTCCTCCGCCACCGGTATGGATAGACCTGTAAGGTCGAAAAAGGGCACTCTAATCGCAGTTAAGTGATTCTTCAAAGTTACCACAGATAAACAGATAGTTCAAGTAATTAAAAACCAATGCCACTGAGGGTACAGTTTGTTCCGTTCTAACAATCCAAGAAGTAAAAGCTTTCCAATGTGATTGATATTGTCGCTTAGTAGACTGAGTATATTGATTGAGCAATTTATTGGTCACATCCCTACCGTATGGTGCTAGCCACTTGGCCTCCTGAATGTCCATAATGCAAAAGTCAGCGAGGTCGCTAGGTTGCCAATCGTGTCTAAGTGGAAGTACCCGACCGGGAGCGATACCGGGTCCGGGCACCACATTATTAATTGCTGGTACCACACCTGCGCCGGCCACAGGGGCGCGATTAGCGAGACTAAGCCTCGATAAACTCGTAGTTTGTTCACTACGTGGCACATTAGTGACGCATCTGGCGGCGGAAACAGATAGATGGAGCTCCATCTGTTCCAGTCTGTCACTAGGGCGTCTGGCCCCCCTGCCGGCGTTATCGCCCGGCGGGTGAGGTATAGAGGGAGCTTGTGAGTCTCGTCGGACGCAAAAAGATCCACTTGTGGATGGGAGAGCTCCGCAATCATTAGGTCGAAAATGGGTTGCTTGAGCTCCCATTCTACTGTCGTGCTCTGTCTCCGGGACAGAGCGTCTGCCCAGACGTTCGGTACGCCTGGGAGATAAGATGCGTGAAGATAAATATCTAGACTGCTGGCTAGAACAAAAATCTCTTCCGACACTTTTAGCAACCTCCTTGACCTCGTTGACCCTTGTTTCTGAATACAGTGAACTGCATTCAGATTGTCCATTCTGAAGGCCACCGACTTGCCCCGTAACGCCGGGCCGTGAGCCTGAAGGAAATACAAGGGGACTAGTAACTCTTTGACATTTATGTGAGAGATTTCTAAGTGGGACCAAAGCCCCTGATTTGACTGAAATACCCACCCTATGGTGCCTGACGCATCCGTGTCTACCCATACCGTTGGAGGAAACGAGGTCCATGACATGATTGAGTGCAATGTTTCCCTCTTCGCCCAGACCGCTAGTAAGGTGTGGATTAATTTTGGTATGGGCCATAATTTTCCCGCCGGTAAGAGTGGGAAATATTTGTTGCCTTCCAATATTAATCGTTTTACTTTCAACCGGCCCAACTTGACAGTTAGCTGAATCCAGTTGAGAGACCCGACCAGAGACTCCCAGACTCTTCGTGTCGTAGTCAGACTGTGAAGAAACCTGAACAGTTTCCTGCGAAACCTGTTGCGATTGTCCACACTCTGACTCAGAGTGAGAGCGGCGGTGTCCCAGACCAGCCCTATCCACTGAATTACTCTTGAGGGAACAAGGTTTGACTTTACCAGATTTACCTTGAAGCCTAGAGTTTTGACATGATTTAAAATGATATTGACATGTTTTATGCATAATTGTTGTGTCTCTGCCACCACCAGCCAGTCGTCTAGATACCACAACACTCTGATTCCCTGTTTTAACAACGGCATCAGGGCTTGCCGGACTAGTTTCGTGAATAGTCGAGGTGCTAGGTTCAAACCGAACGGCATCCTCTGAAAAACAAAATTTTGGTGCCTGATCCTCAAGGCCAGAAACCTTTGAAATCTTTTGTTGACCGACACGTGCCAATAGGCGTCTGTCAGGTCTAGGGAACACATCCAGCCTCCCGGCGGAAGTGTTAGCCTGATTTGATGAACTGTTAACATTCTGAAAGACTCGTTGTAAATGTGAAGATTCAGATAAGACAGGTCTACGACCGGCCTCATCTGAACACTGTCCCGTTTGGGAACCAAAAACAGTTTTGACGTGAATACAGGGTAATCTGGAGGGACCGGGATGATGACATTCTTGGCAATCATCTCCTGGACCAGCGACTCCACCTCTAATGAAACGCAATTTGCCGTTGTCGGCTGACGTAAGCGAGGTCGCCGGAGCCACTGCCAAGTGATGCCTTTGCGTGCCACCATCCGTGCCCAGGTTTTTAACGGCCATGCTTGGTGACACGTTCGGAACGACCCAGTTAGCAGACAAGGGTTCGCCGGCTGTACTTCCCTCGGTTCCTCCGGCCTTAAGATAGGCACTGGGAGTGAGAGAGACTTTAGTTTTTTGATGGTGGGTTTGGTGGTGTTGGACGCTTCGCCGGCTGGCTGGTGTGGGCCGAAGACTGGCCCTGCCCCGGCTTATACTGGCCGCGTCCTCTCTGTCCTGAAAACCCTCTCTGTCTATGCCTGTACTGACCCAGGGGGGATTGGGAGGACTTAGGCGGAAGAAAAGGCTTAGAACCCCCTGGCTGAGCTTTAGTAGGAGGCTTAGGTTTGGGGAAGTTAAATGCAGGTTTCTTAGCCTGTGCGGGACTGTGCTTCACGGCCTGTGCCATGTTAAACACTGTTCGCCATACATCAGGGGACATTAAAGAAGGAGTAAGTACTGGGGACATTACCACCTGGTTAGCAATGCGATCAGGCAGCTTGCGAACTAATGACATCCTAAGATCCTGTCGTGCTCGCACCGCCTCAAGTAAGGCTGTGCGTATGTCACCTAAGGATTGAATCGACGACTGAAGAATCAGACGCCGGGATAACTCAACTGATCTTCGAGCATCCGCGTCTGCGATTGCCTGAGTAAACCGGAGTAAAGACTTAGCCACCTGCTGAGAAACTATGTACTGTGAAAACAGGCGGAAAGCTTTTCCCCTTAGCCTAAATTCTCTGTCTAGGTGAGTAGGGGTAGGGGTAGTGAATGGGTCCTTTAGTTCACAAAGATTAATCTTAGGGGCAGCTAGAAAAGAAAATAAAGCTGACGGAACTCCGCCGGCAGAACCTACCGGCATGGAGAACCATGAATGTGTATCCTGAGGGATCTGGTGGGAAGATTTAGAAGTGAAAGTGGTTGCAAAGTTTTGAGCCTCTACCTCCCAATCCACCCAAGGTCCTGGTCCCAACTGTCCCACCTTCAACACTGGATTAGCTGTCTCGTCTGTGACGGTCTGTAAATCTAGTTCAGGAGTAAGAGCCGACAGAGCCTTAATATCATTAAACCCATCCAGCTTAGACCAGTCTGAAAAAAGTTTTGAAGCTGAGGCAGGGGGTAAAGCAGGCTTAGATGCATAAACAAAATAATCCTGATGATAATAACTAGGTATAGCCTTGATATTTACGTCCAAAACATTACCCAAGGCATCCAATGCCCTTAATTTCTTTGACTTATTTCCCTGGATAAACCACTCACGTGGTACCGGGAGTTCCCCTGACAAGGTAGGCTGGGCAAGCTCTGGCTTAGAGGGGTTCAAAAGAACCCATGACTCGTCTGGCCCATAAAGCAGGGGCATAGCTACCTTTCTAAGAGGCGCTTTGTCTAGAGGGGGTGGATTAACATCCGTGATGACCCTGACATTTGACGTAGTGAATGCCGCCGTAGCTGGCTTAGAGCTCCCTGCCGGTGACAGAGTAGGAGGGTTAGGAATCTTAGATAAATCGATTGACGTTATCAGAGGCCGTACCGCAGAACTTGTCAAGGGAGCCCCCAAGTCCATTGTGGGGTTTTCTCGTTGTTGACTAAAGAATTTAGATAGAGCATGAGTAAGTAACCCATCAATTTCTTGTGCTGTAACAAACTGGTTAGATGCAGAACTTTCAGGTGAATCAGTATTATCATGGGCGGCGTCCAGGCCTGAGCCTGACCCTTGTCCTTCCCTATCTGAAATTATTGACACTTCATCTCGTTCCTCCCGATCCTCCTGAGAAGACCCCGCCGAGGCAGGGGCACCTTGTTTCCAAGATAAGTCAGGGATAGAGGATGGGGTCGCCGCGTCCCTGTGGACATCGGCTACTGTGTGACTCGTATGAGTCGGACGTGGATGGTCAGACCCTGGTTGAGCAAACCGCCAAACACCGAGGCTCTGGCCTACGCTCTCTTGAGAGTCTGAAACATTCTCAATTATTGAATTTCCTGAACTTTCCATTTCTAGGGTTAAAATATCAATAGGTAAATCTTGTTTAGGGACAGGCGCTTCACTATACTCTGAGGCTGTAACAGAAACATTTTCAGGTGTAGAGGTACGACGAGATGCACTAGACTTAGGAGAATGTCGAGAGGACTTCCTATGGGAATCCTTTTTGGAGGATTTGTGGCTACGGTGTGACCGCGAACTAGACCTAGATTTGGAAGAATCACCACCATGACCACTGGTGGAAGCTTCCATCTTACTCTTCTTACTCGCCGGGGAAGAGGCACGACTTGAAGACTGCTGTCTGAGAGGTGACCTTGACCTCGATCTCGCCTGCGACGAGGAGGTGGCTGCCGGGGGAGTAGGCTCTCTCGGGCGTTTAGACGTATCCACAGACGATACAGAACCCTGGCTAGTCTCTGTCGGCTTAAAACCCGTTACTCTAGAGGTACGTTTAGGGGGAGGGTGCTCTGACAGCAACTTATCCCAAAGTGGGACGTTGTCACATTGAAGTGACTTATGTGCGACAATGGTAGTGTAGGCCGACATTTGTTGTCTGACCTCTCTCAACGCTACCGCCGCGGTCTTGTCATTGTCACACAGGACTTTATTGGCTAATTGGGAGCAAAAGGAACAATTAAGTGTAACCCAGAGACCCCTTGAACGGTCTAGACATTTAACACACCTTATGCAAAGGGTATGCGCAAAAATCGGGATACCCGCGCAAGTAGGGGTAATGCACAGGGCAAAAACTGGGGCCACAGTAGCCATGACAGAGACTGGTGTGAGGAAACTACCGCCGGGTCTGTATTGGTCCGCCGGAGCTCAGCTCTGGAAAAATAAAGAAAAATTTCCAGGAATTAATGCTCATAAGGTTAACCCAAGTGTTCGCATACAAGTGTTAATAACCCGCCGGGTAACGGGATGCAAAGACACAGCTAACACATCTCGCTACGCGGCGGGTGTAAAGAGGCTAAACAAATCTTTTTAGCTAAAGAACATGAAGAATACCCTCTGATATAATGGTCCAGCATGGCACTTATAGTCTGTAGGAGGTGGTGACTGTCTCAAGATTCAATTTTGTAACAAAGCCCCCCTCATAAAGACGCCGGCCCTTGAAATATTTTAGTAGAATAGCCCAGGGCAGGAATATACGAGATCTGATTTTTTAACGAATTGTCCCAAAAGATCGTCGTAAAAATAGAAGGCGGCGATACTGAATGTATCACCAAATTAAGGTTAATCGAAATTGAATTTGTTATAAATTCCTTAGTTCCTCCACTTAGGAGCACCCGCCGGGTGTGGGCATCGATTTGGTTAAACCTCATTGAACCTTCAATTGCCGTAAGAGTAAAGGCAGCGATACACAGAGTATCACTCAAATGGATTGGTTAACTTATATGAGACCTAAGTCGTTTATCCCACCCTGCTCAGGTGCACCCGCCGGGTGAGAAGTCTAAAAGTTAACCCCACAAGTTCCTGACCCCACTTCTTTGTAAAAGATCGCCGGGGAGGAACGCCTAAACAACAGCTAGGTTTTCCATGTGGTTGTCGTAAACCAGGTAGAAAAAACCTATAAAAACGAATGTTCGCAAGAACGTGGTTTTTTATATATATATATATATATATAAGGATGGGTACAGCCATCCCGCCGGGAATTAAAGGAGGCCTGAAACTAGGCACCCACAGAGACGCAGTCCTGGAGAGCCACAGACACCTCCCCACGCCGGGGAACCAGCCAGAGTTAAAAACCACGTGTGGCCCAACACTGCTCATCGGTCAGGATTTTTCATGGTGAAACCGAGAAAAAACCCGCCGGAAGGCAAGCCCCACCCTGAACAGACACCATCTGAACAATACGACACGAGGAGAGTCACGCACGACTAACCAAGGTCACAACATAATCCGTGGAATTAGCCAATACACAACTAAACCAGGAAACAATTATAGTCCGAGGAATTAGCCAATACACAACTAAAACCCGGATACACATGACACAGTAGGGCATATTTATAAAATAAATAATAACACTAGACATGTGGCAAAGCTACGAGCGGCTGGCTAGGCCTAGGTAGACGGCATGAAAATAGTTGAAATATAAACACACACTGGAATATCACAACAGGAACCACCGCCAACACACCACCGTAGCGACAACTTCCCACCCCGGGAAGCCTGACAAGGACCCAGAAAAAACTTCACTAAGTGAAGAAAAATACGCTGGGAACGTCAGAAAAACCACAGCTTACCTCATCAGAAGGATAAAAGGCAGCAATAATTAACGCGTAATGAAAGCCGCCTGCATCACAAACTAACACAACTGTGAAAAGTTCACGTGTCCACAACAGGACCACGAGGGTACATCCGAAATAGATGCCCCATACACACGACCCAAAATACACTGCACTGCGGGCAACCAGCCCAGGACACTCCTGCTACGCCTATCCTAACCTTACTCGATACATCCTAGAGTAAACAAATGAGAAAAAACTCACTAGGGACGCAACGAATGCGGAACCAGCGGAGCGTGGAAGGTACGTCCGGGCAGGCTGAGCGCAGAGCAGAGAAGGAGGAATGACGCCTGAATCAGCGTCTGGTCAGAAATCCACACAAGTACATCCACGATATGATGGAAAGCTTATTGGATAGTTATTCTTATTTTCTTTTTGTTTTTATTTTTTACGAAGTTTTTTCGTAGTGAGAACCCAATTCATAATGACTGAAGCCATGAGTGAGGTCGCGTGCGCTCATGATGAAGGCTCCTCAGTTTTTAAATGCTCTGCGCGGTAGATTCAAACTACGGCGGATTAGTGTTTGAAGAGGATGCCTTATGTAATAGGCATGTTCGTCAATGATGGAGGGGCCACTAATAAATAGCCATCTGTCATGACACCTCTCTCAAGATCATAGCTTCTCTCAAAGAGAAAAGTCTTAAGTTGTCTCTTGAAGCATTCAACAGAACTCAGTTGTCTCATGGACAGCGGCAACCTGTTATACAACCTCGGAGCCATGTAGGAGAATGACCTCTCAAAGAAAGAAGACTGCTGGAAAGCCCTTGGTTCATCAAGACGAAAAGGGTCATTGTCATGACGCACAACTACACCATGGTGTGCCGGTGGGCGCCTGAGCAGCTCCGCAAGGTACCGAGGCTCACCAAATTTGAGAACCTTAAAAGTCACCAAACACAACTTAAATTCTATTCTTGCTCTTACTGGCAGCCAGTGCAGTTCTATGTGAAGAGATGTAGTAGGAGTTCTAGGTGGAACACCAAAAATTAGTCTTGCGGCCCTGTTAAGAACAGACTGAACTTTCTTCAAAATATAATTTGGAAGACCCACCAACAGGGCATTGCAATAATCAACACGAGAGAAGACCAATGAGTGAACCAACGTCAGGAGGCAACGTCTGGTTATAAACGGCTTCACCAAATAGAGATTTCTGATGTGCAAGTAACAACTTTTAACTATCTGGTTTACATGCTCTTTGAAATCTAATCGGGAGTTCACATATACACCCAGATTTCGAACAGAGTTGGCCGGTCGCAGCTGAGATCCACCCACATTGATGGAGAGGGCACCTACCATATCATCAGCTCTTCTATTTCCTCGGATGATGAGAATATCAGTTTTACCATCATTTAGTTTAAGTTTTCTCGCTCTCATCCACTTCTTGATATCAGACATCAACAATTCCATCTTACTCCGTATATCAACTATATTTGTGATTCTCACATAAATCTGGGTGTCATCTGCATAAAAGTGAAAGGTGACATTATGTGCACGAAGCAGAAGAGACAAACTGCTAATATAAATTATAAATAGGATAGGACCCAAAACTGATCCCTGCGGAACACCATACTGCAGGGGTGTCGAGTCCGAGACCACTTGATGTACCATCACACTCTGGGATCTACCTGACAAGTACGACCCAAGAAGCAAGAGAGCGGAGTCACGCACACCACAATCATAAAGATCATAAAGACCGGGTATTACTTGGCTCATCATGGTGTAATCAAGGAGAGCAAAACTACGCCAGTGCGTATTGTCTTCGACTGTTCCGCCAAGATGAGTGAACGCCATCCTAGTCTTAATGACTGCCTGTACACTGGACCCTCACTGGTGCCAGATTTAGCGCAGGTTTTGCTTCGGTTTCGACTCGGTAAGTATGCCTGGGTGTCTGATATTGAGAAGGCATTTCTAATGTTAAGGCTCCATGAAGACGACCAGGACTATACGCGATTTATGTGGCCCAAGTATCCGAGGCAACTGGATTCCCCCCTAATTTGTTACCGGTTCCGGGCAGTTTTATTTGGAGCGACTTGTTCCCAATTCCTTTTAAACACCACCATTTTGAAACATTTGTCTTATGTCAGTGCAGATCCGCAGATTATTCATCAGATTCGGTCAGGGTTGTACATAGACAATTTATTGGGTACAGGAAATGAAGAAGATTTCCTGGTTGATACCTATGCTGTAGTCCGAGAGATTATGAATGACGCCCATCTACATTTGCGTGAATGGGCGACTAATAATTCTGTTTTGCGGACTGTACTGCAACGGGATGGTGTGGCGGCTGTACAGCAGGAACATGTTAGAGTGCTAGGGTTGTTTTGGAAAACGGACACCGATACCCTCTCATTCGGCGTTCAGTACGCGCAATATTCGCAGATTACAAAACGAATTTGCTGGAGTATGACAGCTAAACTTTTTGACCCCTTGGGGATAGTTCTACCGGTGTCGATCAAATCGAGATTATTCCTTCAGCAATTATGGAGGATAAAATTAGGATGGGATGAAGTTTTGACTGGCGATCTGGTTCAGGAGTGGGATGACATTATTTCGGATCTTCGTCTCTGTAAGGGTTTTAATTTTCCTCGGAGAGTTGTCATGGACCATCCTGTTTCCATTCATGCCTTCTCAGACGCTAGCAAGGTCGCGTACGGCACCGCCATATACTTTGTTGACACAAGTGGCAGCCGTCTCGTCATAGCGAAGGCGAAAGTCGCCCCGATCAAATCCCTTTCCATCCCAAAATTAGAGCTGACTGCAGTTCTGTTGGCTGCTAGACTCGTTCACTTTGTAGAGGAAACTTTTAAAAATTTGCTAAATATCTCGGAGACAGTTGTATGGAGTGACAGCCAAATTACGCTCTACTGGTTACATAGCCGTAAGAAGCTACCAGTGTACGTCACCAACCGTGTCGACGAAATTCGTACCCTGCTCCCAACCGCACAGTTCCGGTATGTGTCTACCAAAGAGAATCCAAGTGATTGCATTACTCGTGGTGTCTCTGCTAAATTTCTCAAATCTTCTGCGTTGTGGTGGAATGGCCCATGCTGGCTTAATGATCCCAACGAATGGCCAGAGAATATAGATTTGAGCGAGCAACACACTGCTATTGTGGCACCGGTAATTGACTCGGTGCCTGACGAAGACACACGGTTATGGGACTGGGATAGATTCAGCAGCTATGAAAAGTTACAACGTGTTACAGCATGGGTGTTACGATTTGTACGAAATGTAAAAGCAAAAATTAAAGGCACACCGCCCACAGGTAGTGCTTATCTCAATGTGAAGGAGATCAGAATTGCAGATCAATTATTACATAAGCTCTGTCAACAAGAAATATATACGCAGGAATATAAATTACTGGTTAAGGAAACAAAGTTTAGGGCGGGTGCCCAACCCCGAAAGGAGTTGAAATAGGGGAGCTATCCCCCCGCCAAAGGCGGCTTTCTAGGGCCTTTCCTAGCTGATGCGGAGAGGATTGGGTTCTAGTCATGCGGTGATGGGCTGGTCTATCCGAGTGAGAACTGAGCGATCTCTGCCATACCCATAGCTTACTCTGACTGTTCCTTTTACTTATATATCTTCTAGATCTCAAGTGGCGGCGTCTTTTCCGTGGATTGACCTCCCTACTGCCAACCTAGAAGTTGGCAGATTCGGAGCCAAAGCGTCACATTTTTCCCTTGACCCTCAACTTTCCCTTCATAATTTATGAGGGGCACAGGGCCTTGGGTGGGGCTTTGGTTTCCCGGGCGTTTCCGCACCCTCCTTAGCTCCCTGCCTTGGAGTGGCTTCGGTCACCCGGGCTTTGTTAGTGGTAAGCAGGGAGGATTTTGTGGGGGCGCTCGTTTGTGGCCTTGGCCTTGCTCGAGACCTTGGGGCTGTTCGGCCAGACAGCCTGGGGAACAACAACAACAAAGTCTAGGAATAACCTGATCAATCAGTTGGGCTTACACTTGAAGGGGGACTTGATACATTGCGGAGGCAGATTACGATTGGCAGCCCTCTCTGAGGCAACTAAGGATCCAATACTACTGCCCCCCAATCATCCCTTCACCCATCTTATCATCGATAGGTGTCACCGACTCTGTTGTCATTATGGGGTTGGTCATATAGTCACCTATGTAAGACAACGATGGTGGGTGCCTAGAATCAGGCAGGTGGTCAAGAAAGTCCTTCGCAAATGCTTAAAGTGTAGAAGAGTACAGGGAACACCTTATGATCCCGTCGGAATTCCTCCCTTACCAAACCTGCGAACTACCCCAGGTAACCCTTACAAAGTTACCGGGGTTGACTACAGTGGAGCAATCCCTGTGAAAGATTCACCCAATCTTAAGGTGTATATGATACTTTTCACTTGTGCTGTTACCAGGGCAATTCACCTGGAACTGGTCACCAACCTCACTTGTGATAGCTTCCTACATGCCTTCCGAAGATTCTGCAGTAGACAGGGATATCCGCGTATCATGCTGAGTGACAATGCAAAGACTTTCATAGGGGCATCTACATATCTCAAAGAAGTGAGCAACAATCCTAAGATTCAGACCTGCCTAGCGGATGTAAAATGCGAATGGCGTTTCATTCCCGCCAGAGCGCCTTGGTTTGGCGCCATATGGGAGAGAGCCATAGGCATCGTGAAGGCGGGTCTGAAGAAGGTGTTGGGTAGAGCTCTCATCTTGATTGAGGAACTCAACACCATACTCTTGGAGATTGAAGCCACCGTAAATGATCGCCCTCTATACTATGCTTCTGGTGATTTGGAAGACCTTACCCCAATCACACCTTCAGTACTGGTACGTGGATACAGACTGCGGGATCTTCCTGAAGAGCATGACGAGGATACTATGGAAGATCCAGACTACATAAGTAAGGAAGTGATATCGGCCCGCTACAAATACATTCGTAAATTATCGCGAGATATTTGGCATCGCTGGTCAACAGAATATCTGGTGACTTTAAGGGAAGCGCAAAGGAATAAACTAACACCATTAAAAGGTCATTGGCCTAGGGTAGGGGACGTGGTAACCATCCATGAGGAGGGCCCACGCGCATTTTGGAAATTGGGTCGGATAGAGGAGTTATTACCAGGTCGTGATGGTGAGGTTCGGGTAGCAAAGGTTCGCACCAGGACTGGAGTAATCACACGGCCAACAGTCCGACTATATCCTCTTGAGGGTGACCTCGATCGCAAGGACACCCCTCGGATCAGTTATCCATTGAAGTCCCCTCTCTGGCTTCTACTTCGGCGCAGCCTGTTGATGCGTCTGGCGAACGCCCACGTCGACAGGCAGCCCAGATATCCTCCCAAGCTTGGCGGGATAAGATTGCCTCCGGGCAAATCTAATCATGTAAATTTTGTATATTTTCTGTTGGTGGGAATATGTCCATACTTAGTGTACTCAAACTAGTATGAACAGTCTCGATGTTACGTAAGCTGGGTTGATGTAGCGTTACGTATCATTCCGTAGTCTTAAGTTGAACGCTTCCATAACCTTGGTCGAACGTTCCATGATTGGGTAGAATATATTATTCTATAGTAGTATATGGGAAAGTATTGTAGGATTATAATTCCCATATATATATATATATATTTGTATTATTTAAGATTGTTTATAAGTATCTCATTGTAAAGAAGATGGGATACATTTTCCATATGTTATGCGCGTGCGCGGTATGTCACGACAGAGACGAACATAACGCGCTCGCCCACTCTCCAACCAACCTCCGTCCCAGCTACACACGCTAAGCCTTCTTTCTCCTAGTTATTTCACCAGGTGTTTTCGCTTCACTTTCATCTCATATTCCATATAGTCATTACATCATCATCTTTGTTAGTTAGCACAAACTTAACGTAAATATCTAGCCTATCCTAGCCTATTGTAACCTCTTTTCATACTTTGTTTACTTTACTAACCACTTCCAGTCATCTAGCCTATTTTCCGCCATCCTCCAATCACCAGCTGAGTTCATCTAAGGGTAATTATATTCTATATGGTTAATACTTATTCATTATCAAATATACAGTCCACTTATCTAAATTAGCCATAAGTATAGAAATATACAACTTTTATGTTTTTTACACTATACAGTTGCTCTCTTATTAAGTTTTACTAAATCCTTCCACTTACCTTCCTTTAACTTTCTCTTCCTTCCTAAGGCTTACTCAGAAACCCTGCCTTATTCTTTACTCCATTTTTCTTAAATTTATCTAAATATTCTCTATATCTAATGCGCGAGCCGTTAGTTTTGGTTTTCTCCAGTCTTTGACGTTGAGCATGAGATGTCCCAACCACCGATCTTGGTATTCTTAGGCTCTCACGTCATTGACGAAGAGAACCATTACTAAATTACGGGTTTGACAACCCGAAGGGAAGGAAGGAAAACTAACTATTTAGTAATGGTTCCGTAGTCAATGACGTAAAGCAGCCCTCCCGCCTCCCTTTTCCCATGCACATGCGCAACTTAGTACTATGAAGGACGTATGAACCCAGCGTGACCAGCTGGAGGACGCGTGCAAGGGAAGGACTGTATAACGGCGCGCTAGTTAATTTAGTAATGCAACATTCATAGTTTCTAATCTTTTACTCATAAAAATATTCTTTCTTTTTCTAATGGTTACCTTTTTTAATGACGTTCCCTAGGAACTAAGTAAAGGGTTTCACCCTAGGATGTACTTTTTTATATATTTGGGTCGCGTTATGCTTTCTCCGGGACCCTTACGGGGGTCTCCGGGGAGCCCTTATATATATAAGGCTCTCACGTCATTGACTACGGAACCATTACTAAATAGTTAGTTTTCCTTACTTCCCTTCGGGTTGTCCAACCCGTAATATGGTATCTATCTATCTATTGCCTGACGCCGTGATCCCCGAAGGGGTGGCCATAAATCATCAATATAACCTTAACCTAACCTAACCTATTCAGTGGGTGTGTGGGGGGGCACTAAAAATACTAGGTCAGGTTAGGTTAAGTTAGGTTAGATTAAGGTTATTTAGATGATTTACAGGTGGATGGGACTCGTCAGCCTTGGTCAGCAACCCATTTAGGGGGATACCTTATACAAATCCGGGTGGATGGGACTAGTCAGCCTTGGTCGGCAACCTATCTAAGGGAGACATCCTTAAATAAATCCTTACTCCTTACCTAAGGGTGAAGCAGGTTGGTGGATGAACAAGCCGCCCACCACTGTAGAAAATTTACAAAAAATACATAGAAGCCCTCTGAGTCGGACGGTCCCTAAGTTGAGGGTTCAGTCCTGTAAGTCCTTCATAAACTGGCACGGATTGTCCTCATGGGGAATAGGTCCACTTGGGGCATTTTGTGTATGGCCAACCTCAATGGGAGTTAGGCGTCAAGCAATAGATAGATAGAGACTTAATTTTGTGGAAAACAAATTGGTCAAATTAGAACCGAATATAACTGCGAGCGTAATGTAAACAAAACAATAATACTCTCGTTAACACAACTCTTATCATAGTTTGTTCTTTGTGCAAAAAAAAAAAAAAAAAAAAAAAAAAAAAAAAAAAAAAAAAAAATTGTAGGATAAGTACAGTCCATCCTCCTATAACGCGACTATATGGGCGGCAGAGCCCGTCGCGCACTAGGAATTTGCGTTACAGTTGACCCCCGAGTTGCGAACGACCATGCAGCAAAATTTTGGTTGTACGAAGATCACAAATTACTACCATTTGCTCACTTAACCCGTTGAGACCCAGCGTCGCACGTGTTGCGTCGGCAGTCTTTGATCACCAACTCCCAGCGACGCATCACGTGCGTCCGACATATAAAAAACACTTACGTGGCTCGTAAGGTAGGAAATGGCGGGAGAATAGGAGGGGGAGGTACCGTAGTGTGTGGGGGAGCCGGGCCAGTAGGTGTGAGCGGGCCGAGACAGCCGCGCGGCTGGTGGTGGTGGGCTTAGTGGGGATAGTTTACACCCCTAGTTTACCGCCACTTTGAACCTTCATTACTCCGGTCGTATGGGAGCTAGAGGCTTGAGATTTATGTGAGATACTCCTTAGGATGTATGCCGTACAATGCCATACTCAGTTTTTACCCTAGTGCTCCCGGGCGGGTGGTCATGCGGGGGAGACGAACTATTGAAACCCCCCCCCCCCCGCCCCCCATGACCGAAATGAGTTTTTTTTTATTTGTGTGTTCATTTCTCACCATTCTCTTCCATTTTGGCTCAACAAATTTTTTTGAAGCTCCCCCCCCCCCCCCAAAAAAAAATGTCAGAGGTGATTTTTTTTTGTTTTTTTTTTCCATTTCTCATCCTTGTCTTCCATTTTAGCAAACAAACAAAATAAGTGAAAATGGCTTGGGACTGGGGTGAACAAAATATTATAACTAGCCGGGGCTCAACGGGTTAACATACCAAAAATCACTTTTACAAACTTTTCACCGAAGGCTAGCCTAGCCCCAAATCTTCTCAACACTCAAACAACTCAACTTTTAGTGAAGACACTCCTTGAACATTTTTATTAGTTCAAAATTATGATTTTTTTTTTTTTTTTTTTTTTTTTTTTTTTTTTAAGGAGACAATGAACGGAGGAAGGAAAAACACAGATAAAACAAAAAGGTCCATGTGCCTAAAGGCATCCTCCATTCATAAAATGTTTGTAACAACTGGATTTAAACTTTTGTAGATTGTAAGTTTGTGGAAAGCAACTCGAGGGAAGTGAATTCCAAAGAGTAGTAGTTCTAGGGATAAATTAATTTTGATAAGCAGAAGTTCTGCATTGTGGAGGAGAAAGTGTAAATTCATGGGCGCTCTCAGCTGCCCTAGTTCTACGGGGAAAGGTGTGGAGAGGCGGCACAATTGAAGCAAGTTCCTCGGAACAATTGCTGTGAAAATATCTGTATAATAATGCAAGGGATGCAACGTTTCTTCGTATGGATAATGTAGGAAGGTCCTGTGTGATTGCAGGGTTATTGATTAATCTAATAGCTTTATTTTGAATTTTGTCCAACTGCCTCAATGCAACCACTCCACTTCCACTCCACAGAGGTGAACAGTAATCCATCTGAGAACGCACATGACTTTTATATATTACGGCCAACTGCTCGTCAGTGAAGAATTCTCTAACTCTGTACAGGAGTTCCAGTTTTTTAGAGGCATTCTTAGCAATGCCTCTAACATAATGTGTCCAGCTCAAGTTAGTAGTTAATGTTACACCGAGAATGTCAATACTAGGGGAAGTGGGAATATTTACATCATTAAAAATATATAGATTCCACTGTGTTTACCACTGGTGTTGACCAAGCCGTCTCATGCACTCAAGTGATTTTCGTACACAGTGGATTTCCTTATTTTAGCAGAACATATTTAATTGAATGACACATAAGAACTGTTGATTTAAATGCTATTCTTGAACCTTTTTCCGTAAGTTTGTCATGCATATGCTATAGCAGCATTAATTTATGGTTGCAAAAAAGACTTCAATTGGTTAGCGGAACCTCAATGTCATTTCGCCTACAAATTGTTCACCCTCTAACACTATCCACAGTGGCATTCGTGGTTCATTATTCTTTCCCTAGATCTACCCATTTCATTGCTAATTTGAACTTTTTTTTTCTCCATAAGTTTGTCATTTATATAAGTATGGCTTCATCAACTTGTTATTTCGAAAGACTTAAATTACTTAGCCAAACCTAACTTATTTTGCTTGCAAGTCTAGCCTAACCTAACTGTTATTTCGCTTACAAGTCTGTCCTGGGATTTGTATTTTTTTGTTTTTCATAATCTACAAATTTAATGGCCATTCAAGAACTCCTATCATAGCTTAAAGGTGGGGGCTCATGGGTTGAGATAAACATGGAATGATAATCGCCAAGCTGTACATAATTATCTTGCAAAATGCAATGGCACTGAAATAATTATTAACAATGGTATAAAGGATTTTGTGGATCGTCTATACCGGGCCTGTGACGTCACAAGAGTGTAAGTCCACCATCCAGTCTAGGCTAAGGATACTGGTGTGACGTCACTATGACGTCACAGGCCCGGTATAGACGATCTGCAAAATCCTTTATACCATTGTTAATAATTATTTCAGTGACATTGCATTTTACAAGATAATTATATGCAGGTTGTCGATTATTTTTCCATGTTTACCTCAACCCATGCGCCCCCACCTTTAACCCGGGAGCTGCAGGGAGACTCTTAAGAGTTCCCCCGGCGGACTGCGGGGAGACTCTTAAGAGTCAGAGAAAACAAAAATCAACTTTTGACATCGAAAAAAAAAATATTTATTATTTTTATTTTTGTTTGGCCCCTGGGCCATGCAAAATCTCAGTCCTCTACCTCCCCTCCTTCCCCACTTTCCTCCTCTCCTTCAGTTATCACCTATTTTCCCTGTTATTCCCTTATTCTGAGGTATATTTTCGTGCTAACATTAGCGAGTTGCAAGCAGGGCATTGTCATCAGTGTTAGCAAACGAGTGCAAGAGAGAGAGAGAGAATATCGATCGACTGTGTCTCAGTGGCCTTGGGGGAAATTGGCGGGAAAGCAGCTTGCCTCACCCATACATTATACAACTCGCGGGCTATATCTCCGATTTTGACCATCCAAACGCTGTTTTCACTCGTTTTATTGTTGTTTCAGGTTAATACCTTTATAATCAACCCATAATAGGCACGTATGGATAAGTATTAATGCTATTAAACAATGAATATTTTAGTGACGGAAACACCTCAAATACATGCGCACAGGGAGAGGTGTCTAATTACCCCCATGCGCAGCCGAGAGGTTAAGATTGCATTCATTAACCCTCCAGCCCCGGCTATGTATTATATATATATTCCTCGAAACCAGGGTGTTTTGGCCGAAAAACGTCTAGGCTAGGCTACCGTATATTCGTTAATCAGACTGCTTCCCGCATTCCCGCGCATCCCCAAGCGTAGCTGTGTTATTTACCTGTAGAATGGCATTAAGTAGAGCTCTCTAAGTCAACTGGTTGAGCTGTGATGATGATTTCATTGGAGATAACTTTATGGCTAAAACAGCCACTTTACACCACTTTTCGATACTTAACAACAACATACAGGCACACACGAACAAGCGACGCTCTCCTTCTTGTGGCCGGAGATGCGGGGCGTCGGTCCAGCCGGCTGTTGTTTACATGCGTCGGACCGACGCCTCGCACACGAAGCTCACAGGCTTTCAACCACTGGGCGTTCAAGAGGCCTTCCGGGTACCTGTTATATGCTTTTTTATGGGCGTTCAAGAGCCCTTCCGTGGTGAGAGGGTTAAAGCAACCATGGAACACACCGAAAATACCGTTTGTCTGCCCGTTTAGACAAAAAATGGCCAGATAGTTTATGCCGACATCGGTAGGCTAGCAGACAACAGCAAAGCTCAGGGTTACCAAATCAAAACAAAATAATACGCTAGATCCATTCTCAAATGTCGCTAGAAGGCCGCTAGATGGTAAATTTGTGCCGAACCAGAATGATGCAAGTCTCTAGAATATCAATCAAATGTGGCTTGAATCTCCAGAATATCACCAGATTTTGTGTCGCTAGTGGTAAATATTTGCTGCTAGATAAAAGTAAAACCCTAGGTCTATCGGAAAAATACCAAAATTAACAACACTCCTGCTGCTTCCTTACGATCCCATGAATGACTCGGTTTTTGTTACCGGTACCGTACTTGCATACATACAGTACATACATACCGTACTTGCATACAGTGGAGCCCCCATCCTAGCTGCTAATCGGTTCCGCAGAAATAGAGCTAGGATTGAAACAGCCAAGATCGGGGCACTGTTCTTATGGGGGAAGTTCAATCGGTTCCGTGCTCATGCCAAAATTTGCGTCTTTTTCTATTTTTTGCCTATGATAACATGTTTTATTGTACACAAATTAAATTTTATGCATTATACTGTATCATATAATACACCATAAAATAAGTTTTTAATAACTAGAAAAAAAAAAAGGCCCACAATCTAAACAATTACCGCACTTTTTCCCAGTGTTAGGCTATGAAAACATATTTTTTGTCTAGGCTACATCAAGTAGCCTAGGCCTAAATCTTATGCATTGTAAATAATAATGTAGACATGGCTAAATGACAGTCCTAACCATAAATACTGTAGATTGGGGCATTGTTTCTATCATGCGAAATTTTTTAGGCCCAGCCTAGGCCTAGGTTCTAAATTCGTCCAGCCACCCCTCAAGTACCCATTTCGCCCCAAATACATCCAATAAATACATATTATGAGGAAAAGACGTATAAATACGTATTATGAGAAGATTACTTACCACACAGATTTTCTTATAAATCATTGTCATATTTAGCCTAGCCTAGGCTAACATCGTCTAGGCTAGGCATTTCAATCGCTTTCGTCCGACATGGACTGGTCCTTGCTGTGTGTTTTGAGCATGAAATTCCTTCATTGCTACCACCAGGGCAACCTAGATGTACTAGAGGTTATAATAAACGCGAGAGATAAGGGGTTCAGGCACAAAAAAGCTTGCAAATGGTTGTTTTGTTGTTGTTGTTGTTGTTGTTCCCTAAGCTGCCTGGCCGAACAGCCCCGAGTCCCTGAGAAAGGCCATGGCCACGATCGGGCTTTCCCACAGAGCTCTCATTGAGTGTAGGTTGTGTTGTTGGCGTAAGTGGTTGTGTGAAATGCAGTCTTCTATGATGTGTTTAATGGTATGGGGTGCTGTGTTACATCCCGGGCAGGAGTCGACAACGGAGTCATCCAGTCTCTTCTGATAGCTCAGGAGAGCTGGATGGTGTCCGCATCTCAGCCTGGCCAGGTGGACTCTGTCCTCGCGAGGAAGGGAGGATTCGGAAGGATGGATTTCGGGAGGTCGTGCATGCAGCTGCGTGTTGTCTGTGAGTGAGTGGATGGATCGGTGAGAGATATGAGTATGGATGTGCTTCTGGAAGTTGGTTCGGGGTGGGCAGGGAGGAGAGAGGACAATAATTGTGTGTGATACCGTGTGCTGGGTGTTGTTTTGATATTTCTTGGTGTCTGTGGGTGTGTTGCCATGTAGTTTAGTGGGTGGTCTTGGTTCGTGGAGGCTGCTGCCAGGAATTGAGTGCCTCTCATGTCCAGATGGCCTTTGACTTTGAGGATTTTGGTTTCTTGATGTAGGTGATCTGCGGGTGAAGTAGCTGTGCAGCCTGTAATGATCTTCAGGGCTTTGTTTTGAATAGTCTGTAAGGTCTTATGATGTGTTTCAGCTAGGTTAGAAGCCCAGGCTGGGCTTGCGTATTCCATCACTGATCTTATGTATTGTTTATATACTGTGGTGGTAGTTTCTTTGTTGTGTCCAAATTTTGTGTGAGCAAGTGACCTGAGGGCGTTAAGTCTGGGTGTCGGTTTCTTTTTAATGTTTGTGGTGTGCTGTTTGAATGTCATATGAGTATCATATGTTACTCCTAGGATTTTGGGTGTGTGTGTGTATGTGTTAGGGGTGTGTTGTTTATGGTGAGTTGAGGGATGTATTCGTGTTCTCCTGTCCAACTTGTGAGCAGGGTTGCGGTGGATTTGGCTGGGGCTAGATTAAGTCTGTTTGTAGTGCACCAGCCATGTAGTGTGTTGAGATAGGGTTGAAGGAGATCTGTTGCTCTTTTTGGGTCATGGTGTGTGCATGTGAGTGTTATGTCATCTGCATAGGAGGCTAAGTTTATTTGGGGCGTATTGGGTGTAGTTATATCGTGCATGTACAGATTGAAGAGTGCGGGCGATAGGACGGATCCTTGTGGAACTCCGTTTGGAAAGTTTCTAATTTTAGATGACTGACCGGCAAAAGATACGTGTGCACATCTGCCTGCTAGGAAGTTGGCCAGCCACCTTTTTGTGTTGTGCATGTTTGTGTTGTAGATTTTGTTTGTTAGGTTGTGGCGGGGGATGGCATCGAAGGCTTTACTAATGTCGAGTGTGGCTAATAGTGATCTGTGTGGTGGTCTAGCTGAGTTGATGCCGTCGAAAGCTCTTTGTGTAAGGTCTGTGAGAAGAGTGTTTGTGGAGTGCAGTGGCCTAAAGCCATGTTGTGTTGGAGCTAGGGGTAGGTCAGGTGTAATTAGTTGTTGTTGTTGTTTTTCCCCAAGCTGCCTGGCCGAACAGCCCCAAGGCCCCGAGCAAGGCCAAGGCCACAACCGAGCGCCCCCACAGAACCGTCCCTGCCGACCACAATAAAGCCTGGGTGACCGAAGCCACTCCATGGCGAGGAGCTGAGGAGGGTGCGGAAATGCCCGGGAAACCAAAGCCCCACCCAGGGCCCTGTGCCCCTCAGCAATTATGAAGAGAAAGTTGAGGGGCAAAGGAAAGATGTGACGCTTTGGCTTCCAATCTTGGTAGATAAGGAGGTCAATCCATGCAAAAGACGCCGTCACTTGAGATCTAGAAAATATAGAAGTAAAAGGAACAGTCAGAGTAAGCTATGGGTATCGCAGAGATCGCTCAGTTCTCACTCTGATAAGACCAGCCCATCACCAGGTAATTAGTTGTAATACTAGGCGTTCCATGACTTTGGAGGGGGAGCAAAGAAGTGTGATGGGGCGGTGCGAGGAGGCTAGCGTGGGGTCTTTGTTGGGTTTGGGGAATGTGATGATGATACAGTACCATGCTTCCAAATGTCTGGTATTGTGTTGTGTGAATAGCTGTAGTTTGATATGTTAGTGAGTGCTTGTATGCCTTGTGGTTCCAGGTGTCTGAGGTGTATGTTGCTTATGTTGTCCAGGCCACAGGCGGGTGAGTGCTTGAGATTGTTGATGATATGCTTTGTCTGGTGATTGGTGAAGGGTGTATAGTCAGGGTCTGTGGGGAATTGTCTCTTACGTCGGATGACACGTCGGTCGTCTTTGTGAGGATTTAGGTGGCTGACATGTGAAAAGTGATTGATGAGAGTGTTTGCTTGTTGTTTACATGAAGGAGTAGAGTCTGTTGTTGTGATTGCAGCATGTGATTGTGTTGTGTTGCTGTTGGAAAGTGTGATGCTGTTTAGTGTTTTGTAGAGTTTTTTGGAGTTTGTTTTGTGATCAAGTAGGAAGTTATTCCAATTTAGTTTTTGTTGTTCTTGTATTTTGTTGTTAGTTTGGGTGTTGAGTGCTTGAATTTGTTGTGTGATGTCTTGTGTGTGGGGTGCTGGGGAGTGTTTCAGTATGTCGCGTTGTCTGATGAGGTTTTGAATTTCTGGTGTGAAGTTGGGGTTGTGTCTTTTCCTGTTACCTCTTGGAATGTGCTTCTTGTCAGCGTTTTGGATAGTTTTATTGAGTATGTGTACAGCATTGTTGATGTTAGTGATGGGTGTACTGTTTAGAGTTGTGAAGTGTTGTTCTGTCTCATTTGTGAATGCTTCCCAGTTAGCTCTTTTATAATTGGTGTATGTGTGTTTGTGGCTAGCTGGGGTGTGTCTGGTTTTGGTGGTGATAATGATCGGGAGGTGGTCAGAGCCTAAGGTTCTAACCACCCTCCAGGATGTTGTGGGGGCGAGTTCTGGGGAGCAAAAGGTGATGTCTGGAGATGATGGGTTATAGAGGGCTTGGTGAGGAATATGGGTATGTTGATGGATGTCGTTAAGGATGATGAGGTTATCGGTTTGGGTTGTTTTGTCAACACAGATACTAGCTAAACTGCAAGCGTCTGCTTAGTGATGACGTCATACAAAGATGGCGGAATCTTGTGCATTTGACGATCGGATCTCGGATTCACTCGGATTTCGTCTCTAAACGGCAAGCACCTGGCAGATTCTTTCGTTATGTTAAAACAAAATTATTGTTTTTGTTTGTTTTCTAGTTTTATGTTGAGTTTTTCGTTATTTTTGCAATTTTTTCGGGTTTCGGCTGGAATTTTGATGCGAGAATTGAAATTGGGAATATTTGGTGTGTGGCGTGAGAATTGAATCAGCGAAGACCGGTGTAGCGAAAATGGGGGCTCCAGTGTACATACATACATACTGTACATAACATTTTAAGACCGAGTACTCCACACATACGTGCAGTTTCAGTCTCTTGTCCTAATGGCGGCGTTCCAGGCAACCCTGTTAAGGGCTGCTTCACTTGTCAAGTTTTTGGATTTGAGATCGGCACGTATAGTCCGATCCCAGGTCTTCCTCGGTCCACCCCTTGGTGCAGCTCCCTCCACAATCACAGACCTGCATTTTTTCACCCTATTTTGTTCGTTCATTCTCTCCACATGCCTATACCATCCCAGTCTACTGTACAGTACTTTTTTTTACATATATATATGCCCTCTCGGGCATAGGCTGAGAGCCTTTACACTACACCGCTAAACACGGTGAGGCCCGTGAGGTCTTGTTCCAGTCTAGGGAGTGAGACATGCTAAGCACCCCGGCTCGAAGCAACTCAGTCTCTGAAGCCGCTTCGCCTCTGCGCTTCACGGTCTCATCCCCCCACACTCGGACCCTCACTCTCAGAACGCCACCTATTGAGCAATTAACTCACTAGGCATTGCCCCCTGTAACATATTTTGAATATGGGAATATTCATACAATGCTATTTAACCCTCTCACCACGGAAGGGCTCTTGAACGCCCATAAAAAAGCATATAACAGGTACCCGGAAGGCCTCTTGAACGCCCAGTGGTTGAAAGCCTGTGAGCTTCGTGTGCGAGGCGTCGGTCCGACGCATGTAAACAACAGCCGGCTGGACCGACGCCCCGCATCTCCGGCCACAAGAAGGAGAGCGTCGCTTGTTCGTGTGTACTCACCTAATTGTACTCACCTAATTGTAGTATACAGGATTTGAGCCTAAGCTCGTGTTGTCCTGTCTCTCTCTCTACATTTATCCAATTTTGCTTTAAAAGTTTGGATATTTCTTGCTCCCACCACCTCCCCATCCAACTTATTCCAACACTCAATACTTCTATACGGGAAGCTGAACTTTCTTACATCAGACTTACATATAACTTTCCTCAACTTACAATCATGACCCCTGGTTCTTCCCTCGTCCCTCACCACAAAATCTCCCTTGTCGATCTTCTCAAAACCTTTCACACACTTAAACATCATGATCATGTCACCTCTCTCTCTCCTCTCCCTCAGCGTTGGCAGCTTTAGCCCCTCCAATCTCTCCTCATAAGGCAGGTCTCTAAGGCTAGCTATCATCTTAGTGGCAACTCTCTGAACTCTTTCCATTTTTTTATTATGTTTTATAAGGTGTGGAGACCACACCACTGCTGCATACTCCAGTCTTGGTCGTATTATTGTCCCTATTATTTTTGCTAACATCTCTTCATCTAAATAATTCAGAGCTAGTCTTATGTTAGTCAACACTGCATAGGTTTCACCAGTTATTTTATTTATATGCTGTTCAGGTGACAAGCTGTCTGCCACAACTACCCCTAGGTCTTTTACTTTCACAGCTTTACTAATTATTTCATCTCCTATTTTATATCCCCAAGAAGGTCTATATTTACTTTTTCCCATCTCAAGAACCTGACACTTACTCATGTTGAATTCCATTTTCCAAGTTTGACTCCACTCATATAACTTATCTAGGTCTCTCTGTAATTCTTCACAACTACTCCTACTTGTAATATGCTTCATTAATTTTGCATCATCAGCAAACATAGATATATATGAGCCTATTCCCATTTGAAGGTCGTTGATGAAAACCAAAAACATGATTGGGGCCAACACCGATCCTTGAGGCACTCCGCTTTTTACCCTTTTCCACGAGGAGAACTTTCCTTTTATTACTGTTCGCATTTCCCTCCCAATTAAATAGTTTTCCATCCACTTTAATAATACTCCCTCAGCCCGCCCCACAGTCCTGAGCTTCCACAACAATCTCTTATGAGGCACCTTATCAAATGCCTTCTTGAAATCTAAGTAAATACAATCTACCCACCCCTCCCTCCCTTGTACAATGTCAATTACCCTATCATAGTAACTCAACAAATTTGTGGTACACGAATGACCTTTTCTGAACCCGAACTGCTTGCTTGAAATTATTTCCCTCTCCTCCAACATACCCACCCATCTTTTTCTAATAATCTTTTCACAAAGCTTGCATATAACACTCGTTAAGGATACCGGTCGATAATTTAGCGGGTCTTCTTTATTTCCACTTTTATATATTGGAGTTATATTGGCTTGTTTCCATTCTAAGGGAAGTTCCCCCTTGTTTAATTTGTGTTGAACAATATTAAAAATAGGTCTCACTAGTTGTTCAGAACATTCTCTTAATACCCATCCAGCAATGTTATCTGGGCCCATAGATTTTCTCACGTCCAATTCTTCCAACAATGATTTTAGTTCATCCTTGTTGACTTCTATCGACTCTAGTCCCTGTATCTCGTTCAATTCCACCACAGGTTCTACATAGTCATCCTCCTCCACAAACACGGATGTTAATGTATCATTCATAATTTCACACATACCCACTGTGTCTTCATATAATTGACCCTCTACCCTAAGCTTTGTTATTTTGTCCTTTATTTTTGTTTTGGCGTTGATATAACTATAGAACAGTTTGGGTTCTTTATTACATTTGTTTACTATATCTTTTTCAAAGTTCTTTTTCTCCTCTCTTATAGTCTTGACATAGTTGTTTCTAGCATTCTTATACTCATTCCATTTTTCCTCAGTGTGTCTCCTTCTCACTTTATTCCATGCAGAGTCCTTTTTGTTCTGGGCAATGTGACATCGCATGTTAAACCACTCTTTCTCCTTAGCCAGCTTTCTATCCTTAAATGTTGGTACATATTTATCTACCCCCTCCCTATAAATGTCTAGTAACATGGTGTATTTTACCTGAATATTCTGTTCTTGCTCAATAAATGACCAATCTATATTTGCAAAGTATCCTCGTAATGATTCATAATCCGCCTTACTATAATTTAGTCTATATTCCCTATGTTCCTCCTCTCTGCCTTCCAGAAATTCCACTGTCAATTCAAATTCAATCACAGCATGATCGCTTTTTTCCCATGGGACTCAAATATGTTAGGTTCTTTATTTCTTGGGGGTCTTTGGTGAATAATAAGTCGAGTCTTGATGGTTCATCACCTCCTCTAAATCTTGTATTTTCCATAACGTGTTGTGTTAATAGATACCCCATTGTTAGTTCAAGAAATTTGCTACCCCAAGTATTTTCATTTGAACCCGCATCCAAACATTCCCAATCCACCTCCCCGCAATTAAAGTCCCCTGCAAGAATAAGCCTATTTTTCCTTTTACAAATAATTTCTAACATACGCAAGGTTTCCAAAATTAATTCATTATATTCATCGTTGCTCCAAGATTTAGTCTTAGGAGGTAAATAAACTGATACAATGTCCAATTTTGACCTATCATTATCCTCAATTTCAACTGCTACCACTTCAGCAATGCTATCACCAAGTTTTAATTCTTTAGCAGTAATTTTATTATCTACCATGATCAACACTCCTCCTCCTAGCCTTCCTAACCTGTCTCTTCTCCATGTACTGTATCCTGCACAACTAATTATATTCGTGTCTACCTCCTGGTTAAGCTTAGTTTCAGTCAAACATACTACCCCGGGCCTCTCTCTCTTTACATATTCGTCAAACTCAATCTTTTTAGAAATTAACCCATCAATATTTGTATACATGAACTTAGCGTTTCCAGTATTTTCCCTATTTTTCTCGTCCCTGCCCGTTCCTTTCTTTTTTGTACGTACCCCTCCCAATTTATTTCCTAGCTTGTCTCCTCTTCTCTTGTTTCCACCTGGACTGTTTCTCGCTCCGTTTCCACCTCCCCTCCCTCTGCCTCCACTTGGACTGTTTCTCTCTCTATCTCCACCTCCCCTCTCTCTGCCTTCTCCCCCGTCACCCGCACCATCTCCTTGCCTGTATGTTGTTGTTAAGTATCGAAAAGTGGTGTAAAGTGGCTGTGTTGGCCATAAAGTTATCTCCAATAAAATCATCATCACAGCTCAACCAGTTGACTTAGAGAGCTCTACTTAATGCCATTCTACAGGTAAATAACACAGCTACGCTTGGGGATGCGCGGGAATGCGGGAAGCAGTCTGATTAGCGAATATAAGGTAGCCTAGCCTAGACGTTTTTCGGCCAAAATACCCGGGTTTCGAGGAATATATATATAATACATAGCCGGGGCTGGAGGGTTAATCAGGGAACAATGAGGGTATTTTTTAGGCATTTCGGTGTACTGTGGTAATTAATGTACTGAAACTAGGTACAGCACAAATTCCATCCCAATAAATATCTTCCCATTGACATATTGGGATTCGAACCCGGGTCCATTGGATTACCAGTCCAGTGGCAAGACCACTCTGCCACACCTCCCCTTGTATGCATCTCCTCGCTAATACTCTTTATTCTTAAACGTCTCCTCAGCTCATCATTTGTTATTCTATCCTGCAGCTTGGCCCCACACATCCATCTCACCAGTCTCATATCATTACGTTCGAATCTGTTGACATCCTCTACTTTAACGGCCCATGTTTCTGAGGCATACGTCATTGCACTTCTAACACATGAGGCATACACCTTTCCCTTCAGGGGGAGAGGCATTCTTTTTATGGTCAGAATTGGCAGCATTTCTCTGAACTTCCCCCTTATATGTTTTATTGGCCAGTTGGATGTTATATTGCAGATGAAATTATAACTACATCTGCAATATAACATAAAATACTCATATATTGATTCGGTTTGAGCAAGAAGGTGGGTAATATGGGTGGATAGGGGAACAATTCGGGGTCCTGGAACCAAACTAATTTATCCCAGTAAGCTGTCATTTCGCCCAACGTAATTTCGCTCTGAGTACGATATTTTTTGAACGGAACCTGTTCGCTAACCGAGGGTCTACTGTATATGAAAAACACTTTATATGGAGATAATTCTATATGGGTCTGCACTCCCCAATTTTGCCAATTTTTTTTCCGGATTTCTTGCTAAATAAATACCTATATTACCTACCAGATATAATTAAACCATTAACAAATATTACAAGACATCACTTATCTTAAAACTAACAAAGAAAATTATGATTGCAAGGGGTCGATCCGATCCTCGCACTACATGAAATTCGCACGATGCGATAGCGTATAATACGGCAGCGGCAATACGGCAGCGGCAATACGGCAGTAAATAAAGTGACCGATTGGTCCTAGGAAAGACCTAGAATATATTAGTTTCTAGAATATATCAATATATGAATAACTAAGAGAAATTAGTTAGACATTTTTTGAATCTACAATATCGTGGCCACAATTAACAGAATATATCTGGGTCACTCCTCTCGTGTTAAAGGATGATCGTGTTGTAGGAATTTGTGTTATAGGAGGATAGACTGTAATATTGAATATCTAACAGAAGCAAAGACTCCTTAATTCACCAAAAAGTGTTTTAATAAAATCATACCTGTACTTAGTACTAGTAGAGTATGTATGTTTTTATTTCATAATATTGTTTTGATAAATCTTCAGTGTTATATTTATTAGTGGCCCCTCCATCATTGACGATATGCCTTAAACAGTAATCGCACTCTTTGAACCCCAGAGTCAGCTGTTCAAAACACCTGCCCCGGAGTGTAAGAGATCAAACATCGTAAGCGTACGCTCATAATCACTTACGGGATCGTCCTTATGATGCGGGAGCTCACTACGAAAAAACTTAAATAAAAAATAATAAAAAGAAAAAGATTAGAACTACTAATCTGCTATGCTTCCCATCGTGTGAATGTTGATAGCGTGGGTTCGCCCACAGACGCTGAAGCGTCATTCGTTCTTCTCACTCCGGGGCTCGTTGCTGTCGGACGTGCGTTTTTTTACCTCTCTTCATTCTTCGTTCTACGGTCTGAGATAGTGAGTCTTTTGCTCATTTGTATTATCTGAGATGTTTTAGAATAGGTTTAGATTAGATAGGTCAGGCGTTTCGATTGGTACGACCCCCAGGAGTGTGATATTTAAGGGTGCTTAGGTGCTGGCGTCCCCTCGGTTCCCCTATGAACGAGGCCGCCATTGTTTTATTGTTATTATTGCTCTTCTTTTAGCCTATAGCTAGTGTTGTGTGAGTCTTTTTACTACAGGGCAACGCTTTTCGGCTACCTTTCTGGTGGGTTAAGCGTGTTTTCCTCATAGGCAGATTCTATAGTTCAAGGGTGGCTTCACTTAGTGGAGAGCCTTCTGTAGTTTACTGCGTCGTCTTTTTCCCTACGTGCCTGTCATCGAGATGGTGGTGCTGGCTGGCTATTCTTCCTGAAGGTAAAGGTGTCACTGAGTCGTCGTGCTTCTTGCCCTAGGCCTTGTGGCCAGCCTTTGTGTAGGGGTTTATTTTATGGCTAGGATGTTAAAGTTATTATTGTTATTATAATAATTTTAGCCATAAGATGTGACCTTCTCATTCATGACGAATATTATCGCTGAAGTGAAGGTGTCAGGAGACATCAGGATGTACGTGTGTGTTTTGCTAACCCGTAGCTAACGAGTTGGAAAACACAAAGGTTAGAATCTGTTTTTCCGGTGGAAGGTAATCGAGTGCTACCCTGTCGGACGCCCACTAGCGGCGGTCTAGTGTAACTCAGATCTAAGTAACCCGTTCGTGGTCTAGTCCCAGAACGAATTCCCGGCGGAAGGGGAAGGCTTCCAAAGGGATTCCGGCGGAGCCGGAATGACTTGCCTATACAGTACTTTTTAAATTATTCCTCACGCGGCGGGTAAGACTTCTAATCCGTCATCGCGGCGGAAGGGTAATTTATTAACATAACCGTTCCGGCGGAATGGTAACTAAATACTCTACAGCATAGGTCGGTGATAAGCATTATTATAGGTAAGTAGTCATAATCCCATAAATGTTTCCAAGCTACCAAGAGTCTATGATCACACAGTTGAGTTTATTTCCAAAATAATTAATAAGTGCTTCTCTGAAGGTAGCTTCCCACATTCTGAAAAGCATGCACTACTCCGACCTACTCTAAAGAAACCTGGACTTGATGTTGAGAACATGTTGAACTATCGTCCTGTCTCCAACCTGTCCTTCATATCAAAGATATTAGAGCGTGCAATACTTGACCAATTACAACCACTACTTCAGCAGAATGAAACTATCCCAATTTTTCAGTCTGCTTACCGAAAGCATCATTCAACTGAAACAGCATTGATTAGAGTACATAATGATCTAGTTGAGAACATTTGCAATGGTGTGGCCTCACTATTGGTCTTGCTTGATCTCTCTGCGGCTTTTGACACAGTGGATCACGAGTTGTTATTGAGTGATCTTTATGATTGTGGTGTGCGTGACTCCGCTCTCTTGCTTCTTGGGTCGTACTTGTCAGGTAGATCCCAGAGTGTGATGGTAAATCAAGTGGTCTCGGACTCGACACCCCTGCAGTATGGTGTTCCGCAGGGATCAGTTTTGGGTCCTATCCTATTTATAATTTATATTAGCAGTTTGTCTCTTCTGCTTCGTGCACATAATGTCACCTTTCACTTTTATGCAGATGACACCCAGATTTATGTGAGAATCACAAATATAGTTGATATACGGAGTAAGATGGAATTGTTGATGTCTGATATCAAGAAGTGGATGAGAGCGAGAAAACTTAAAACTAAATGATGGTAAAACTGATATTCTCATCATCCGAGGAAATAGAAGAGCTGATGATATGGTAGGTGCCCTCTCCATCAATGTGGGTGGATCTCAGCTGCGACCGGCCAACTCTGTTCGAAATCTGGGTGTATATGTGAACTCCCGATTAGATTTCAAAGAGCATGTAAACCAGATAGTTAAAAGTTGTTACTTGCACATCAGAAATCTCTATTTGGTGAAGCCGTTTATAACCAGACGTTGCCTCCTGACGTTGGTTCACTCATTGGTCTTCTCTCGTGTTGATTATTGCAATGCCCTGTTGGTGGGTCTTCCAAATTATATTTTGAAGAAAGTTCAGTCTGTTCTTAACAGGGCCGCAAGACTAATTTTTGGTGTTCCACCTAGAACTCCTACTACATCTCTTCACATAGAACTGCACTGGCTGCCAGTAAGAGCAAGAATAGAATTTAAGTTGTGTTTGGTGACTTTTAAGGTTCTCAAATTTGGTGAGCCTAGGTACCTTGCGGAGCTGCTCAGGCGCCCACCGGCACACCATGGTGTAGTTGTGCGTCATGACAATGACCCTTTTCGTCTTGATGAACCAAGGGCTTTCCAGCAGTCTTCTTTCTTTGAGAGGTCATTTTCCTACATGGCTCCGAGGTTGTATAACAGGTTGCCGCTGTCCATGAGACAACTGAGTTCTGTTGAATGCTTCAAGAGACAACTTAAGACTTTTCTCTTTGAGAGAAGCTATGATCTTGAGAGAGGTGTCATGACAGATGGCTATAGAGTTTAGGCTATTTTGCCACTGCTGGTGATTGTTAAATGTGTGTTGTATATGAGCCTTCTTTTGATGCATTGATTTTTTTTCTTTTTTCTTTCTCTTTTCGAGCGCTAGTGAATTCTTCGGAAAAATTGGCGCTTATGAGAAATAAGTAACATGCTTATTATTATTATTATTATAATACCTTCAAAGGAAAAAACCACAGTGATGTTTTTTCCAGAGGAAACTTAAAATAGTGGTGATCGCTATTTCTATTTTTCTTGCGTATTCGAGATAAAGATATGTGTAAATGTCTTGGGTTATCCTTATGAGCATTGATTCTTGGATATTCCTTTTCCAGATCCGCACGTTCTCCTCGACAACGACCTCCGGACTGGGGGCCAATACCCGGCGGGGGGGTACTTTCATCATGGAATACGTAACTCTTTGTGATACACTACTTTGTATGAACATTCCTATCATTGGACACAAGCTCTGCGTTCGATGTGTGTCGTGCCTTGATCGCTCCCGTCACGTGGTACTTTTGGAAATTTCAATAACTACACAAAGTAGGTAGCCCATAAAGCGCTTCAATGCGGCGACCAGGCTCTGTGGGACCATTTAGTGATCAAATCTCCTGTTGTTAAATCTTCTAAAACTATTCGTTCTGGGGTGTCAGATTTTGAAGCTGCGGCCATCAACGCATTTGCCAAGAAGTTCCCCTCCGCCTCCACTTCCGGCTGCTTTTTCCATCTCAGTCAGTGCGTCATACGAAAAATTGCCAGCGTCGGCCTAAAGGCTAGGTATGAAAATGACCCCGCATTTTCGGTGCTCATGAAGTGTCTGCCAAGGCTTTGGCATTTGTGCCCGAAGATGATGTCATACAGATTTTTGAGGAGCTTGTTGTAACCCTCCCTCAGGAGCCGGAAGTCGAAGAAGTGGTGGCATATTTCGAGGCCACATACATATGAGGCATGCAGATTGGCAGACGTCGGAGGGATCCCCGTTTCCCAATCAAACTTTGGAACCACTTTGAGGACGCCGAAGAATGTGCTTCAAAAACCACAAACTGCTGTGAAGGGTTCCACAATGCCCTGAAATCGGTGTACATGTGTTCGCACCCAAATATGTGGAAGTTTCTGAAGGGCATTGCTCGGGACATCGCCGTCCAGCGTCTTGTACACCAAAATGCTTTGGTACATCGCTGCGACACACCCGCCAACAAGTACACCAGACTCGCACAGCGACTCTCCGCCAAAGTTAAGGGGTATGGAGGTGAACCAGATAAGCTCCTTTATCTGCGAGTAATAGCTAACATGCAGGTGGTGTGAATAGGGAACACTGTTGTGCGCTGAATGTGATTTTTCTTGTTCAAATTTTTATACTATGCTCTTTTACTATGTCATTCACAAGAACAAATATAAAGAATATGAATATAAATAAATTTATAACTGTTGTTCACTGGCTCACATTTTATATCCACTGGTACATGTTTCTATATTATACTATTTTACTCTACAATTCGCAATGATGAAAATAAATATATTATGACTAGAAATATTATTTTAAGTGTCCACTGGTTCATATTTTATATCCATTGGTACAGTTGCGGAACAATAATAATAATAGTTAACCCCTTCAGCACCTGGACGTCTGTTAATATTTCATTGTAACTATTTGCTTAGATTTATGAATGCGGTTAATGAATGTTTCTCAATAAATTTGTAACCGTTTTCCACTGGTTCAGTTGTCACTGGTTCAGTTGTCACAGGTTTAGTTGTCACTGGTTCAATTGTCCACTAGTTCAGTTGTACTTACACTAGTTGTACTTACACTAGTTGTATTTGCGGGAGTGAGCATGCTCGTTAATTCCCGCCTCCTAAGATATGTTTGTCATACCGTGCTTTGAAACTATGCACTGATGGTGCAGACACTACTTCGGCTGGCAATTTGTTCCACCCACTAATCGAGTTGGTAGGAAATCTTTTACTTTTCAGATCAGATTTACTATTAAGCACTTTTAGTTTGTAGCTGTGACCTCTTGTTCTCTCACCTCCATCCCTCTCTATGAAGTTTTCTTGGTCGATTTTGTCAATACCTCTAACACATTTGTATATCTGAATTTGCTGTCCTCGTTTCCTTCTCTGTTCCAGTGTAGGTAGATTCAATCTCTCGAGCCTCTCTTGGTACTCCAAATTTTCCAAACCTGGGATCATCCTCGTAGCTGCTCTCTGTACCCTCTCAATTTTGTGGATATGTTTCTTCATGTGAGGGGACCACACTACAGATGCATATTCCATCCTGGGTCTTATTATTGCCGTTATTATTTGTTTCATGGTGTTTTCATTAAGATAATTGAAAGACATCCTGATATTTGCCAATAGTGCTAGCGATTCTCTCACTATCTTATTTACGTGGCTTTCTGGAGACATGTTATCCTTAAATTCTATCCCCAAGTCTTTTTCTTTTTCTGCTTTGGGAATCACTTAGTTTCCTAGTTTATAATCTTTTCTAGGTCTGTACTTGCTTTTACCCATTTCTAGAGTCTTACATTTCCCTGCATTGAACTCCATTTTCTTTTTCTTTTTTTTAAGGAGACAATGAACGGAGGAAGGAAAAACACAGATAAAACAAAAAGGTCCATGTGCCTAAAGGCATCCTCCATTCATAAAATGTTTGTAACAACTGGATTTAAAAATTTGTAGATTGTAAGTTTGTGGAAAGCAATTCGAGGGAAGTGAATTCCAAAGAGTAGTAGCTCTGGGGATAAATGAATTCTGATAAGCAGAAGTTCTGCATTGTGGAGGAGAAAGTGTAAATTCATGGCGCTCTCAGCTGCCCTAGTTCTACGGGGAAAGATGTGGAGAGGCGGCACAATTGAAGCAAGTTCCTCGGAACAATTGCTGTGAAAATATCTGTAGAATAATGCAAGGGATGCAACGTTTCTTCGTATGAATAATGTAGGAAGGTCCTGTGTGATTGCAGGGTTATTGATTAATCTAATAGCTTTATTTTGAATTTTGTCCAACTGCCTCAATGCAACCACTCCACTTCCACCCCACAGAGGTGAACAGTAATCCATCTGAGAACGCACATTTGATGCTCCATTCATGGATCTTTTGCAAATCTGCTTGGAGCTCAAGGCAATCCTCCTGGGTTCTGATCGTTTTAAGCAGCTTAGCATCGTCCGCAAACATGCTCATGTAGCTTGTTAGTCCCTCAGGTAAGTCATTTACAAATATTAGAAACATGATTGGGGCTAGGACAGATCCTTGTGGTACCCCACTCGTAATTTGAGTCCAGTTTGACGATTTCCCCCTTACTGTTGTTCTCATCTGTCTCCGCTAAGGTAGCTCTCCATCCATTTCAGCAGTTTGTCTCCTACTTTTCCCTCATGTTTTAATTTCCACAGCAATCTCTTGTGTGGAACTTTGTCAAATGCCTTTTTAAAGTCTAGGTAGGCACAGTCTACCCATCCTTCCCTCTTGTCCACTGTGTCTATTACTCTAGAGTAAAAACTCAACTAGTTGCTTACACATGATCTGCCTCCTCTGAATCCAAATTGTCGGTCAGTAATTAATCTTTTGGATTCCAGGTAGTTCACCCATTTGTCCCTTATTAATCCTTCCAGAATCTTCATGAGGATGCTCAATAGTGATACAGGTCTACAGTTCAGTGGTTTATCTCTGCTTCCTCCCTTAAATATAGGAATAATGTTTGCTCTTTTCCATTCTGTAGGTACTATCCCTGTGTCCAATGATTTGGTCATTATGTCATATAACGGTATACTCAGTTCCTTAGCATTTTCTTTAATAATCCAGCCTGATACTCCGTCCGGTCCAGCGGCTTTGTTTGGATCCACCTTACTCATTTTGTCTACAAGCTCTGGTCTGTTAAATGTGACTTCCGGCATTTCCTCTGTACCTATCTCATTGGTTTCTGGTGCAATGAATTCTCCTTCTTTTGTAAATACTGATGCAAAATTTCTATTTAGTTCTTCCGCAATCTCTGTATCCTCTTCTATGATTCTGTTTCCACTTTTAATCTTTACGATCGTGGCTTTTATCTTCCTTTTGCCGTTTACAAACTTGAAAAACATTTTTGGATTCTTTTCATAGTTCTCCACTATCCCTTTCTCATAGTTTGCCTCTGACCTCCTCCTCATTTCTGTGCATTTGTTTCTCTCCTCTTTATACTTTTGCCTGTTATCTTCCGAATCCCAGTTTCTCATCTTTTTCCAGGCTTTGTTTTTTGCTTCCTGTGCTTGCCTACATTCGCGGTTAAACCATACTTTGCAATTACTTTTGTTCCTTTTATTAATGTACTTAGGGACAAAAGTTTTTTTACCAGTATCATAGATCTCCATGAATGCCTTGAGTTTTTTGTCTACCTCACTTTCAGATAACACCTGATCCCAATTTTGTGACTTGAAAAAATCCCGTAGTCCTTCGAAATCGGTTCTGGAATACATCCAGTGATTTTCCTTGTGCTTTTCCCTTCCCTTGGGTAGATTATACTTCAATAGTAAGTCTATGTCTAGAACTGCATGGTCGCTTTTTCCTAGTGGGCATAGGTACTGAATACTTTGAACCTCCTCCTCCCTTCTTGTGAATAGAAGGTCCAATCTAGCTGGTTGATCACTTCCCCTTACTCTTGTTGACTCTTTTACATGCTGGTATATAGAATTTTCCATGGCCATACTTAAAAATTCATAGCCCCAACTTTCCTCCCCTGCTCCGGCTTCGAGATCTTCCCAATTCACTTCCTTGCAGTTAAAGTCCCCACACATGACTATTTCATCCTTTGAAGCTAAGATATTTCCTAGCACACTAATTGTTTCCTTACGCATTAGGCTATGCTCCTCCTTACCCCATGTCTTCGTCTTGGGAGGTACATACGCTACTATCACCACTATTTTTTCGTTTCCACCAATCTCTATTGCTAAAACTTCTGGTCCACTGGTTCAGTTGTCCACTGGTTCAGTTGTCCACTGGTTCAATTGTCACTGGTTCAATTGTCACTGGTTCAATTGTCACTGGTTCAGTTGTTACTGGTTCAGTTGTCCGGGAACCCAAAATTATGTGATTCCCAGAACCAATGTGCCTCAGGGTTTCGGTGCGCCTCGTTCTCGTGTGTCAGCACAGACTAATCAGTACCGAGACTACCCTACCGTCACGAGTAAGTACAGTACCAGGATAGGCCTCAAAGCCGGGTGTCTGCTATCTTGGAAAAACCAGATAAAGACAATGTGCAACAACCCGGTGAGGCTCAGGTACCTTCTTCTATCCCTAACTTAGATTGGGAAGAATTCGAACGTGACGTATTGGAACCCGCCGTCCGGTCTGAGGCGGTTCGAATCACCTCAGCCCGGTCGCTGGAGGCGAGGTCGGTTGAGTCTATGGAGTGCCAATCCATTCCTGATGATTCTTCAGAACAATTGGAATCTGGACAGAAAATAGCGTCCTCAGGCCATTCTGATGTTGACTCTGTTGTTTCCATGGACAATTCATTTTTTGATCAGATGATGGATACATTTAATGTGAGTAGGGTGGTGTCGGAGTCTCCCACACTATCTCCGGTTGCTCGACCTCTGCGTTCCCTACAGGTGTCAACTAAACAAACTCATGTTCCCTCCCCTGTTACTTCTAGTCTAACTCCTTTGACGTCAACTTTGACGACCTCAAATGTCTGCGTCGTCACTGACGTGATTCCTCCACCCCTTGAGAAAGTCCTTCTCAGAAAAGGCCCTATGCCTCTCTTATATGGGCCGGATATGTCTTGGGTTGATTATAGGTTTGAGTCCCGGAGGTAAGAATCAAAACCTAATATTTATTAGTGGCCCCAAAATCATTGACGATATGCCTATTAAATAATAGCTCTCTTTCAAACACCCGCGGTCAGCCTGTTTGAAACACCCGCCACAGGGGAAAGAGTACTAACATCATAAGTGCAACTCTAATTCTCTTATGGAATCGTCTTTATGATTGGGTACTCACTACGAAAAAGCTTTGTAAAAAATAACAAAGAAAAATAACTTAAGAATTGTTATAATAACTCGTGGATGTCTTTTGTGGATTTTATCCGAGACGCTGAACCAGGCAACGCCATTCCAACTTCAATGATATATCAAGATTAAACTCAAGACATCAACGAATGGGAAGGGGATGGAAGGGAGGGTCCTACATCGTCAATGATTTCGGGGCCACTACTAAATATTAGTTTTCATTCTTCCCTCCGGGACTCAAACCTATAATTTATCAGTGGCCCCTCCATCATTGACGATATGCCTGATATCTCAAGACTGCAGGGGGACATTCGTGACAATATCTGAAACACTAATAAACCAATAAAGGTAGAGAAAAAACACCATATAACAATCTTAAATTTATTGTGTACATACAATATTTAGAAAAAATTGAAAGAAAAGTAGTGCGTTGCTTCGAAGAAGTTCTGCTTATAAGTAACCATACAGGTACATCTGTTAAAAAATATCACATTGAGATTCAATAAAAACATATTTTCCAAGAATGTATTTTATTCTTGTCCAAACATTTAAAGGAAAAAATAAATAATTTGATCATATATTTTGTCCTTAAAATTAATTTGTACATATTCCATATTTTGTACAACTTATATTATCCTATAGTGCAACTATTACAGATATCTTACGATTTTTTTTTTTTTTTTTAACTGTATAACCAGTTCGACTTATCAAGTATCACAGCTCGTGAATTTATCACAGAGTCCGGCGGAGGGTTTAGGGGTCTTTGGCTCTCCAGCACCCCCCCTCCTTTTCTCCATTAAGATTACTCTTAAACTTAGTAGCACACAGACCAACTAGACCCGCTGGCACAAGGCCACACAGGTGAATTTTGGTTTATCCAAAGCCACAGATAGGTAGCACGTCAGGAAAGTATGATTGGAAGCCCACAACTTAGTGTTGGCTATGTCATCAATGGAATAATTATGCAAGAAACGTAACGAAATTGCCCATTTCCTGATGTCGTGGGCCCTTCCCACTACACCAGGGTTACTTTCACAAATTAAATCTACGAGTAAAGAAGCCAATTGTCTTCTCGTGACGCGCTTACCCGCACCATTGACCCATAAGGCTCCCTGCTGTTGGGGCCGTGACACCCTCAGAAACTTTATTAACCCTTCCTCCCCGGTTGTCATTTTAAAATGACACTGCGGCAGATGGCCAGGAGCCCGGGTGTCATTTTAAAATCCGTAAGCTTGAAAGCCTATTAAGCTTGGTTGGAAAGCTGTGTTTCGAACCGTATGTAAACAAAGACTGTCGGAGCGACGCGCACCTTCGAAATCAAGAAGGAGAAGTCCGACTTTTGTTGTTATGGTTTTGGAGAGAAAGATTAGTTGTTATTATTGTGAGAAACTGTATTGCTAAAATCGCGGAAAAATGTGCTCCACGGAAATCGTCATCACAACTGAACCAGTTGACCTAGAGAGCTCCACTTAACGCCAGTCTACAGATATGAAACACGGCTACGTTTTGAGATGTGTGTGAATTCTCTAGCAGTTAAAATAATAAAAGATAGGGCTAGCCTATTACGTTTTTCGGCCAGATCGCCCGGATCTCAATAATGTCCTTAGGATGGCGAGCCCGGGCAAGAATAAGGGTTAAAGCCTGAACCGGGCATAATACATGGTGTGCGTCCCCGCGCTTGAGCGCTGGGACTGTAAATTCAGAAAAAACATGCTCGCTATGTTCGTTCTTCGCAACAAAAGTGGGAGATGGAGCAATTTGTACATTCACATTGAGCCTCCCAAACCTGAGGCAATTAGGTTCGTTGCTCATCGCCGCCAGCTCAGACACCCTGTTACCTGTGGCCAAAGCCATAAGGAACACAGCCTTCTTTAACAGTGAGTCAAAATCCGGCGCATGATTATACTTGCGCGAATGAAGCAAAGACAATGCTTTGTCAAGTGAACAGGTAGGCATGAGCTGACGGGGTGGTGGGCGAAGCTTGAAACATGCCCTCATGAACCCTTTCTCCTCCGCCTGCGGTATAGATAGCCCTGTTAAGTCATGAAAGGGAATTCTGATAGCAGACAAATGATTCTTCAGTGTAACTACAGAAAGGCGTTTTTGTTCAAATAAATAGTCCAAATACTTGAATACCAAAGCTACTGATGCGTCAGTTTGCGCCGTTTCTACTATCCAGGTTGTAAAAGACTTCCAATGCGATTGATATTGTCACCTGGTAGAAATAATATACTGATTTAGAAATTTATTGGCGACGCTCTCTCCATACGGAGTTAACAATTTGCATTTTGAATGTCCAAAAGGCAAAAGTCAGCGAGGTCTTTAGGTTGCCAATTGTCTCCAAGTGGAAGTACGAGAGCAGGAGTGACACCGGGTTCTCGTACCACATTTTCAATTGGTGGTACCACACCTGAGCCGGCCATAGAGGCGCGATCATCGAGACTAAGCCCCGGTAACCCCGTAGTTTGTGAACTACTTGACACATGAGTGAAGCGTCTGGAGGCGGAAATAGATAGATGGAATTCCACCTGTTCCAGTCCTCCAACAACGCGTCTGGATCCCCCGCCGAAGTCATGTCCTGGCGGGTTAGGTAGAAAGGAAGCCTGTGGTTTTCCTTGGACGCGAATAAATCCACTTGTGGACGGTATGGCTCTGCAATCATCTGGTTAAAGATGTTTTGCTTGATAGCCCATTCTACGTTGGTGCTCTGTCGCCGGGACAGAGCGTCTGCCCAGACGTTCGCTACGCCTGGGAGGTATGATGCATGAAGATGAATGTTCAGCTCTTCGGCCAGAACAAAGATCTCTTCTGACAACTCTAGCAACTTCCGAGACCTCGTTGACCCTTGCTTTTGAATGCAGGATACCGCACTCAAATTGTCCATTCGAAACGCTATTGATTTCCCCCGCAAGGAGGAGCCGTGGTTTTGAAGGAAAAATAAAGGGACTAAGAGCTCTTCCTCGTTGATATGAAAATTCTCGGTTTTGGACCAAAGACCTTGACCCTGATGGCCTAGGCTCGACTGATAACCACAGCCTATTGTCCCTGAAGCATCTGTGTCTACCCATACCGTAGGTGGGGGAGATGCCCACGTCATTATTAAGTGCAACGTTTCTCTCCTCGCCCAGACTGACAGTAAGTCGTGAATTAATGGAGGAATTTTCCACAACTTTCCCGCCGGCAACAGCGGGAAATGTTTGTTTCCTTCCAAGATTAACCTCTTTACTTTCAATCGGCCCAACTTTTACAGTTAGTTGAATCCAATTGAGAGAGCCGACCAGGGATTCCCATGTCCTTCTCGTGGTAGTCAGACTGTGGAGAGACAACAACAATTTCTTTCGAAATCTGTTGCGCTTGTCCACACTCTGACTAAGAGTAAGATGTACTGTGTCCCAGACCAGCCCTATCCACTGAATTACCCGTGTGGGAAGAAGATGCGACTTTGCCAAGTTTACCTTGAACCCTAGGGATGGTACAGGGTTTATAATTTGATTGACATGGATTTTGCATAAACTCTCTGACTCCGCCACCACCAGCCAGTCGTCTAGGTACCACAACACCTTGATTCCCTGATTTAACATCGGCATGAGGGCCTGCCGGACTAATTTTGTGAATATTCTCGGTGCAAGGTTCAACACGAATGGCATTCTCTGAAAGACATGTCTCTTGCCTGATCCTCAAGGCAAGGAGTTTTTGGAACCTTTTGTTTACCGGGATGTGCCAATAGGCTTCTGTCAGGTCTAACGAGCACATCCAACCTTGCGGCGGAAGAGTTAGCCTGATGTGATTCACAGTGAGCATCCTGAACGATGTGTTGTGAATGTGTCGATTCAAACAAGACAGGTCTACGACTGGTCTCATCTGAATACTGTACCTCTTCGGTACGAGAAAAAGTCTGGACGTGGACACAGGGCAAGTTTGATTGACCGAGACAATGATACGCTTGGTAATAATTTCCTGGACTAGTGACTCCACCTCTAAAGATACATGATTGACTTCTAGATTTGACGTAAACGAGGTCGCCGGAGCCACCGCCAGGTGATGCCCTTGCGTACCACTGTCTTTGCCTAAGTTCGCCAGGGCCAAACCCGGTGACACGCCCGAAATGACCCAGGTACTTGACTGGGACTGTCCGGTGAAACTACCCTCGGATCCAACTCGCCCTCGATAGGCCCCGGGAATGAGAGAGTTTGTACTGTGACTATTTTTTTTATAGTGGTGGGGTAGGATTAGACGGCTGACTGGTTTTGGCAGAAGTCGATCCCTGACCTGATCTGTGTTGTGATTTATTCTTATACCACTTCCCTGACTGTTTTCCCTGTTTAGACTTGAGCTGAGTACTTCCCTGTGCCGGGGGAGACTTTGGGCCCTGAAAGGGCTTAGACCCATTAGGCTGGGATTTCACACTGCTCTTAGGCTTGGAGTACAGTTTTGGAAACTTGAAGTGCTCCTTCCTAGCCTGGGAAGTACTCGGCTGCATGCTGTCTACCATATTGTATACAGCCTTCCAAGTATCAAGGAAAAGTAAAGAAGATGTTAACACAGGTGAAAGAATTACCCGGCGGCCAATGTCGTCCGGTAACTTTTTCACCATACAGTATAGACTCTCAGGTCCTGACGTGCGCGGACAGCCTCCAACAAGGTTATCTTTACGTCCCCCAAAGATTGCATAGAGTTCTGTAAAAGAAGCCTCTGGGATAACTCTGTGGCCTTCCTAACATCATGGTCATTAATAGCAGCAATAGTTCTCGCAAGGGACTGGGCTATTTGGCGACTTAGTATAAATTGGGAAAAGAGTCCGAATGCTTCGTTTCTGAACTAAAAATCTCTATCCAGATATGCCGGAGGAGGGGTTGAAAAGGGCTCCTGCAGGTCCCATAGAGCCAACTTTGGGGTGGAAAGGAACTCAAGTATAGCAGGTGGCACCCCTCCGGCTTGATTGATCGGTAATGAAAACCAAATGTGATTATCTTGAGGAATTTGGTGGGAAGATTTAGAAGTTATTGTTGCCGCAAACTGTTGCGCCTCAATCTCCCAGTCCATCCACGGACCCGGACCTACCAGCCCCACCTGCAGGACTGGATTACTGGACTGATCAAGTACTGGGGTTGTATCCAACTCCGGCGTTAGCGTTTTAAGGACTTTGATGTCATTCACGCCGTCAGTCTTAGTCCAGTCAGCAAAAAGTTGTGCAGATGAGGCCGGAGGTAATGCTGGAGTGGGGAATACACGAAAAACTCATGGTAATAAACATTGGGAATGGCCTTGACCGTTTCGTCTAAAATCTGACCTTGTTTATCTTTTGCCCGTAACTTTTTACCCTTATTCATCTGTATTACCCACTCACTAGGAACTGGGATCTCCCCCGATATGGTTGTTTGTGCCACAGCTTGATTTTGTGCCGGTACATTGATCCATGAACAATCAGGCCCATACAAGAGAGGCATAGGGCCTCTCTTGTGGGAAACTTTGTCTAAAGGAGGGGGAGTAATATCGGTGATGACACGCACATTGGTGGTAGTTAAAGCGGCGGGCACTGTAGTGCCACTCGTTGAGGCAGTTACATGAGTTACGTTAGTGGGGGGAAGTGACACATTGGATGGAACAACAACTCTGGCTGGCTCTAACGGCCGCACAACTGAACCAATCGTTGGAGCTCCCGGCGTAGCTGTGGGAGTTTCCTGTGATTTCTTTGGTACATTATATTGTTTCATTACCCTGTGTAAAGTGTAATCTAAATCATCTGTAGTGATACATTTGCTATGTGAACCTTTTGATGACTCAGAACCTACTTCCGACCCTTCCTTAACCCTCCAGCCCCGGCTACGCATTACATAAATATTCCCCGAAACCCGGGTGTTTTGGCCGAAAAACGTCTAGGCTAGGCTACCGTATATTTGTTATGCTGACTGCTTCCGCATTCCCACACATCCCCAAGCGTAGCTGTGTTATTTACCTGTAGAATGGCATTAAGTAGAGCTCTCTAAGTCAACTGGTTCAGTTGTGATGATGATTTCATTGGAGATAACTTACAGCAACAACAACCACTTTACACTACTTTTCGATACTTAACAACAACATACAGGCACACACGAACAAGCGACGCTCTCCTTCTTGTGGCCGGAGATGCGGGGCGTCGGTCCAGCCGGCTGTTGTTTACATGCGTCGGACCGACGCCTCGCACACCCAGCTCACAGGCTTTCAACCACTGGGCGTTAAAGAGCCCTTCCGGGCAGCTCGTGTATGCTTTTTTATGGGCGTTCAAGAGCCCTTCCGGGAACAGAGGGTTAACGGGGTCCGGCTGAGCTGAAGACATTTCCATGTCTTCCGGCTCTTCCGTAACCTCCATCACTTCCGGTTGTTACCGGTGCTCAGAAATATACTGTTCATTTTCTGATTACACTAAATCAGGGACGGATGAAGGAAGAGTGTCAACATTATCACTTTCTCTGTTACCCTCCTGATATTGATTATTGGGTTCTACACTCACGGGCTCAGGGTGCCTCCACACACTACGCCCTTGTTCAACATTAGTTTGGGAATCTGGGATAACCTGACTTAACTGGGAACCTTCATAGTCCTGTGGCTTACTCGCCGTGTACCCACGGTAATGTTCAGCCAACACTCTCTGAGATACTATAGGAGCCCGGCTTAGTGGTTAGTTTAATTTTGGGATTGCGAAATTAACGTCCTTTGGTTCAAAGTATCCCTCACCAGACCCATCCCTGGGACTTGATTCAGCTCCCTCCGTCCCTACCTCGGAACTGCCAGATTGGACGTTAGGCCTTGTAGAGGTAGAGGCAGAGGGCGGTGGCCGCGACTTCGGCGATTGCCGGTGCCGCGACTGCGTCTCCTCCATACAGGAGCGTTTATGACCCTTTTCATCAGATTTATTACGACTTGACGACGCCGCGTCATCCTTACGTCTCTTGCTAGACCTTGAAGTCTCTGCTGAAGACTGAGAAGACCGCTTGAGGGGCGACCTCGACCGTGACCTGGACTGGTTCTGTGGTGAAGTCGACCGCGCCCCCTTATGGCAGCCAGGGGGGGGGGGGGGTGCCTTACTAGAGTCACTGTCACTATTCAATTCAATTCAATTCAAATTCAATTCAAGACTTTATTGACACAAAGTAATGTACATAAATACAGGTGATACTCACTACTCACCAACTCTTTCGAAAGAATTTTGGGTTTAGATTTAGCTTTGGAACTTGACTTAGAAAGGGGAGATTTAAGCACTGGTGCCTTTATAACAAGATGGTCCCACAGAGACTCATCATCACAATGCAATGCCTTATGGGCAATGTCTTTAGAATAGGCATTAAAAATAGTTTTAATCTCTTTTAACCCTTCCTCCCCGGGCTGTCTTACCAAATGACGGTCGCCCCTACCCGGGCGATATGGCTGAAAAACATCTAGGCCTAGGCTACCGTATTTATGTCTATTTTCACTGCTAGAACTTTCACACTCATCTATAATCGTAGTGCGGTTTTCAATCTGTATTTTGGCATTGAGTAGAGCTCTGTAAGTCAACTGGTTCAGTTGTGATGACGATTTCAGTGGAGCCAATATTGCAGAGATGTTGCCAATATGGGGGCTTTTTAGACACTAATTTCGTCATGACGTCAGAACAATAACATTGAGGAGTCTTCTCCTTCTTGTTTTGGGAGGTGCGGTGACGAACGCTTGGATTTGTTGACATACGTCGTACGCACGGCGTTCGGACCAAGCTTAATTAGGCTATTAAGCTCATGCCTTAGATAAGGCATACCGGGTAGCGGCCCTTCTTTCGTGCTGTCCTTACCTAAGGCAGACCGGGTAGGAAGGGTTAATGCCACTAGGCATGATTGGTCGTTTTTGTTAACAATTCATTCCTGAGGTCCATGCAAATTGGACATCTTTTAGACACCCAAAGCCCCTGTGACCTATCTAGACATTTAACACACTTGACAGAGAGCTTATGTGCAAAGACCGGAATAGGAGAGCAAGTGGGTGTAGCACAAAGAGTGACTAGGAGGCATGATGGAGCTAACGAAATGAGTGGAACGCACTGCCCCTGTATGTACAGTAGTCGATTCCGAATCAGTAAGGAAGTTTGAAAGTACAGTGGTCCCTCTCATTTAGCGATTTCATTAGTCTCGCCAAACCATCGCCAAAAGTGAATTTCGCCAAACGCGAATAGTACTTTAAATTGGAAAATTATCCATTAGTCTTTGACGAGGCCCGAGTTCACCCTTTTGGGCCTTTTCAAACCGCCCGCCATGCGCATCGTCGATCGCCGACACACTCGGCGCCGTCTGCTTACTCTGTTTTTGCTAGAAGACATAGGCCTAGCCTATATATCTCCACAAAGAATTGACCTAACCTAGGTTAGATGTATATCAGGCAGCAGAATTCATTGTTATCTTGTGAATAGTCTTATTGATAAGGAATAACCACATCACCTTAGCAACAAGTTGCTAAGTCACTAGCTAGCCAGACCAAGAAATGGTCTAACCTAGCTTAGATATATATCAGGAGGCATAATTCACTTTTACCTTGTGAATGGTGAAGACTAGAATTTTCTATACCAACTGCTTTTCGATTGAGCAAAATAATGAAATAGGTTTTGGATCCGTGGTCACTTCTTTGCTTAATTATATTTATCGATTGGGCCCCTGAGTCAGCTGATGCGCGCGTGTGTGTTTCTGTGTCGCGGACTGTTCGGCACAATAAACAAAGCAAAACACAAGAGATATGAGGTTCACAAATCGGTTTGGTCAAGATTACTCTGTTAATATACGTTTATGAAATATACCTGGGATATTCTCGCTATCCAAGCAGCTCAGTTAGGGTTTTGTGAGTAGGCCTAAGCCTACCTATAGCCTAGCCTCTGCCTAAGAGTAACTCTCAATACGGCGCTCTACTGTAGCCTACATGAAACATTAACAGAAATAAAAAAGATAATAGATAACAGATTTTATTTACCATGAATTTAGAGTTAGGCCTGGTGAGACTAGCTTGCGGGCGGCGCATTCTGGGCCGACGCCATTCCGTGACGTCAGCATTCTCGCCAAAAGTGTATTTGAAGCGCCAAATTCGGATTCTGGTACCATATTCAACCTATCGCCAATACAGTAAACCCTCGCTATCTCGGACTAATTGGGGGGGGGAGACCCAGTCCGAGATGACCGAAAATCCGAGATGTCCGGAGTCCGGCTTGTGTCCGACCTAACAGAGGATAAAATCCGACCTAACCAATGTCCGTCCGAGACAACAATGAAATCGGAGACTACGGAAAAAATCCGACCTCAAGAGAGACGTCCGCGTCAACCTAGAAAACGAAGACAACCCTATTCGAACCCTATAATCTGTAATACAAAACACAGTACAGTAAACCCCTGCACAACGAACACTCTTGCAACGAATTTTCACTTTAACGAAGGTTGCATAGTACTACCCCTTGCCCGCACAACAAACACTTTGGCTCGACTTTACAAAATTTTTACCGAGATTTACCGATGGTTCGGAAGTTTTTTGCCAGGGTATTTTTAGTGTTTTTCCACATAAAATCGCTCACTCCCCCTCTGCAACTCTCTTTCTATCTATCTATCTCTCTAATGCATATCTACCTAACTCCCTTATACATTAACATAACTATGTCTTATTTGGACTTTTTATAATCTTTGAATAATTTCTAATGCGATGGAATTGAAAAATATAATATCCTTCCAGCACATGATAAATAATAAATAAGATAGTTAACAAAATAGTTCAACCCTCCCCTCCGTGCGAGCAGAAACGGAAGATTTACGTTTGATAGATTTTTGGGTTTTTTGTTCCCTCGATATACACTCTCTTTCTATCTATCTATCTCTCTAATGCATATCTACCTAACTCCCTTATACATTAACATAACTATGTCTTATTTGGACTTTTTGTAATCTTTGAATCATTTCAAATGTGATGGAATTCAATATAATATCCTTCCAGCACATAGATAAATAATAAATAAGATAGGCTTATCAACATCATCACAGTAACGGGGTCGGAGTTGAGGCTTGGGACAGGGAGGGGAGGGACTAGGCCTACAGCGCGGGGATATATATATATTTTTTTTCATGTGAAATTTATCATATTAATGACAAATACGACCCTTATAGTTAGCGGGGGTTTACTGTATATAATTTATAAATTATAACAATTTATTATGACTTTTATTTGGTGTTTACGAACATTATAGGGGTATATGCCTGATGGTTCGGACCTAACCTAATTAATCCCATATAACTAATAGTTCACACAACGAAAATTTGCCCCGGATGTAGATGGCGTCGGACGCCCCTTCTGTTTGTCGGATATTCACCCTTATTGCCCGGTGACGTGAGGGCGTCATCCGACAACGTCGGACACTGTCGGAACGATGACGGAAATGTCCGAAATACGGAAGTACATGTCCGAGAGGCCGTAGCCAGTCCGGCTAGTATGGGTTTCCGACCTCTAGAGGTCCGAGATGGCGAGGGTTTACTGTACTGTGTTTCGGCAAGCTGAAACCCGCTAAACGCGAGGGACCACTGTAATCTTGATAAAGCATGGGGAAGACAAGATTTGAAGTTTGATTACAAAGCAAAAATACAGATACAGAATAGTAAAAAATTTGCGTCTGCTACCGCCACCGCCAACACCGTGAACGACCGCAGCAGCGCAAGTACTGGCACTGAGCTGGATACACAGGCCTAGTTTGCCTATTTCCAGAGGATCTACTGTAAGAAACTGTAATAACACCCCCAAATATGCCGGAAAACTAGATGTAGGCCAACCGCTACTCTAATCTTCCGTTGTACAGTCCATCCTCCTATAACGCGAGTTTAGGGGCGGCACTGCGCCTCGTGTTGTAGGTATTTCGCGTTGTAGGAATAACAATTTAAATGGAGATAATTCTATATGGGACTGGGGCCCCCAATTTTGCCACTTTTCCATATTTTTTTTAGCTTAATAAATATATAGGCAACTTCCATTTCATCGGAATAACATTCACCACCAAGCATAGTCACAGCTGGGGTTTGTTGTTGTTTCGTGGACAAAATCTAACCAAACGTACTGTCCCACATTAATTTATTATCAACAATTGGATATTCGTTACTGTGGGCTCTTATTACTCTACTTCCTAATAATAGGCAAGTAAATTATAAGATCATGTTTGGATAAACAAATATACCGAATTAAATTAGAATGAAGAAACAGTAAGTTGAGTGAGATGTTTCAGCTTGCCGTCAACCCAGCTCCGGAGCTCTCTTGCCGTCGCGCTGTAGGTGGGGGGGGGGGGTCGCGCAGTAAGAGGAGGCGCCGGATTTGAAGCACTCGGCAAGGCCATTTCGCGTTATATGTTTTCGGCTCGGGTTATAAGAGGTTTAGGTAATTCGGGATCCCCCCTCGTGTTGAAGGAGGATCCATTGTAGGAGCTCGTGTTATAGGAGGATGGACTGTACTTGTTTGTGAAAAGATCTCGAAGACCCTTTCGCATTGTGAACTGCTTACCTGTGACTAATTGTCACTGACCCATATTTAACATTTAATTAACTAACTAATCGTCTACAAGGACCTGAGATGGGACTCGTTAGCCTTGGTCGGCAACCTGTCTAGGGGAGTAAACCTGATACAAATCCGTACTGCTTATCTATGGGTAAGGCAGGTTAGTGGATGGACTAGCCGATCACCACTGTAGAAAAAATAGTCCGGAAAAAAATCCGTCCGGAGTCGGACGGATCATAAATTGAGTGGTCAATCCTGTAAGTCCTTCAGTAAACTGGCTCGGGTTGTTCCCTCTTACGGGGAATAGGTCCGCTTGGTGGCGTTCTGTGTGTGGCCACCCTAATTGAGGGGAGTAAGGCGTCCGGCAATAGATAGATAGATAGATAGATAGATAGACCTGAGTGATAGTTAATTATCTCACTGAACCTTTCCGCCGGGCGTTAACAGTCAATGCATGCTGCGTGAGGCTATCGGTTTGGGCGAGTTCGCTCGGCCGGGCCGAAATCACTCCCTTAGGAATCTGCACTTCCGCCGGGAGTCTAGTGGTACACCACATCACGCTGGGTTTATTGAAATATTCCCTGCTCGTCTGCAAGGCGAGCTTCTGGCATCAATACCCGGTAAAGATCGCCGGAAGGAAATTTTTGTTGTTGAAGGTACCGACTTGTCTGAGCAAGTCAGCCGCCAACAAAATAAACCACCAAATATGTCAGAACGTCTCCTGACACCTTGCCAACATGTATAATATCACCAAATGAAAGCGAAGGTCACATCTTAGGGCAAACACACAGTATTAATTAATCCGTCGAGCCCCGGCTAGTTATTAATAAATGTACCACCAGAACCCGGCCGGTTTTGAAAATAGTTTTTTTTTCCAGAAACAATAGTGAATGGGTTAGGAATGAAGGAAAAACCACGAAAAACCGATCAAAAAGCTCAAAAAATGGTCCCACAGAGCCCCCGAAAACGGATTTTACAGGAGTAAAAAATTGAAGGCAATTTCCCCCCAAAAAAACATGTTTTTGCGCGCTCACGCGCACGCGGTTGGACTTTGAGAGTTTTCAACCATCGGCATGGGTGCGTGGGATACTTACACAGTTCCCATACAAATCTGAGCCCTCTAGGTAGAGCCACTCTGAGCCTTACGACTGAGCTAAAAGGGTGACTCGTCAGGCGAGTCGCTGGGGCTTTGCGTTACATACATAGGTGACTCGTCAGACGCGTCGCTGGGGCTGGCCGGGTTAACCCCTCCAACCCGGAAGGGCTCTTGAACGCCCATAACAACCTCGGCCCGCGCAACCCGGAAGGGCTCTTGAACGCCCATTGCTTGCGTGAGTGCTTTCGAATGCCGCGCGTACATTTTCGGTATCGTGGGACGGTAGGTGGCGCCACCAGGCGTAAACTACGCCACAGCAACAGTATCTACCCCGACGCCATCATGGACAGTACGCCAAATAGTGATTCCGCTGTGTCCGATACCGTGCTTCCTACGACGCCCTTGCTAGTTCGTCGCGCCTTACCCCGACGCCATCGCCTAAATGTGTTATCTCCCGGAGGTATTGAGACGACATTGAGACTTTATGAGCGAGCTGATGCCAAGCATAATGTTGATGATGAAGTCAGTGACGACTCCAGTAATTATAAGTCGAGTGATTATGGCCATGAGAGTGACAAAGAAGAGCAATTCCTGGGATTTGCGAGAGAACATGACAGTGATGAGAGTGATGAAGGTGATGTACCAGTTGTTGAGGAAGCTGGTTTACCTAAAGACAGTGAACTTGAGAGAGTGAGTGAGTGGGAGAGTTCAAGGTCACTCACCAAATTTCGCATAAGTGACACGACGCCAAGCCCTTCCCCAGGTAAATCGCCTTTCAAGCTACATTTGTATAAGCAGAAAATACTTGAGAAGGCGGCCGCGGCAGCTAGGGAACAAGCAAAACTACTTGGTGAGGATGAGGCTGTGAGTGAGGGTCAGCGTGGTGACCCTTCTCGTCCGCCATTGTCTCCCTTATCTACCCACACCACCCAAGATGACCCGGATGCCCCGCATTCTTCCCCACCACCCCCACCATTGCCAAGGGTTGAGGACCCCACACTTTCGGCCTATTTGCCTCCTAGGTCCCCCGACAGGAGACATACTGCTGCCGAAAAGGGGAAAGGTAGGAAATATACCAAAAAAAATAAGAAAAGTAAGAGAGTTTTGTTCGAGGCTCCCGCGGCGTCCACCCCGGCCGGCCCCAGCCATACGTCCCCGCAACTTTCCCCACGGTCCTCCCCACCTCTCCCGCCTTCAACATGTCTTCCTGAAGAAGTCTTTGAGCTCGCATCACCAATACCTGGGCCTAGTGACAGTGAAACATTGCTTTCTGTCACTCGTCGCAGGCCAAGGAGCCCAGGACCTCGGGGGGACACAGCCTCACCTGCCACTCCTTCCCCACCTCGCCCACCCACACGCCGCCCACGCATCACTGGTTCCCCGCCAGATTATGTGGGGGCCACTGATGATGAAGGGCACCTCTCTGAAGACTCTGGCCATGATTACATAGGTCCACCGTCAGGGTATGACTATATGGACATCGACGACCCTCGACCCATCCGCTTGGCCCGGCGTCGTGCTGCCCGTCGTGCTGCCCACCGCCCTGGCCGCCGCCCTCGCCGCCCCTAGGGCGCGCGCCTCCCGAGTTGGCCGTGGGCGTGCTGGGCCACCAGCTGGAGCTCCTCGTCAGCGTAGACAAGACCCATTCTACGTTTTTCAGTGGCAAGACGTAGTTGATGAGGATGGATACAACCCTGATGTGCCAGCTTTTGATGAGGTACTGGAGGGTTCAGGCATTACCCCCAATTTTCCTGCAGGCCCCAATGCTCCACCACACGAACTATTTGAGGCCTTCTTTGATGAGGAGGTGGTAGGCTATGTTGTCAAAGAGACAAATAAGCAGCACCAATTCCAGGTCCACTTTTTGGGAAAGGTGACCAAGGGCCACATGAGGCAGTGGACCCCAGTGACTCATAAAGAGTTCATGGTGTTCCTGGCACTCACCATGCTAATGCCTCATGTCAAGAAGCATAGGTTGCCTGACTATTGGATCACCAATGATCTGATATCCACCCCTGCCTTCGGGAAATATATGTCTCGCGACCGGTACCTTGATATCCTCGCAGCGCTCCATCTTGTCACCAACCTTGACGTCCACCTCCCAGACAAGCTGTGGAAGATTAGGACGTTGTACGAGATGATGCGAGAACGCTTCACCTCCTACTTCAAGCCCTTCCGCAAGGTCGTCATTGACGAGTCTCTTGTGCTGTTCCGGGGAAAACTCAGCTTCCGGCAGTACATCCCCTCAAAAAGACATCGCTTTGGCATAAAATTCTTTGTGCTGTGCGACTGCCAAACTGGCTATGTCCTGGACTTCCTGGTCTACAGCGGGAAGGAAGGGGACTTGCTTGTGGACCCCCTCATTGGCTTTGGCGGAGCAGTGGTGCAAGCCATGATGGACCGCTACTTTCACAAGAATCACGTCCTCTACACGGACAATTATTACACGTCCCCCACTCTCTCACAGTACCTGCATGAGCGCAAGACGGGGACTGTAGGCACAGTACGAGGGAAAAGGAAGGGCATGCCACCTTTCCCTCCAAAGACCAAAAAAGGTGATGTGTTCAAGAAGAAGTCGGGGCCCATTCTGGCTATCCACTGGCACGACCAGCGGAAGGTCAACCTCCTGACCACCATCCACAAGGGGGAAATGGTGGAGACTGGCAAGGTGGATCGCCGCACCCAGGCCAGGGTGACCAAGCCCGATGCTGTCCTGGAGGTCACCCTCCGCCGACCTCCGAGCTGTCAACACCTCGCAGCTGCTCCCCGATAATGAGTTACCTTGTGTGAAGTTGATAGGAGTGTCTAAGTGTTGTCCCGGAAATTTATATGTGCATTTCAATAAGTAATTAGGTGTTTTATGAGCAATTCAGATTTAATTGGATATTCCAAGTAATTGAAAATATGGATTAAGTAAAACAGTTCCTGGAGTGAGATGGGATAGTGGGGCGATTGTTGTTTTTAGGCTGGCAGACGACCACCTCGCGATGGCGGGAAGGCGTGAAAGCCTAGCTGGGGATGAGGAGGATTATGAATTTGAAGGCTTTATCACCGAGGACAAGGATGATCAGTTGGCAAGTATGAAAAAACAATTAATGGGTCTTGTGAGATGGAGGGGAGTGATGGAAAATTGGAGGAAGGAGTTAGGGGCTAAAGTAGAAGTTTTGTCCGATATGTGTGGCGTTACTAGCGGGGTGGATAGGCCTAGGCCAGTAAGTGACAGCCTAGAGGCAGTGATGGCCAGAGTAGACGAGTTAGCGTCGGAAAATGTGGCACTCAAGGCTCAGCTTAAGGAATATGAGGGCCACCTGAGTGAGGAAGTAAAAGGAATTAGTGAGGTAAAAAATTAGTGGACAAGGGTAGAGAGTGCCACGATGGTAGCCCTTGAAGAAATTGTGAAGGAGCAGAAGGAAGAGAGAGAAAAGGAAAAGAAAGAGTTTGAAAAAAATGTAGTGCAAGTTTTAAAGAAGAAAGAGAAGGTAGTGAGAGAGACAATAGATAGAGGTAAGTGTGTAGTAATCTTTGGAGATGTGGAAGAGCACCTGGCAGATATGAAGGTAAGAAAGGAAAGGGATGTTGTGAAAGTCAAGGGGATACTGGATTACTTAGACGAGGGTTATGGATGGGTAAAAGAACTGGAGGAGGTGAGAAGGTTAGGAATATATAAGAAGGGCGAGATGAGACCACTAAGAGTGGAACTAAAGTTTAGATCAACAGCAGAAGCAGTAGCCAATGTGAGCTGGAAATTAAATTCGACAGAGCTGAATCATATAAGGGTTAAAAAGGACCTAAGTGTAGAAGAACGAGAACAGTTAAGGGAACTCCAAGCTAAGGCTGATGAAGAGAATGGAAAGTTGTCTGAAGAGCAAAAGAAGATTTTTTTTTGGAGAATAAGGGAAGGGCAAGTAAGGAAGTGGTACATCAGGAGCCACCAAAAACCGAAAGTAAGAGGAGTGATAGGGAAAGAGACAGAGAGACAAGTACGAAGTCAAAGCAAGGAGACGGAGCGAGAGATAATGCAGGGAGCAGGGGACCGGAGAGAGCCAGGATGTGGTGGAGAGGGTGGAACAGAGGGAGAGAGAGGGGGGAGGAGAATAGAATTAGTGGGGGAGGTGGAACTGGGTCAGGGAAGGGATGGAGGAGGAGGAGGTGAACCTGGTAGGAGGCAGAGAGGGAAGAGAAACAAGGAGGTGGATTCAAATATACTGTGCTACTACACTAATATAGATGGAATAAACAGTAAAAAGGTAGAGTTAGATAATATATTAAGAAAAGATCAACCACAGATAGTCTGTTTGACAGAGACAAAGCTGAACCAGGACTTTGACAGCAACATAGTGTTTAGTGAAGGATATAATATATGGAGAAATGATAGAAAGGGTAAAAAGGGAGGTGGAGTGGCAGTATTAGTTAAGAACCCTATGACAGCAAAGCACGTGGAGTTAAATAATGACAAGGCAGAAATAATGGCAGTTGAACTCAATGATATAGAAGGAAAAAAGCTAGACATAGCAGTAGCTTACATGCCACCAAAGACCAGAGCATGGAGGGAGTTGGAGTTTGAGGAGATGGTAGAGGATATGATTCAGTCGTTGAGAAGATTGCTTTTAAGGAAGAATCGATTGATCTTGGTAGGAGATTTCAACTGTAGTGAGGTTGATTGGGAATCAGGAGATGCAGGGCCAAATCAGAGATCTTGGGGAAGTCGGCTAGTGGAGTTGGTTACGGAAAATGTACTTACACAACATGTGAAGGAAAATACAAGAATGAGGGGTAATAACGAACCTTCTAAACTCGATCTGATTTTTACAAAAGATCCTCACGAAATTAGTGATATAAACTATCTATGTCCTGTAGGTAAAAGTGATCACCTATTACTAAAATGGAAGTTGACCTCGAGTAATGCCAATAGATTAGACAATAGCTACATAAATGACAGATTAAATTATAGTAAAGCTGATTATGTATCCTTGAAAAGATATTTAGAGGGAGTAGATTGGGATCTTATTTTGAAGGAACGGGACGTACAAGGTAAATATAGTAGATTCCTCGAAATTTATAGAGTAGGAACCAATATGTTTGTCCCAAGATATAAAACTGGAAATTTTACTAAGCAGAAAGATTGGTTTAATTTGAAATGCAAAAGAGCTTTGGGTAGGCGTGATGCAGCTTGGGCTAGATTAAGAAGAAGGAACACTGAGAGTAATCGGAATAAATATAAACAGGAGAGGAATAGATATGTTAACATAATTAGGCAAGTTAAAATGAACTATGAGAAGAACATAGTAAATAAATGTGAAAGTGACCCTAGATTATTTTATAAATATAACAACAGTAAGTTGAAGGTAAAGAAACAAATTACTAAATTAAGAGTTGATGCTAGGACGTATGAAAATGTATCGGACATGTGTGAGGTAATGAATAACAAATTGGGGTCAGTTTTTACTAGAGAGGAAGGTTTTGACGAACCACAGGCGGGAGTACTGGAGAGTGGTCTTAGTAAGATTGAAATAACTAGAGATGAGCTGTTATCTGCGATGAGAGGACTTGAAGTAAGGAAAGCTATGGGACCGGATGAAGTGTCTGCCTGGGTTTTAAAGGAGTGTGCAGAGCAATTAGTGGAGCCAGTGAGGGACATAATTCAAGCTTCCTTAGATAAAGGACAGGTTCCTGTTGAATGGAAAAGAGCTAATATCATTCCGATATACAAGAATGGAAACCCTGAGGACCCTCTAAACTATAGACCAGTTTCACTTACTAGTATTGTATGCAAGATTTGTGAAAAGCTAATTAGGAAGAGATGGATGAAAATGTTGGAGAGAAAGAAAATAATAACCCCAAAGCAATTTGGATTCAGAGAAGGGACATCTTGTGTTACCAGTTTGCTATGTTATTACAGTAGGGTGATAGATGTACTCCAAGAAAGAGGCGGATGGGTGGACTGCGTCTACTTAGACCTTTCCAAAGCATTCGATAAGGTACCACATAAGAGATTGTTATCTAAGCTTGAGACGCTAGGATGTGTCAGGGGGAGTTTGCTGAAATGGATGGAGAGCTATTTAACAGATAGGGAAATGAGGACCAACATTAGAGGAACTTACTTATCGTGGCGGAAAGTTGAGAGTGGTGTGCCGCAGGGATCTGTGTTGGCACCTCTCATGTTCCTTATGTACGTGAATGACCTGCCGATAGGCATAAACTCTTACATGTCAATGTTTGCAGATGACGTAAAAATTATGAGACAAATAACAAATAAAAGTAGTTGTGAGGAGCTGCAAGGGGATTTAGATAAAATATACGAATGGAGCACCAAGTGGAAAATGAAATTTAATATAAGTAAATGTCATGTGTTAAATATGGGAAGAAGTGTGAATAGACCAAATTGGGAGTACAGGATGGGAGATAATAAAATTAGCAAGGCCGAAAAAGAAAAAGATTTAGGGTTGATTATACAAGATAATTTGTCGCCAGAGAAACATATTAACAAGCTCTTTAGCGGAATGTATGCAATGGCCGGGAATATGAAAGTTGCTCTGAACTATTTGGATGAGACCATGGTAGCGAAAATTATGAAGAGTATGATTAGACCAAGATTGGAGTATGCAGCAGTGGTGTGGTCCCCGCATCTAAAGAAGCATATTCACAAGTTAGAAAGAATCCAGAGAGCAGTCACTAGATTGGTTCCAAGTCTCAGAGAACTGCCATATGAAGGGAGGCTAGACAAATTAAATCTACCGAGTCTAAAAGAGAGGAGAGAGAGGGGAGACATGATATGATGTACAAATGTACCCGGGGCGCTGGCTGGATAGGGAGGATAATTAATTATGGATACAGGAATAACTAGAGGCCACAGCTACAAAGTAAAAAGACCTACCTGCAAGAAGAAGTTTAGCTTCCCTATAGATGTATTGACAAATGGGCTGGAGGAGGAGGTGGTAGGGGCAAGGAACATCCATATTTTCAAGAAAAAATTGGATAAAAAGTAGACTGAGAGACGGGACAACACGAGCTTAGCTCAACTCCTGTAAACTACAATTAGGTAAATAAATACAATTAGGTAAATACAACATCAACATGAGGCTGGTGGACAAGTCCGACATGCAGATAGGCTTCATTGACTGCCTGCGTACCTCGTGCAGATGGTACAAAAAGTTCTTTCTGCATATGGTGGACATGTCAGTTCTGAATGCCTACAACATATACAAGCTTCGGAATGTGAACACACCCATGAAGTTCAATAGCCTGCGGAGGTTCCAAAAGCAGGTGTTGACGGAGCTCCTGGAGAAGTATGCTACGCCACAGAGGGCAGTGGCACATCCTGGGCCCGCCGTTATTGACTGCTTGCAGTGTGCTCAATACTTGATTAGGCACAGGCTTGGTTCCCTGCCTCAGAATGAATCAGGAAGAACACAGCAGAAGCGGTGCCATGTCTGCTACAACAGCAGGGTGAGGCCGAGGTCAGGTAAAAAGTCAACCATGGAGTGTGTGGAGTGCAAGGTGGCACTCTGTGCTTTAGAGTGCTTCTTTGATTACCACTCCAAGCTGGAGTTCTAATAATCATACTGAAATTGCCAAATAAAATGACAATATGTACACTATAATTATATATAGGCAAAAAGTGGAAGAAAACCAATTTATTGTAATACAAAAGTCATGTATTATGAGAACATTGATACAAATACAATTACACCATAAATATGTGAAAGTGCACATATGTATATACCAAGTGACATTCATATGATTAGAACCTATAGAAATATATAAATCAGTGAAAAAAGACAATAAATTGTATATAAAACGTTTACAAATCATATAACTAAGTGAAAGTGACACAAGACCTAATATTTGATGGCCAAAGTATAATAAATACCTGTGATAACGAATAATCAGTGCCTAATACAACAATAACCTACCTCAATTACTAATAAAATGTACGGTATCGAGTGAAAATGAGCATTATCAGTGACAGTGACACTCTCTAAAGCATATTTGTCAAAGTGAAAGTGACACAAGACCTAATATTTGATGGCCAAAGTAAAACACCTGTGATAACGAATAATCAGTGCCTAATACAACAATAACCTACCTCAATTACTAATAAAATGTACGGTATCGAGTGAAAATGAGCATTATCAGTGACAGTGACACTCTCTAAAGCATATTTGTCAAAGTGAAAGTCACACAAGACCTAATATTTGATGGCCAAAGTATAATAAACACCTGTGATAACGAATAATCAGTGCCTAATACAACAATAACCTACCTCAATTACTAATAAAATGTACGGTATCGAGTGAAAATGAGCATTATCAGTGACAGTGACACTCTCTAAAGCATATTTGTCAAAGTGAAAGTGACACAAGACCTAATATATGATGGCCAAAGTATAATAAACACCTGTGATAACGAATAATCAGTGCCTAATACAACAATAAGCTACCTCAATTACTAATAAAATGTACGGTATCGAGTGAAAATTAGCAATATCAGTGACAGTGATACCCTAATAAACATATTTTATATAATTGGCCTCAAAATAACTAGAAAATATCAAATAAACATCACATTCTCAATATCAAACACTAAAATCGTCTAAGGGAGATAAATACTTTGGCGCGACGAGCGGCTAGGTGCGTCGTAGCCATGGCCGGGGCGACGCATCCGAACGCGGGAAGAATTTGCCGCCGAAAAGCACTCGTCTTCCCGCGCTCACCATTATGCAACCAGAGGGGCTAGAGACCTCTACTCAACGCCATTCGACAGAGGAAGGTTTGTGGAACATTATTCTTTTTTATTCACAACATTACATGCCATATTCATTGACTTACAGAGTAGTTAACATACGCCAAAGATCGTCAAAACACCCGGTACCGGAGCACAGTCGCAAGCTATAGCCCCCGGGGCTGGAGGGTTAAGCAATAAAAAATACCCCTAGCCAACTAAGAATACCCTTTATGAGGCTGGCCACGAGGCTCAAGGTCATTATTACGATGAATACGATACCCTTACCTCCGATGATGACACAGCAGCAGCGAACGCATAACACCTTACGCCAGAGGGGAAAACGAGCAAATTAGGATTCTGGAAAGTTCCACACCACGTGGGGCAACTCTTAGACCAGAACGTCTGCTATAACACACAAAAAATGCTACTGCCTTATAGAGATGGCTAGCAGCATAGCTCCGCGGATATATAGCCTCCTAAATAACTAGGTTATAGTAAAGCTAAGGCGCAGCACAAAAACAAATACACATGGCACGCGTGTCCAATGCGGACCGACTGGGCGCCTACCCTCAAGTACCCTATTTTAACACTTCCCTGAGGACGTACCAATGGGGCTGCCAGTCCTAGCTAGTCTAAACCTATTCTAGAACATCTCAGTTAGATGCAAATGAGCAAAAGACTCACTAGAGTTGAACGAATGTCGAATAAAGCGGAGGACAGGCTAGGCACCTCTACTCGGGACGGCCGCAGGGGAAGGAAGGAGAAATGGCGTTGCCTGGTTCAGCGTCTCGGATAGAAACCACAAAAGACATCCACGAGTTGGAAAGCCTTAACCCATCGGATCCGGGGGGCCTCATATGATCTCGATCGCTGTGTCCGGGGCCATTTTCGTACAGTCAAACTTCATATTTCAGTAGCTACTGATTGAGACCACCTAGAGCAGTCATTTTTTTTTGCAAATTGTAGAACTTTTCGTTGTCTGTAGACTGCCGTTAAGATGACATCGCTACGATGCGTGGTTGCCGAGTTATGACGATTTTAGAGGCAATTTTTAGCCGCACATTTTGCCTCATATGAGGCCTCCCGGATTCCTACCAATTATTTATTTTGCCTCATATGAGGCCTCCCGGATCCGATGGGTTAATATAACAATTATTAAGTTAATTTTTATTTTTTATTTTTTTACAAAGTTTTTCGTAGTGAGTGCTCAATCATAAAGACGATTCCATAAGAGAATTAGCATTGCACTTATGATGTTAGGACTCTTTCCCCTGCGGCAGGTGTTTCAAACAGGCTGACCGCGGGTGTTTGTAAGAGAGCTATTATTTAATAGGCATATCGTCAATGATGGAGGGGCCACTGATAAATATTGTAGCATTAAACCCTCAGGTCGCGCAGCCGACAGTTTCGGGGGAACTTCCGGTACCGTACCTGAGCACTGGTGTATTCAGGTGAATGAGAGCAAGATATTGCGTGCAAGGAACATGTCAGGATCAGGACGACTGAGGCGGTCACTGATATACAAGCTAAAAAGGCCCTATCTCTTACCAGGCGGCTTATTCACCAGAACAAAAGCTTTGAGGCTACTGACTCATTTGCCAGATTGCACAGTCAATGATCAGGACGACTGAGGCGGTCACTGATACACAAGCTAAAAAGGCCCTATCTCTTACCAGGCGGCTTATTCTCCAGAACTCAGTCCAATCACTTGGTGACATCAGGGTCACCTTCTTGGAGGCGGTCCGTGCACGTCAAGACGAGTATATCTGGTGAAGAAGTTGCCGGAGGATATTGGGCGACGAGTACAGTACTACCTTGTGTTTCGCGTTTATATTAGTCTCCCCAAACGCCGCAAAAATTAAATCGCGAAAATCGGGGAAAACATTAAATGGAGAAAATTCATGGTAGTCCTTCATTTTTCGTTTTGTAACCCTATTTTTGCTATTTTAGTTACCCAAAGACACATTTTTGTTAACATTAATTGTATAAAATGATCTTACAACTACATTAGACTATTAACCCCTCCCAACCGGGCAGCATTTTAAAATGACACCGCGGCAGATGAGCCGGAGCCCGGGTGTCCTTTTAAAATCTGTAAGCTTGAAAGCCTATTAACCCGCTGAGTGCCAGGGACGTATATATACGTCCTAGGGTGGTGTCACGCCCAGTGCCAGGGACGTATATATACGTCCTCGCCGAAAAAAAATCGTAGCAGCGAAACGACTGCACCTATGGCTTTCATATTTTCACCACAGGTACCTTACCCTTTTGGCTACCCACCACAAAAATCCCAAATCCCTCCTCCCACCCACTCGCTGACTGTCGGTCCCGTCAGAAGGAAAAAAAAGGAAAATCTGTGGCGGCGAAACACCAATCGGTTCCATATTTGTGTGACAAGTCCCTTACCCTTCTGCCTTCCCCCCACCACACCCCCAACCGCCTCCCACCACCCACTTCTAGCGTATCCGTACGAAGAAAAGGAAAAAAAGGAAAATCCGTGGTGGCGAAACTACCTCATCAATCGGCTTCATATGTGTAACACAAGTCAATTACCCTTCTACCTTCCCCCCACCAACCACAAAACCACCCTCCCACCCATACATTCCGATACCATAAAAGTCTCTGTAGTCTATAGTGTCTTTTCAGCTACTTTCGGGACCATCGGGGACCTGATTTCTGGCGAGGGGAGTGTTTTTTTTACCATTATCCTTCCTTTCTCTCCCAACTTGATAGATTTAGCCAAAAAAAAAAAAACTCTGGCACTGGCAGAAGCACACCGTCAAAATTGGTTAGCACTCAGCGGGTTAAGCGTGGTTTGAAAGCCGTGCGTCGACCGTATGTAAACAAAGCCGGTCTTCGCGACACCGCACCTCCGAAAACAAGAAGAAGTCGGACTTTAGTTGGTATTGTTTTGTAGAACAAGATTAGTGTGTGTTATTGTCCGATATTGCTAAATTCGCGGCAAAATGCTCTCCTCGGATATCGTCATCACAACTGAACCAGTTGTTGTTGTTGCTGTTCCCCAAGTTGCCTGGCCGAACAGTCACGAGTCCTTAAGGAAGGCCATGGCCATGGTCGGGCTTTCCCACAGAGCTCTCAAAGAGTGTAAATTGTGTTGTTGGCGTAAGTGGTTGTGTGAAATGCAGTCTTCTATGATGTGTTTAATGGTATGGGGTGCTGTGTTACAACCCGGGCAGGTGTCGACGACAGAGTTATCCAGTCTCTTCTGATAGCTCAGAAGAGCTGGATGGTGTCCGCATCTCAGCCTGGCCAGGTGGACTCTGTCCTCGTGAGGAAGGGAGGATTCAGAAGGATGAATTTTGGGAGGTCGTGCTTGCAGCTGCGTGTTGTCTATGAGTGAGTGGATGGAACGGCGAGTGATATGAGTATGGATGTGCTTCCGGAAGTTGGTTTGGGGTGGGCAGAGAGGGAGAGAAGACAGTATTTGTGTGTGATAGCGTGTGCTGGGTGTTGTTTTGATATTTCTTGGTGTCTGTGGGTGTGTTGCCATGTACTGTAGTGTAGTGGGTGGTGTTGATTCGTGGAGGCTGCTGCCAGGAATTGAGTGCCTCTCATGTCTAGATGATCTTTGACTTTGAGGACTTTGGTTTCTTGATGTAGGTGATCTGTGGGTGTAGTAGCTGTGCATCCTGTGATGATTTTCAGGGCTTTATTTTGAATAGTCTGTAAGGTCTTATGATGTGTTTCAGCTAGGTTAGAAGCCCAGGCCGGGCTTGCGTATTCCATAACTGATCTTATGTATTGTTTGTAGACTGTGGTGGAAACCTTGTTGTGTCCAAATTTTGTGTGGGCAAGTGCTCTGAGGGCATTAAGTCTGGGTGTCAGTTTCTTTTTCGTGTTTGTGGTGTGCTGTTTGAATGTCATTTGGGTGTCGTATGTTACTCCTAGGATTTTGGGTGTGTGTGTGTGTGTTAGGGGTGTGTTGTTTATGTTGACCTATAGAGCTCTACTCAACGCCAGTCTACAGATACGGCACAGGGCTACGTTTTGATATGTGTGTGAATTCTCTAGCAGTTAAAATAACAAAGGTAGGGCTAAGCCTATTACAACATTTTTTGGCCAGATCACCCGGATCTGAATGCTGTCCTTAGGAAGGCGAGCCCGGGCAAGAAGGGTTAAAGACTCACAAAAATTATACTGCAATGGTACTGTACGTACATATTTATTGAAAAGAATGATCTTACAACTACATAAGGCTACAAAGACTCACCAAAATTATGCTGCAAAGTGCCTCACTTACACTGAGAGTAGTCCAGCATGCTCTCACAAACCCCTCCTATCTACTTCACTACACTTAAAGGTGCGGTTACACATGCCCGAATTTTTGCCACCCAAGCAACTTTTGTCACCGCTACGGGCAACTTTTCTGAGACCCAAAATCAAGTGGTTACACATGCAGGAAGAGAGTTGCTCGTAGCACTATCTCCCGTAGCCTACACTCTTTCGTTTTCACTTCGAAATTAATTGGTCTTAATTCGGCCGTTTTAGCTTCCCGTCACGCTATTAATACATCACAATCCCTATGATAAAGCTGAGCATATATAAGTCAGTTGAAACAGTAGCACGCTCATGATTGGCTATGTTAGCATTACCCTGATAATTTATTTATTATCTGTATTGTTCCTTATTTATTCATTAAACTAGATATGTTTAAGCAATTTTAATGATTACTTAATAAATTACAGTACTATCCGAATCTAAAGAGCTCTTAAAGAACACAGGAAACACAATAATAACGTATATATCATAAATTAAACACAAGCAAGATAAAGATATGATAAACCAAGAAGTAAGTGAGAGAGAAGATATTTCTTTTCCTTGCTTGTGTTTACTGTATTATATGTACGATTGTATGTGTTCCATGTGGTATTTTATAGCTCTTAAGGTTCGGATATCACCTGTCACATTATCATTAGAAGTATTAAAACTTATTTATATTAATATAGCCTACTGTATATGGATTATATATATATATATATATAGGCCTATTTAGGCTATAGGCTACATATGGAATATATGTCCACGACATAGCCTACTAATTCACGCCAAACACTATTACCGTATACTGTATATGTAGGCTACTAAGTTATGTAAAGAGTAGCCTACTATTTAGCACGTCGCATTAACCGAACCTATAATGCATAAATACGGTATTTAATCAAGATTACAAAGCATACAGAATACATAATTTGTAATACTGAAGGAAGTATTAGGCTAACCATTGCAGTAACGAAGCTATTATTCATATTTAGTTATAACAAATCGTTTACTGTTGCAAATTAAAATTGTAAGTTGATTATGATAACCGATATATGATACATTTAATCCCTTGAGAGAATATTCTTCCCATTCTTGCCTAAAGATATTGTAGGCTATTTGTGCAAACTTGAAATTTCGCATTCATACCGTAGCCTACTTCTTGATTAAACCGTTTTCTCTCATCCCAATCTATTGAATATTATACTGTGATGATACATATATTTAAGGATTGAGCATTATTATAGTATATTAATGCTTGCACATCATATATATAGTTATCACATTAATACTATTGCATGCAACCCATATTTATAGTTGCCGCAACAGGCGATGCGTCCCGTACGTTCGGGACGCAAAAGTTGCCCTATTCGGGTGACAAATGGGTCCCGAAAAAGTTGCTTGGGGCGCAAAAGTTGCTCCACGGAGCAACTTTTGTCACCGATTCGGGCAACTCGGGCATGTGTAACCGCGCCTTAACATGCACACCACACTTCCTCCTTCATAATTATTCAAAAATTCTGATGAACACAGGCCCTGCCTCGGAGTCCCCAGGGGGGGGGGGGGGGGGGGGGGGACCATAAATACCCCCACACATGCCCGACCTTCCCCTGACGACCCCTTATAAGACTCTGGACCACATGCCCACGGCCTGTCACTCTTACTATCAACTTCTGCAATATTTGCGGCCTTTCCTCTAATTTTCACTCTATCGAACACCATCTCTCCTCCTCCAAACCTGATCTTCTTTTCCTCACCGAAACTCAGGTGTCTGAAGCAACTGCCAGCAGCCCCTTCTCTGTGACCTCCTACTTTCTCTATCTTAGTTTCAAAGCCAAAGGCGGATGTTGTGCATACGTGCACAACAAACTCACTTACTCTCGTGTTCCCGATTTCGACTCCTCTGAATTCTCAACTTTATGGCTCAAACTATCCTGTCATTCTCATACTAAATATTTCTGTGCTGTCTATCTTTCCCCTAACTCTACCGACTTTCCCAAATTCTTTGACTATCTAAACTCTAAAGTGGAACACATTCTATCTATCTCTCCCTTCTCTGAAATCTCCATCTTAAGAAATTTCAACGTTCACCACCGCCAATGGCTCTCCTCTCACTCTACTGACCAACCTGGTGAACAAGCCTACGTCTTTTCTATCATAAATTACCTTGAGCAGCTGGTCCAGCAACCCTCCTGGATCGCTTCAGAGATCGGCCTAACATTCTTGACTTATTTCTGACTTCTAACCCTTCTGTCGAGACTCGTAAGTAACTCGACAGGTTAGGGTAAGTAAACATACTGGAAGTTCAAATTAGGCGCCAGTATTAGGCCAAGTTATATATCTTTATAAAAGATATGTACTATTTCGTATCAAGTCTCTCTGGGTTTATTATCCATAATTATATCGGGTTATCATTATAATCAATCCGGTATATCTTGTAGTTAGTTAAATGACGCATCGGTGGATAAGTAACTGCGCATGCGTCATTTTCGGGAACCCGAGGGTACCCTACACCAAAACAGACTCGCTTTAGCTACGACCCCATCAACAACTCCTTCCACCCGCTCCAAATACAACCACCTGCTTCATGCTAAGTCACTCTAATTCTTAACTCCTAGTGGCCACTGTACCTTCTATCTATTCATAATTCTATCCTTGAGCTATCCATCATTATCAACAAGTAAAGTAAGTTAACTCTTATAAGATTATAGGTAATTTTCACTTTGGTTACTGTCGAATTCTTATACCTTCTTCTTATACTGTCAATCTTTTCTCTCCTTTGGGCTCCTCCGATCATAAACTTATCTCCGTCACCTGTCCTATCTCTTCAGTACGGCCATCCGATCCTCCCAGCTGGCGGCGCTTGTGGCACTTTGGCGCTCCCAACTGGGAGGCTCTCCGGCAGTACTTCTTTGATTTCCCATGGAATTACTTATGCTTCCGTGGCCGAGGACCCTCGGAGAGTGCTGAACGCATTACCGAGGTAATCCTCTCGGGCATGGAAGCGTATATTCCATTTTCTTTCTCTCAGTCTAATGCAAAAAAATCTTGGTTTACTCACGCTTGTTCTACTGCTGTCCGCAACAAGGAGGAAGCATTCAAACGGTACCGACGCCTTAAAACTCAAGACTCTCATTCTTCTTATGTTTCTGCCCGGAATCAAGCCAAATCTGTTCTTCGACTTGCCAAGAACTCGTTCATCAATAATAAATGCACTGAACTATCCAACTCTAGCTCTTCCTAAGCTTTCTGGCATCTAGCCAAAAACCTGTCCAACAACTTCTCTTCCTTGTCTTTCCCTCCCCTTTTCCACTCTGATGGCACAACCATCACTTCTTCCTCTGACAAAGCTGAACTCTTTGCTCAAACTTTTGCCAGAAACTCTACCTTGGATGATTCCGGTGCTATTCCTCCCTCTCCACCCCCTCTCACCTACTTATGCCTAATATCCTAATCTCTTCTAAAGATCTACTTTCTACCCTCTCTGGGCTTAATACTAAGAAGGCATACGGTCCGGACGGTGTTCCTCCTGTTGTACTCAAAAACTGTGCTTCTGTGCCGACCCCCTGCCTAGGCAAACTCTTTCGTCTCTGTCTCTCCTCTAACGTCTTTCCTTCTTGCTGGAAGTTTGCTCTCATTCAACCTGTCCCAAAGAAAGGTGACCGCTCTCAACCCTCCAACTATCGTCCAATTGCTCTCATCTCTTGTATCTCTAAAGTTTTTGAAACTATTCTTGCTTCCAAATTTATTAAGCATTTCTCTTCTCATAATCTGCTCTCAGATCACCAGTATGGCTTCCTTAAGGGTCGCTCTACTGGTGATCTTCTTTCATATCTTACTAACTCTTGGTCATCCAGCTTTCGGGACTTCGGTGAGACTTTTTCTGTTGCACTAGACATATCGAAGGCCTTCGATACAGTCTGGCACAAATCTTTAATTTCCAAACTGCCCTCCTTCAGTTTCTGTCCCTCCATCTGTGCCTTTGTCTCTAATTTCCTTTCCGGCCATTCCATAGCTGCGGTTGTGGACGGCCATCGCTCATTTCCTCATCCTATCAACTCCGGTGTTCCTCAGGGTTCTGTCCTATCTCCTATTCTCTTTCTAATTTTCATAAATGATCTTCTCAACTGTACATCCAGTCCTATCAATTAATATGCAGACGACTCTACTTTACACCACTCAATTAGTTTTCCAGACGACTCTACTTTACACCACTCAATTAGTTTTCCAGACGACTCTACTTTACACCACTCAATTAGTTTTCCAGAACGCCCCAGCCAGCAATCCCTCAAAAGTAAACTTAATGAAGCCATACAATGCTTAATCATTCTCTGATTACTTTCGGCTTTGATTTCCCTAAGCCGCCCATATATGAGAAAGTAATCAGGTTTAGAAACTACAGAAATACTGACCAGAATATTGCTTGCAATGAAATAAGACAGCACCTTGCAAGTATTGATACTTCCAATCTTTCTTCAAACGAGCTGGTGGAGGAAAACTATTTAATTGGGAGGAAAATGCGAACAGTAATAAAAGGAAAGTTCTCCTCATGGAAAAGGGTAAAAAGCGGAGTGCCTCAAGGATCGGTGTTGGCCCTAATCATATTTTTGGTTTTCATCAACGACCTTCAAATGGGAATAGGCTCATATATGTCTATGTTTGCTGATGATGCAAAATTAATGAAGCATATTACAAGCAGGAGTAGTTGTGAAGAATTACAGAGAGACCTAGATAAATTATATGAGTGGAGTCAAACTTGGAAAATGGAATTCAACACGAGTAAGTGTCATGTTCTTGAGATGGGAAAAAGTAAATATAGACCTTCTTGGGAATATAAAATAGGAGATGAAATAATTAGTAAAGCTGGGAAAGAAAAAGACCTAGGGGTAGTTATGGCAGATAGCTTGTCACCTGAACAGCATATAAATAAAATAACTGGTGAAACCTATGCAGTGTTGACTAACATGAGAATAGCTCTGAATTACTTAGATGAAGAGATGTTAGCAAAAATAATAGGGACAATAATACGACCAAGACTGGAGTATGCAGCAGTGGTGAGGTCTCCACACCTTATAAAACATAATAAAAAAATGGAAAGAGTTCAGAGAGTTGCCACTAAGATGATAGCTAGCCTTAGAGACCTGCCATATGAGGAGAGATTGGAGAGGCTAAAGCTGCCAACGCTGAGGGAGAGGAGAGAGAGAGGTGACATGATCATGATATTTAAGTGTGTGAAGGGTTTTGAGAAGATCGATAAGGGAGATTTTGTGGTGAGGGACGAGGGAAGAACCAGGGGTCATGAATGTAAGTTGAGGAAAGTTGTATGCAAGTCTGATGTAAGAAAGTTCAGCTTCCCGTATAGAAGCATTGATTGTTGGAATAAGTTGGATGGGGAGGTGGTGGGAGCAAGAAATATCCAAACTTTTAAAGCAAAATTGGATAAATGTAGAGAGAGAGACAGGACAACACGAGCTTAGGCTCAAATCCTGTATACTACAATTAGGTGAGTACACAATGGCGCACTTAAGTCTGTGTTTGATCATCACTATCCGGAGGTAGAAAAGAGAATCATAGTGTGAGATGACTCACCATGGTACAGCCCTCGAGTCAAATTTCTTAGAAGAGAGCGTAGAAGAGCCGAACATAAATGGCGGAAAAATAAAACTGACATCACATGGTTGCCATACATGTTGGCAAAAAGAGCCGTAGTCCACACAATCAAAGACGAAAAGATAGCGTTTTACCAGGGGAAAGTAGATTCATGTGGTGGTGATCAAAGAAAGTTGGCTTCGGTTGTCAGTGGCTTACTTGGAAAAAAAAACACGTGAACTCAAGACCTGCACCTGATGCGGAGTTAGCTGCAGACTTTGTCACATTTTTTACTAGCAAGATAACTCGTATGAGAATGAACTGGATGAAGGCCCCTTTAATGAAGAATATTCAATTGTACCCCAACCACGACATACTCCTAATAGTGTCGTCTCATCATTCCATCCGGTAGAGGCTGATGTTGTTTCATCCTATATAAGAAACCTTAATAAAACATTTTGTCCATTGGATCCTGTAAATGTTTCCAAACTACCTGGTGTATATGATCATGCAGTGGAGCTTATTTCCAAAATAGTTAACAAATCTTTCTCCGAAGGCAACTTCCCAGTGTCTGAAAACCATGCCTTGCTCCGGCCTATCCTTAAGAAACCTGGACTTAACGTAGAGAACATGTCGAACTACCGTCCTGTCTCCAACTTATCTTTTTTATCAAAAATATTAGAACGTGCCATACTTGATCAACTGCTGCCGCTACTTCAGCAAAATGAAACTATTCCCATTTTTCAGTTTGCTTATCGGCAGCATCATTCGACTGAGACAGCATTGATCAGCTACAAAATGTTGGTGCCTGATCCGTAAGGCCAGAAACCTTTGAAATCTTTTGTTTACCGATACGTGCCAATAAGCGTCTGTCAGGTCTAGGGAACACATCCAACCTCCCGGCGGAAGTGTTAGCCTGATTTGGTGTACTGTTAACATTCGGAATGACTCGTTGTGAATGTGAAGGTTCAGATAAGACAGGTCTACGACCGGTCTCATCTGAACACTGTCCCTTTTGGGAACCAAAAATAGCTTGGACGTGAATACAGGGTAATTTGGGGGGACCGGGATGATGACATTCTTGGCAATAATTTCCTGGACCAGTGACTCCACCTCTAAAGAAACAAAATTCGCCGTTGTCGGCTGACGTAAGCGAGGTCGCCGGAGCCACTGCCAAGTGATGCCTTTGCGTGCCACCATCCGTGCCCAAGTGTTTAACGGCCATGCTTGGTGACACGTTCGGAACGACCCAGTTAGCAGACAAGGGTTCGCCGGCTGTACTACCCTCGGATCCGCCGGCCTTAAGACTGGCACCGGGAGTGAGAGAGACTTTAGTTTTTTTATGGTGGTGGAGTTGGTGGTGGTGGACGCTTCGCCGGCTGGCTGGCGTTGGCCGAAGACGGGCCCTGACCTGGCTTATTATGGCCGCGTCCTCTCTGACCTGAAAACCTACTCTGTCTATGCCTGTACTGACCTTGAGGGGAGGAGGACTTAGGTGGAAGAAAGGGCTTAGATCCCCCCGGCTGAGCCTTAGCGACTGGCCTGGGTTTGGGGAAGTTAAAGGCAGGTTTCTTAGAAGGGGTGGGACTGTGTTTAAAGGCCTGAGCCATATTAAACACCGTTCGCCACACGTCAGGGGACATTAAAGAGGGAGTGAGCACTGGTGACATGACCACCTGATTCGCAATGCGATCAGGCAGTTTTCGGACTAAGGACATTCTGAGGTCTTGTCTCGCTCGTACCGCCTCAAGCAAGGCGGTGCGGATGTCACCCAAAGATTGGATTGACGACTGAAGAAGCAGTCGCAGGGACAATTCAACCGATCGTCAGGCATCCGCGTCTGCGATTGCCTGAGTGGACCGGAGCAAAGACTTTGCTACCTGTTGAGACACTATGTATTGAGAGAACAGGCGAAAAGCTTTCCCCCTTAGCCTAAATTCTCGGTCTAGGTGAGTTGGGGTAGGGGTAGTGAAAGGGTCTTTTAGCTCACAAAGATTAATTTTAGGGGCAGCTAAGAAAGCAAACAAAGCTGAAGGGACTCCGCCGGCAGAACACACTGGCATGGAGAACCAAGAATGAGTATCTTGAGGGATCTGGTGGGAAGTTTTGGAAGTAAATGTGGTCGCAAAGTTTTGAGCCTCTGTCTCCCATTCCACCCAAGGTCCTGGACCCAACTGCCCCACCTTCAAGACTGGATTAGCTGCTGCGTCTGTGACGGTTTGCAAATCGAGTTCTGGAGTGAGAGCTGACAGAGTCTTAATTTATTAGTGGCCCCTCCATCATTGACGAACATGCCTATTACATAAGGCATCCTCTTCAAACACTAATCCGCCGTAGTTTTGAATCTACCGCGCAGAGCATTTAAAAACTGAGGAGCCTTCATCATGAGCGCACGCGACCTCACTCATGGCTTCAGTCATTATGAATTGGGTTCTCACTACGAAAAAACTTTGTAAAAAATAAAAACAAAAAGAAAATAAGAATAACTATCCAATAAGCTTTCCATCATATCGTGGATGTACTTGTGTGGATTTCTGACCAGACGCTGATTCAGGCGTCATTCTTCCTTCTCTGCTCTGCGTTCAGCCTGCCCGGACGTGCCTCCCCACGCTCCGCTAGTTCCGCATTCGTGGCGTCCCTAGTGAGTTTTTTCTCATTTGTTTACTCTAGGGTGTATCGAGTAAGGTTAGGATAGGCGTAGCAGGAGTGTCCTGGGCTGGTTGCCCGCAGTGCAGTGTATTTTGGGTCGAGTGTATGGGGCATCTATTTCGGATGTACCCTCGTGGTCCCGTTGTGGACATGTGAACTTTTTCACAGCTGAGTTAGTTTGTGATGCAGGCGGCTTTCACTACGCGTTAGTTAGTGCTGCCTTTTATCTTTCTGATGAGGTAAGCTTTGTTTCTGACGTTCCCAGCGTATTTTTCTTCACTTAGTGAAGTTTTTTCTGGGTCCCGAGTCAGTCTTCCCTTGGTCGGAAGTTTATGCTACGGTGGTGTGTTGGCGGTGGTTCCTGTTGTGATATTTCCAGTGTTTGTGTATATTTCAACTTTTATTATGCCGTCTACCTAGGCCTAGCCAGCCGCTCGTAGCTTTGCCACATGTACTAGTGTTATTGTTTATTATTGATAAATATGCCCTACTGTGTCATGTGTATCCGGGTTTTAGTTGTGTATTGGCTAATTCCTCGGACTATAATTGTTTCCTGGTTTAGTTGTGTATTGGCTAATTCCACGGATTATGGAGTGACCTTGGGGTTGTCGTGCGTGGCTCTCCTCGTGTCTCTTGTTGTTCAGATGGTGTCTGTTCAGGGTGGGTTGCCTTCCGGCGGGGTTTTCTCGGTTTCACCATGAAAATCCCGGCCGCGAGCCGTGTTGGGCCACACGTGGTTGTTAACACTGGCTTGTTTCCCCGGCGTTGGGGTGTCTGTGGCTCTCCAGGACTGCGTCTCTGTGGATGCCTGGTTTCAGGCCTCCTTTGATTCCCGGCGGGATGGCTGTTCCCATCTATAAAAAGTTTGTTCATGCGGACATACGTTATGTAGTTTTTCTACCCGGTTTTTCAAAAGCCACTTGAAAAACCTAGCTGTTGTTTTAGGCTTTCCTCCCCGGCGATCTTTTACAAAGAAGTGGGGACAGGAACTTATGGGGTTAACGTTTGGACATCTCACCCGGCGGGTGCACCTGGGTAGGGTGGGATGAACGAATTATGTCTTTCAGTTAGTTAACCAATCCATTTAGTGATACTATGTGTATCGCCGCCTTTACTTTTACGGCAATTGAAGGTTCAATTTAGGTTAATATATCGATTCTTCTCACCCGGCGGGTGCTCCTAGGTGGAGGAACTAAGGAATTTACAAAATTCGATTTCGATTTAACCACTTAATTTAGTGATACAAGTAGGTATCGCCGCCTTCTAACTTACGGCGATCTTTTGTGACAATTCGTTAGACATCAGATCTCGTATCATCCTGCCCTGTGCTATTCTACTAAAATATTTCAAGGGCCGGCGTTTTTTTTGGGGGTTGCTTTGTTACAAAATTGAATCTTGAGACAGTCGCCACCACCAAGAGACTATAAGCGCCATGCTGGACCGTTATATTATATCAGAGGGTATTCTTCACTTTCTTTAACAAAAGATTTGTTTAGATTTCTGAACCCCACCGCGTAGCGAGCTGTGTTTGTGCCATTACATCTCGTTACCTGGCGGGTTATTAACACTTGTGCGCGAACATGTTGGGTTAACCTTATGAGCATTAATTCCTGGAAATTTTCTTTTTTTCCAGAGCTGAGCTCCGGCGGACCAATACAGACCCGGCGGTAGTTTCCTCCCACCAGTCTCTGTCATGGCTACCGTGGCCCCAGTTTTTGCTTTGTGCACTACCACTGCTTGTGCTGGTATCCCTATTTTTGCGCATACCCGTTGCATAAGGTGTGTTAAATGTCTAGACCGTTCAAGGGGTCTCTGGGTTATGCGTAATTGTTCTTTTTGCTCCCAATTAGCTTTAAAGGTCCTTTGTGATAATGATAAGACCGCGGCGGTAGCCTTAAGAGAGGTTAGGCAACAGATGTCAGCCTACACTACCATTGTTGCACATAAATCACTTCAATGTGACAACGTCCCACTTTGGGATAGATTGCTCTCCGAACACCCTCCCCCTAAACGTTCCTCTAGAGTCACGAGTATTAAGCCGGCGGAGACTGGTCAGGGTTCTGTATCCTCTGCAGCTACACCTAAACGCCCAAGAGAGCCTACACCCCCGGTATCCGCCTCTTCGTCTCGGGCGAGATCCCGGTCTAGGTCTCCTCTTAGACACCAGTCATCTAGTCGGGCCTCTTCACCGGCGAGTAAGAAGAGCAGGACGGAAGGTTCCACCAGTGGTCACGGCGAGGATTCCTCTAGATCTAAGAATAGTTCGCGGTCACACCGTAGCCATAAATCCTCTAAAAAGGATTCTCATAAACGGAAGTCCTCTCGACATTCACCAACTTCTAGTGCATCTCATCGTACCTCTACCCCAGACAGAGTTTGTGTTAAGGCCCAAGAGTCCAGTGCAGTGCCTGTCTCAAAGAGGATTTGCCACTTAATATTTTAACCCTGGAATTGGAAAGTTCAGGGGGTTCAGTAATTGAGAATGTTTCAGACTCTCAAGAGAGCGTAGGCCAGGGCCTCGGTGTTTGGCGGTTTGCGCAACCAGGGTCTGATCACCCACGTCCGACTCAAACGAGTCACACAGTAGCCGATGTCCACAGGGACGCGGCGATCCCATCCTCTATCCCAGACTTATCTTGGCAACAAGGTACCCCTGCCTCGGCGGGGTCTTCTCAGGAGGATCAGGAGGAGAAAGATGAAGTTTCTATAATTTCGGAGATGGAAGGACAAGGGTCAGGCTCAGGCTTGGACGCCGCACAGGATACTAATGATTCACCTGTAAGTTCTTCATCAAACCAGTTTGTTACGGCACAAGAAATTAATGGGCTGCTTACTCATGCTTTATCTAAATGTTTTGGTCAACAACAGGAAAACCCCACAATGGACTTGGGGGCTCCCAAGACAAGTTCTACGGTACGGCCTCTGATGACTTCGATTGATTTATCTAAGATCCATAACCCTCCCACTCTGTTAACCTCAGGGATCAATAGGCCTGCTACGGCGGCTTTGACAACTTCAAATGTCAGGGTCATAACGGATGTCAATCCACCCCCTCTAGACAAAGCGCCTCTTAGAAAGGTAGCTATGCCCTTACTTTATGGGCCAGACGAGTCATGGGTTCTTTTGAACTCCTCTAAACCAGAGCTTGCCCAACCTACTTTGTCAGGGGAACTCCCGGTACCGCGTGAGTGGGTCATCCAGGGCAATAAGTCAAAGAAACTAAGGGCCGTGGATACTTTAGGTAATGTTCTGGACGTAAACATCAAGGCTATACCTAGTTATTATCATCAAGATTATTTTGTGTATGCTTCTAAGCCTGCTTTACCCCCTGCCTCAGCTTCAAAACTATTTTCAGACTGGTCTAAGCTGGATGGGTTTAATGATATTAAGACTCTGTCAGCTCTCACTCCTGAACTAGATTTACAGACCGTCACAGACGCAGCTAATCCAGTTTTGAAGGTGGGACAGTTGGGACCAGGACCTTGGGTAGATTGGGAGGTAGAGGCTCAAAACTTTGCAACCACTTTCACTTCTAAATCTTCCCACCAGATACCTCAGGATACTCATTCATGGTTCTCCATGCCGGTGGGTTCTGCCGGCGGAGTCCCGTCAGCTTTGTTTTCATTTCTAGCTGCCCCTAAGATTAATCTTTGTGAGCTGAAGGACCCGTTCACTACCCCTACCCCTACTCACCTAGACAGAGAATTTAGGCTACGGGGAAAAGCTTTTCGCCTGTTCTCGCAGTACATAGTATCTCAGCAGGTGGCTAAGTCTTTACTACGATCCACTCAGGCAATCGCAGATGCGGATGCTCGAAGATCGGTTGAGTTATCCCGGCGACTGATTCTTCAGTCGTCAATCCAATCCTTGGGTGACATACGTACCGCCTTGCTTGAGGCGGTACGAGCACGACAAGATCTTAGGATGTCGTTAGTTCGCAAGCTACCTGATCGCATTGCTAATCAGGTGGTTATGTCACCAGTGCTTACTCCCTCTTTAATGACCCCTGAAGTGTGGCGAACAGTGTTCAATATGGCACAGGCCATTAAGCACAGTTCCACCCCTTCTAAGAAACCTGCATTTAACTTCCCCAAACCCAGGCCTACTACTAAAGCTCAGCCAGGGGGATCTAAACCTTTTCTTCCGCCTAAGTCCTCCCACTCCCCCCAGGGTCAGTTCAGGCATAGACAGAGTAGGTTTTCAGGTCAGAGAGGACGCCGCCAACATAAACCAGGTCAGGGCCAGTCTTCGGCCAACACCAGCCAGCCGGCGAAGCGTCCAGCACCAACCCCACCATCAAAAAACTAAAGTCTCTCTCACTCCCGGCGCCTACCTTAAGGCCGGAGGAACCGAGGGTAGTACAGCCGGCGAACCCTTGTCTGCTAACTGGGTCGTTCCGAACGTGTCACCAAGCATGGCCGTTAAACACTTGGGCACAGATGGTGGCACGCAAAGGCATCACTTGGCAGTGGCTCCGGCGACCTCGATTACGTCAGCGGACAACGGCGAATTTTGTTTCTTTAGAGGTGGAGTCACTAGCCCAGGAAATGATTGCCAAGAATGTCATCATCCCGGTCCCCCCAAATTACCCTGTATTCACGTCCAAACTATTTTTGGTTCCCAAAAGGGACAGTGTTCAGATGAGGCCGGTCGTAGACCTGTCTTATCTGAATCTTCACATTCACAACGAATCTTTCAGAATGTTAACAGTACACCAAATCAGGCTAACACTTCCGCCGGGAGGTTGGATGTGTTCACTAGACCTGACAGACGCCTATTGGCACGTATCGGTCAACAAAAGATTTCAAAGGTTTTTGGCCTTACGGATCAGGCACCAAAATTTTGTTTTTCAGAGGATGCCGTTCGGCTTGAACCTGGCACCTCGATTATTCACAAAACTAGTCCGGCAAGCCCTGATGCCATTGTTAAAACAGGGGATCAGAGTGTTGTGGTATCTGGACGACTGGCTGGTGGTGGCAGAGACACAACAATTATGCATAAAACATGTCAATATCATTTTAAATCATGTCAAAACTCTAGGGTTCAAGGTAAATCTGGTAAAGTCAAACCTTGTGCCCTCACGAGTAATTCAGTGGATAGGGCTGGTCTGGGACACCGCCGCTCTCACTCTGAGTCAGAGTGTGGACAATCGCAACAGGTTTCGCAGGAAACTGTTAAGGTTTCTTCACAGTCTGACTACGACGCGAAGGGTCTGGGAGTCTCTGGTCGGCTCTCTCAACTGGATTCAACTAACTGTCAAGTTGGGCCGGTTGAAAGTAAAACGATTAATATTGGAAGGCAACAAATATTTCCCGCTCTTACCGGCGGGAAAATTATGGCCCATCCCGAAATTAATCCACACCTTACTAGCGGTCTGGGCGAAGAGGGAAACATTGCACTCAATAATGTCATGGACCTCTCCTCCACCAACGGTATGGGTAGACACGGATGCGTCAGGCACAATAGGTTGGGGATTTCAGTCAAATCAGGGGCACCAGGGTCAGGGGCTTTGGTCCCACTTAGAAATCTCGCACATCAATGTCAAAGAATTACTAGTCCCCTTGTATTTCCTTCAGGCTCACGGCCCGGCGTTACGGGGCAAGTCGATGGCCTTCAGAATGGACAATCTGAATGCAGTCCACTGTATTCAGAAACAAGGGTCAACGAGGTCAAGGAAGTTGCTAAACGTGTCGGAAGAGATTTTTGCTCTAGCCAACAGTCTAGATATTTATCTTCACGCATCTTATCTCCCAGGCGTAGCGAACGTCTGGGCAGACGCTCTGTCCCGGAGACAGAGCACGACAGTAGAATGGGAGCTCAAGCAACCCATTTTCAACCTAATGATTGCAGAGCTCTCCCATCCACAAGTGGATCTTTTTGCGTCCGAGGAGACTCACAAACTCCCTCTATACCTCACCCGCCGGGCGAAAACGCCGGCAGGGGGGCCAGACGCCCTAGTGACAGACTGGAACAGATGGAGCTCCATCTATCTGTTTCCACCGCCAGATGCGTCACTAATGTGCCACGTAGTGAACAAACTACGAGATTATCGAGGCTTAGTCTCGCTAATCGCGCCACTGTGGCCGGCGCAGTTGTGGTACCAGCAATTGAAAATGTGGTGCCCGGACCCGGTATCGCTCCCGGTCGGGTATTTCCACTTAGACACGATTGGCAACCTAGCGACCTCGCTGACTTTTGCATTATGGACATTCAGGAGGCCAAGTGGCTAGCACCATACGGTAGAGATGTGACAAATAAATTACTTAATCAATATACTCAGTCTACAAAACGACAGTATCAATCACATTGGCAAGCCTTTACTTCTTGGATCGTTAGGACAGAACAAACTGTACCCTCAGTGGCATTAGTTTTTAATTATTTGAATTATCTGTTTGAGCAGAAACGTTTATCTGTGGTAACATTAAAAAATCACTTAACTGCGATTAGAGTGCCCTTTTTAGACCTTACGGGTCTTTCCATATCGGTAGCGGAGGAAACAGGTTTTATGAGAGCATGTTTTAAACTCCGCCCACCTCCCCGTCAGCTCATGCCTACTTGGTCTCTGGACAAAGCTTTGTCTTTGCTTCACTCTCGTCTGTACCAAAATACTGCAGACTTTGCATTACTCTTAAAAAAGGCGGTTTTCCTTTTGGCTTTGGCCACCGGAAACAGAGTGTCTGAGCTGGCGGCGATGAGCAACACACCTAATTGTCTTAGGTTTGGTAGACTTAATGAATGTATTTCCATTGCACCCTCCCCAGGTTTTGTAGCCAAGAATGAGCATAGTGCACACGTGTTTTCTGAGTTCACGGTGCCGGCGTTAAAAAGGGGAAAGGTGCATCATAATTTATGTCCAGTGCAAGCTCTAACCAAATATTTGAGAGTAGCTCCTCAAAACCCCCAAGGTGCTTTATGGGTAGCAAGTACGGGTAAACGCTTACTTAAATGGCGATTAGCCTCTCTTCTGGTAGAAGTCATTAAAGAAAGTAATCCCGGCGTTGTGGGTCGGGCCCATGATTTACGCAAATGGGCAGCCTCTTTAAGTTTCCTGATTTTTTTTCAGTTGAAGACATAGCGTCCACGCAGTTGTGGGCGTCTAATCATACGTTTCTGTCTAGATACTTGTCAGTTGCTCTAGACAAACCTTCCTTACCATGTATAGCTTTAAGGCAGAGGGTCTAGGTGGCCCTGCAGTCACTTTTGTTTACTTTCACGGGAAAGGGGGGGGGGGGGGGTGCAGTCAGTTGACATAGGACACCCTAGACCCCGCCGGAGTATGAGAGCTGTGATACAATTTAAGGTTAAAATGTGATATGAAAATTTCTCAGTGAGAAATTGTGCTAGTACAATGTTAAGTACAAAACAACGGTGTTGTTAGAGTAGTTTAGCTGCGAAAGCAATTTAATTTTAGAATAATGGAGTTCCTTTGCAATTTATCTCCAAGTTTATGTTGGGGTTTATTATGTGCACATATAAACTTATAACTTGTTATTTTTTGTCACCACTCGTTGAGTGGGGTGCCTTTGTAACTACAGATCTGTGTTCAGAATCTTCAGGGTTACCCATTTTTTGTCAGGCAGGCTTCTTTGAAGCACGCACCTGCCTGAACCCCCTTTTTCTTGTATTTTTTCGGCTACGCCGTTGTTAAATATATTTTCAAAGTAAGAATACTATGTGGTTGTTTTTATTATCTGCTTTTCTAGAGTTATGATATGATTACGAATGTCCCCCTCCAGTCTTAGAAATCAGGCATGTTCGTCAATGATGGAGGGGCCACTAATAAATTATAGGTTTGACTCCTGTAAGGAGATAAAGAAAACCTAATATTTAGTAGTGGCCCCGTAATCATTGACGACTGTGGCCCTCCCGACCGTCCCCTTCCCATTCGTTGATGTATTGAGGATTTTGGTTTACTTGATATGTCAGTGAAGGAAGAATGACGCCTGAATCAGCGTCTGATCAGAAATCCACACAAGTACATCCACGATATGATGGAAAGCTTATTGGATAGTTATTCTTATTTTCTTTTTGTTTTTATTTTTTACGAAGTTTTTTCGTAGTGAGAACCCAATTCATAATGACTGAAGCCATGAGTGAGGTCGCGTGCGCTCATGATGAAGGCTCCTCAGTTTTTAAATGCTCTGCGCGGTAGATTCAAAACTACGGCGGATTAGTGTTTGAAGAGGATGCCTTATGTAATAGGCATGTTCGTCAATGATGGAGGGGCCACTACTAAATATTAGGTTTTCTTTATCTCCTTACAGGAGTCAAACCTATAATGTCATTAAACCCATCATGCTTAGACCAGTCTGAAAACAATTTTGAAGCTGAGGCAGAGGGTAAAGCCGGCTTAGCAGTATAAACAAAATAGTCCTGGTGATAATAACTAGGTATAGCCATTATGTTGACATCTAGTACATTTCCCAAAGTATCCAAGGCCCTTAATTTCTTAGATTTATTGCCCTGGATGACCCACTCACGCGGTACTGGGAGTTCCCCTGACAAGGTAGGTTGGGTGAGCTCTGGTTTAGTGGGGGTCAAAAGGACCCATGACTCGTCCGGTCCGTAAAGCAAGGGCATAGCTACCTTTCTGAGAGGCGCTCTGTCTAGAGGGGGTGGATTGACATCCGTTATAACCCTTACATTCGAAGTGGTCAATGCCGCCGTAGCAGGCCTAGTAACCACTGATGGTGACAGAGGGGGAGGGTGAGGGATCTGAGTAAAAGCATTAGAAGTCATCAGAGGCCGTACCGTAGAGCTTGTCGTGGGAGCTCCCAAGTCCACTGTGGGAGTTTCCTGCTGTTGGCCAAAAAATTTAGATAAAGCATTACTAAGTAGCCCATCAATTTCCTGTGCAGTGACAAATTGACTTGATGATGTACTCACTGGTGAATCATTAAGATCTTGCGCGGCGTCTAAGCCTGAACCTGACTCTTGCCCTTCCATATCCGATATAATTGAAACCTCGTCTTTATCATCCTGTTCCTCCTGAGAAGATCCCGCCGAAGCTGGGGTACCACCTTGTTGCCAAGATAAGTCAGGAATAGAGGATGGGATCGCCGCGTCCCGGTGGACGTCAGCCACTGTGTGAATAGTTTGAGCCGGAAGTGGGTGGTCAGGTCCTGGCCGAGAATATCGCCAAACACCTAGGCCTTGGCCTACACTCCCTTGGGAGTCCGAAACACTCTCAACCACTGAGCCCCCTGAACTCTCCAATTCCAGGGTTAAAATGTTAATGGGTAAATCATCTTTAGGTACAGGCACTATACTGGACCCTTGAGACCGAACACAAACTCTGTCTGGGGTAGAGGTACGATGAGAAGTACTAGAAACTGGCGAATGTCGGGAGGCCTTTCTATCATGGGAATCCTTTTTCGAAGATTTATGGCTGCGGTGTGACCGTGAACTACTCTTCGATTTGGAGGATTTATCGCCGTGACCACTGGTGGAACTTTCTGTCTTACTCTTCTTACTCGATGGTGAAGAGGCAAGACTAGGTGGCTGGTGTCTGAGAGGTGACCTAGACCGAGATCTCTCCCGAGACGAGGAGGCTGCCGCCGGGGGTGTAGGCTCTCGTTGACGTTTCGCAGTAGCAGCAGGAGAAGACACAGAACCCTGACCAGTCTCCGCCGGCTTACGACTAGTTACTCGAGAGGAACGTTTAGGGGGAGGGTGCTCAAAAAGAAGCCTATCCCAAAGAGGGACGTTGTCACATTGCAGTGACTTATGAGCCACAATCGTAGTATACGCTGACATCTGTTGCCTAACTTCTCGTAAGGCGACCGCTGCGGTCTTATCATTATCTCGGAGGACTTTGACACTTAATTGGGAGCAAAAGGAACAGTTGCGCATCACCCACAGACCCCTTGAACGGTCTAGACATTTAACACACTTGATGCAAAGAGTGTGCGCAAAAATAGGGATACCGGCACAGGTAGGGGTAATGCATAAAGCAAAAACTGGGGCAAAGGTAGCCATGACAGAGACTGGTGGGAAAACTACTGCAGGGTCTGTATTGGTCCGCCGGAGCCCAGCTCTGGAAAAAAGAAAATTTCCAGGAATTAATGCTCATAAGGTTAACCCAACATGTTCGCACACAAGTGTTAATAACCCGCCGGGTAACGAGACGTAATGTCACAACGATCACAGCTCGCTACGCGGCGGGGTTCTATAAAGATTTCCGAATATCTAAACATGTCTTAAGAAAGTTAAGAATACCCTCTGACATAATATAAAAGACCAGTAAGGCGTTTATAAACATAGTCTTTCCGGTGGTGACTGTTTCAAGATTCAATTTTGGAAAACAACCCCCCACAAAGATGCCGGCACCTGAATTATCTAGCAGAATAACACAGGGCAGGCTGATACGAGATCTGATTTCTAACGAATTGTCACAAAAGATCGCCGTAAGTTTGAAGGCGGCGATACATTAACGTATCTCTCAATTAACTGGTTAACTAAATTGAATTGTAAATTCCTTATTTCCTCCTCCCAGGAGCACCCGCCGGGTGTGAATTTTTTTTGAAAAAGACGTTAACCCTAATTGAGCCTTCGATCGCCGTAAGTGTGAAGGCGGCGATACATATAGTATCACTAAAATGGATCGGTTAACTAAACTGAATGACGAAGTCGTTCATCCCACCCTACCAATGTGCACCCGCCGGGTGAGATGTAAAAACGTTAACCCCATAAGTTCCTGTCCCCACTTCTTTGTAAAAGATCGCCGGGGAGGAAAGCCCTCAACAACAGCTAGGTTTTTTCTTTGGTTTGTAAAACCGGGTAGATAAACTTCATAACATATGTCCGCATGAACAATGTTAGATGGGTACAGCCAATCCGCCGGGAATCATAGGGAGCCTGAAACAGGCACCAACACAGAGACGCAGTCCTGGAGAGCCACAGACACCTTATCGCCGGGGACACAAGCCTGTTTTGAAACCACGCGTGGCCCAACACGGCTCTCGGCCGTGTTTTTCATGGTGTAACCGAGAAAAACCCGCCGGAAAGTATCCCACCCCGTTCAGAAACCATCTGAACGCACAAAGGACCCGAGAGAAAGCCAAGCACGACTAGCCTAGGGCCCACACAATAATCCGTGGAATTAGCCAATACACAACTAATCCAGGAAACATACATAGTCCGTGGAATTAGCCAATACACAACTAAACCAGGATACACATGACACAGTAGGACATATTTATAAAATAAACAATAACACTTGTACATGTGGCAAAGCTACGAGCGGCTGGCTAGGCCTAAGCAGACGGCATAAGAAATGTTGAAATATAAACAAAAAACACTGGAAATATAACAACAGGAACCACCGCCAACACACCACTGTAGCAAATACTTCCGACAAAGGGAAGACTGACTCGGGACCCAGAAAAAACTTCACTAAGTGAAGAAAAATACGCTGGGAACGTCAGTAAGCAACGCTTACCTCATCAGAAAGATAAAAGGCAGCAAAAATAACGCGTAATGAAAGCCGCCTGCATCACAAGCTAACTCAACTGTGAAAAGTTCACATGTCCACAACAGGACCTAGAGGGTACATCCGAAATAGATGCCCCAAACACACGACCCAAAATACACTGCACTGCGGGCAACCAGCCCAGGACACTCCTGCTATGCATATCCTAACCTTACTCGATACATCCCGGAGTAAACAAATGAGAAAAAACTCACTAGGGACGCAGCAAATGCGGAACCAGCGGAGCGTGGGGAGACACGTCCGGGCAGGCTGAGCGCAGAGCAGAGAAGGAAGAATGAAGGAAGAATGACGCCTGAATCAGCGTCTGGTCAAAGATCCACACAAGTACATCCAAGATATGATGGAAAGCTTATTGGATAGTTATTCTTATTTTCTTTTTCTTTTTATTTTTTACGAAGTTTTTTCGTGGTGAGATCAATTCATAATGACTGAAGCCATGAGTGAGGTCGCGTGCGCTCATGATGAAGGCTCCTCAGATTTTAAATGCTCTGCGCGGTAGATTCAAACTACGGCGGATTAGTGTTTGAAGAGGATGCCTTATGTAATAGGCATGTTCGTCAATGATTACGGGGCCACTACTAAATATTAGGTTTTCTTTATCTCCTTACAGGAGTCAAACCTATAATTTAGTCAAGAACACTTGCGACGGCGAGATATCGTTGTTGGTTTTACTTGATCTCTCTGCAGCCTTCGACACAGTGGATCATGAGCTGCTATTGAGTGATCTTTATGACTGTCAGTCTGACTATCTAGACGACTCACAGGATAGGAATGATTCACCTCTTAGTGCTTCATCTGCTAAATTTGTCACGGCGGAGGAAATAGATGGGTTATTAGCTACTGCTCTAACAAAAAAAATTGGCCAGCAGCCGGAGACTCCTACAGTGGACCTGGGAGCTTCCATGACAAATTCAAGTGTTCGGCCTCTGACTACTTCCATTGCTTTAACTCAGATTCCGCACCCTCCTTCTGTATCACCTACTATGGTCACTAGGCCTGCTCCGGCGGCACTGACTACTTCTAGTGTAAGGGTAGTAGCGGATGTGAATCCTCCCCCTTTAGATAAAGCACCGTTAAGAAAGGTAGCTATGCCCCTTTTATACGGTCCAGATGATTCATGGGTACAAATGGTCCCAACTCAGCCAGAGGTAGCACAGCCCACTTTGTCAGGGGAGCTTCCAGTGCCACGAGAGTGGGTAATCCAAGGAAATAAATCTAGAAAGTTACGAGCTTTAGATATTGTGGGTAATGTACTTGATGTTAATATTAAGGCCATTCCTAACTATTATCACCATGACTATTTTGTGTATACAGCTACACCTGCACTACCCCCTGCATCAGCTTCAAAACTGTTTTCTGACTGGACCAAGCATGACGGTTTTCATGATATAAAAGCACTGTCAGCTCTCACTCCAGAATTAGATTTACAAACGGTCACAGACACAGCCGCTAATCCAGTTTTGAAGGTGGGGCAGTTGGGTCCAGGACCTTGGGTGGAATGGGAGGTAGAGGCTCAGAACTTTGCGACCACCTTCACCTCAAAATCTTCGCACCAAATTCCTCAGGACAGCCATTCTTGGTTCTCTCTGCCAGTCTTTTCTGCCAGCGGAGTTCCATCTGCTTTGTTTGCATTTTTAGCTGCCCCCAAAATCAATCTATGCGAACTTAAAGATCATTTCACTACACCTTCCCCAGCTCACCTAGACCGGGAGTTTAGGCTACGGGGGAAGGCGTATAGACTTTTTCCCAATACATTGTTACGCACCAGGTGGCGAAGTCTATGCTAAGATCTACTCAGGCAATCGCGGATGCGGATGTCAGAAGATCAATTGAACTATCTCGACGTTTACTCCTTCAGACTTCTATTCAGTCATTGGGGGATATCCGTACAGCCTTGCTCGAGGCGGTGCGGGCGAGACAGGATCTTAGGATGTCCCTGGTGAGGAAACTTCCTGATAGAATTGCGAACCAGGTGGTCATGTCGCCGGTGCTAACTCCCTCTTTAATGTCCCCTGATGTGTGGAGAACTGTATTTAACATGGCTCAGGCCTTTAAGCACAGTCCCGCCCCTTCTAAGAAACCTGCTTTTAACTTTCCCAAACCCAAGCCAGTCGCAAAAGCTCAGCCGGGTGGGTCAAAGCCCTTTCATCTACCTAAGTCCTCTTCCCCCCAAGGTCAGTACAGGTATAAACAAGGAAAGTTTGCAGGTCAAAAAGGACGAAAGTATAACAGACCGGGCCAGGGCCCGTCTTCTGCCAACGCCGGCCAGTCGGCTAAGCATCCACCACCACCACCATAAAAAAAACTAAAGTCTCTCTCACTCCCAGGGCCGGTCTCACGGCGGGTGGATCAGAGGGTAGTACAGCCGGCGAACCCTTGTCTGCTAACTGGGTCGTTCCGGACGTGTCACCACGCATGGCCATTAAATACTTGGGCGAGGATGGTGGCACGCAAAGGCATCACCTGGCAGTGGCTCCGGCGTCCTCGTTTACGTCAGCCGACAAAGGCAAATTTAGTTTCATTAGAGGTGGAGTCACTGATCCGGGAAATGATCGCCAAGAATGTCATCATCCCGGTTCCTCAAAATTACCCAGTCTTTACATCCAAACTATTTCTAGTGCCCAAAAGGGACAGTGTTCAAATGAGATCAGTCGTAGACCTGTCTTATCTGAACCTCCACATTCACAACATGTCCTTCAGGATGCTGACAGTGAATCAAATCAGGCTAACACTTACGCCGGGAGGGTGGATGAGTTCTTTAGACCTGACAGACGCGTATTGGCACGTCTCGGTAAACAAAAGATTTCAACGGTTTCTGGCCTTACGAATAATGCATCAGACTTATGTCTTTCAGAGGATGCCGTTTGGATTGAACCTAGGACCTCGCTTATTCACGAAATTAGTCCGGCAAGCCCTGATGCCCTAGTTAGAGCAAGGGATCAGGATTTTGTGGTATCTAGACGACTGGCTAGTGGTGGCAGAGACGGAACAATTATGCGTCCATCATGTCAACATAACATTAAATCATGTCAAATCTCTAGGACTCGAGGTAAACCTGGTAAAGTCAAACCTTGTTCCCTCACGAGTAGTTCAGTGGATAGGACTGGTTTGGGACACAGCTACTCTCACTCTGAGTCAGAGTGTGGACAATCGAAACAGATTTTGCAGAAAATTGTTTCTGTTCCTTCACAGTCTGACTACGACACGGAGAATCTGGGAGTCTCTGGTCGGCTCTCTCAACTGGATTCAACTAACTGTAAAGTTGTGCCGGTTGAAAGTCAAACGTTTAATATTGGAAGGCAACAAATGTTTTCCACTATTACCGGCAGAAAAATTATGGCCCATACCAAAATTAATCCAAAACTTACTAGCGGTCTGGGCGAAGAGGGAAACGTTGCACTCAGTAATGTCATGGACCTCTCCTCCGCCGACGGTATGGGTAGACACGGATGCGTCAGGAACGATAGGTTGGGGCTTTCAGTCAAACCAAGGGCACCAGGGTCAAGGGCTTTGGTCCCATTTAGAAATCTCCCACATCAATGTCAAAGAATTACTAGTCCCCTCATATTTCCTTCAGGCTCACGGCTCTACTTTACGGGGCAAGTCGGTGGCCTTCAGAATGGACAATCTGAATGCGGTTCACTGTATTCAGAAACAGGGGTCAACGAGATCTCGGAAGTTGCTAAACGTGTCAGAAAAGATTTTTATTTTAGCCAACAGGCTGGACATTCATCTTCACGCATCTTATCTCCCAGGCGTAGCAAACGTCTGGGCAGACGCTCTGTCTCGGAGACAGAGCACAACAGTAGAATGGGCGCTCAAGCAAACCATTTTCGACCAAATGATTGCGAAGCCTTACCATCCACAAGTGGATTTGTTTGCGTCAGAGGAGACTCACAAACTCCCACTGTACCTCACCCGCCGGACGATAACGCCGGCGGGCGGGCCAGACGCACTGGTGACAGACTGGAACAGGTGGAGTTCCATTTATCTGTTTCCGCCGCCAGACGCGTCTCTAATGTGCCACGTAGTAAACAAACTACAGGATTATCGGGGCGTAGTCTCGCTAATCGCGCCCCTGTGGCCGGCGCAGTTGTGGTACCAGCAATTGAAAACGTGGTGCCCGCACCCGGTGTCACTCCCGGTCGGGTTTTTCCACTTAGACACAATTGGCAACCTAAAGACCTCGCTGACTTTTGCATTATGGACATTCAGGAGGCCAAATGGCTAGCACCATACGGTAGAGACGTGACCAATAAATTCATGAATCAATATACCCAGTCTACTAAGCGACAGTATCAATCGCATTGGCAAGCCTTTACTTCTTGGATTCTTAGAACAGAACAAACTGTGCCCTCGGTGGCTTTGGTTTTTAATTATTTAAATTATCTGTTCGAGCAGAAACGTTTATCTGTAGTAACGTTAAAAAATCACTTAACAGCGTTTAGGATGCCATTTTTGGACCTTACCGGTCTCTCCATACCAGTCGCGGAGGAAACAGGTTTTATGAGGGCATGTTTTAAACTCCGCCCACCTCCCCGTCAGCTCATGCCTACCTGGTCTCTGGACAAAGCATTGTCATTACTTCATTCCCGTCTGTACCAAAATACTGCAGACTTTACATTACTTTTAAAAAGGGCAGTATTCCTTATGGCTTTGGCTACCGGGAACAGAGTATCTGAGCTGGCGGCGATGAGCAACACACCTAATTGCCTCAGGTTTGGTAGGCTTAATGAGTGTATTCACATCGCACCTTCCCCAGGGTTCATAGCCAAGAATGAGCACAGTGAACACGTGTTTTCAGAGTTCACGGTGCCGGCGTTGAAGGGGAAAGGTGCACCATAATTTATGTCCAGTGCAAGCTCTAACCAAATATTTGAGAGTGGCACCTCTAAATCACCAGGGTGCTTTATGGGTAGCAAGTACGGGTAAACGCTTGATGAAACGTAGACTGGCTTCTCTCTTGGTCGAGGTCATTAAAGAGAGTAATCCCGGCGTTGTGGGTAGGGCCCACGATTTACGCAAGTGGGCAGCTTCTTTACGTTTCCTTAAAAAAAATTATGTTGAAGATATTACGTCCACACAGTTGTGGGCCTCTAATCATACGTTTTTGACTCGATACCTTTCAGTAGCTCTAGACAAACCTTCCTTTTTTTTTTTTTTTTTTTTTTTTTTTTTTTTTTTTTTTTTAAAGAGACAATGAACGGAGGAAGGAAAAACACAGATAAAACAAAAAGGTCCATGTGCCTAAAGGCATCCTCCATTCATAAAATGTTTGTAACAACTGGATTTAAACATTTGTTGATTGTAAGTTTGTGGAAAGCAATTCGAGGGAAGTGAATTCCAAAGAGTAGTAGCTCTGGGGATAAATGAATTCTGATAAGCAGAAGTTCTGCATTGTGGAGGAGAAAGTGTAAATTCATGGGCGCTCTCAGCTGCCCTAGTTCTACGGGGAAAGATGTGGAGAGGCGGCACAATTGAAGCAAGTTCCTCGGAACAATTGCTGTGAAAATATCTGTAGAATAATGCAAGGGATGCAACGTTTCTTCGTATGGATAATGTAGGAAGGTCCTGTGTGATTGCAGGGTTATTGATTAATCTAATAGCTTTATTTTGAATTTTGTCCAACTGCCTCAATGCAACCACTCCACTTCCACCCCACAGAGGTGAACAGTAATCCATCTGAGAGCGCACATGACTTTTATATTACGGCCAACTGCTCGTCAGTGAAGAATTCTCGAACTCTGTACAGGAGTCCCAGTTTTTTAGAGGCATTCTTAGCAATGCTTCTAACATAATGTGTCCAGCTCAAGTTAGTAGTTAATGTTACACCGAGAATGTCAATACTAGGGGAAGTGGGAATATTTACATCATTAAAAAATATGGGAGTCAGTGAGATTCTGTCGGTTAGAAAATTGAATGTACTTGGTTTTCTGTGCATTAAAGGAAACTAGATTCTCTTGTCCCCATTCATTAATTCTAGAAAGGTCCCGGTTCAGAGAAATTGCAGTGTTTATTTTTGAATTTATAAGATCGGGTTGGGTGAAAGAATTGGTAAATGTGAAGGAACTGTGGAGTGTTGAGTCATCTGCGTAGGAATGTATTGGATTATGAGTGGTAGATATGAGATCATTGATATGAATGAGGAACAGAGTTGGGGCCAAAACTGATCCCTGGGGAACACCAGCATTTATTGAGTGAAATTGAGAATAAAGGCCATCTACCATTACACATATTTTTCTGTTATGAAGATAAGAAGAAATTAGTGGAACTAATGATGCAAGGCCGTAGTGTGACATCTTCGACAATAAGGATTGATGCCAGACTCTATCAAATGCCTTTGATATATCCAGTGCTATTGTATGTGTTTCACCATGTTGGTCTGTAGCTTGGTTGATTTGATGCGTAAGAAATGTATCCTTGCCATGTATAGCTTTAAGGCAGAGGGTCTAGGTGGCCCCTAAGTCACTTATTGTTTAATTTCAAGAAAAGGGGGGGGGGGGGCAGTCAGTGTAACATAGGACACCCTAGACCCCGCCGGAGTATGAGAGCTGTTTATGGGTGTTGTGATATGTAAATTTCTCTGTACTATTCATTACAGGAAATTGTGCTAGTACAATTATAGTACAAACAACAGTGCTGTTGGAAGTAGTTTTTGGGCTGAGAAGCAATCTAATTTTAAGCATTGGTTATATTTTGCAAGATATATCCACTAATTTTATGGGGTTTATATGTGCACATGTAAACTTATAAGTTTTATTTTTTCACCACTTAATTTAAGTGGGGTGCCTTGTTAACTGGCGGATCTGTTCTCAGAGTTAACCCCTTTTTATCAAGCAGGCTTCTTTGAAGCACGCTCCTGCTTGTACCCCTTTTGTATATATGCGCTGTATAAAGTTTATGCACCAAATATATATTTTTTACAAAGTAAGAATACTATGTGGTTGTTTGATTATCTGCCTTTGCTAGAGTTATGATATGATTACGAATGTCCCCCTCCAGTCTTAGATATCAGGCATAATCGTCAATGATGGAGGGGCCACTAATAAATTATAGGTTTAACTCCTGCAAGGAGATAAAGAAAACCTAATATTTAGTAGTGGCCCCGTAATCATTGACGACTGGGGCCCTCCCGACCATCCCCTTCCCATTCGTTGATGTATTAAGGATTTTGGTTTACTTGATATGTCAGTGAAGGAAGAATGACGCCTGAGTCAGCGTCTGGTCAAAGATCCACACAAGTACATCCACGATTATATGGAAAGCTTATGAAGTTATTCTTATTTTATTTTTGTTTTTTATTTGTTACAAAATTTTTCGTAGTGAGAACCCAATTTCATAATGACTGAACCATGAGTGAGGTTGCGTGCGCTCATGATGAAGGCTCCTCAATTTTTTATGCTCTGCGCGGTAGATTCAAACTACGGCGGATGAGTGTTTGAAGAGGGTGCCTTATGCAATAGGCATAATCGTCAATGATTACGGGGCCACTACTAAATATTAGGTTTTCTTTATCTCCTTGCAGGAGTCAAACCTATAATCGTTCAATACAGGACAAATCCCGATGGACTGGAGAGAGGCGAACATAACAGCTATATTTAAGAAGGGAAAGAGAAATGACCCAGGAAATTATAGACCAGTCAGTTTGACAAGTGTTGTGTGTAAACTAATGGAAACGGTAATTAGAGAAGGAATAATGGAGCATATGAAATCAAACCAACTTTTCAGTGGGAGACAGTTCGGATTCTTGCCGGGGAGGTCGACGGTACCACAGCTAATTAAGGTGGTAGATGATTGGATGCAAATTCTAGAGGATGGTGATGTAATAGACGTGGTATATTGCGATTTTATGAAGGCTTTCGATAAGGTCCCACATAAAAGGTTAATAGAGAAAGTTAGAAGCTATAATATAGGGGAGAAATGTGTGAAATGGATAGAAGCCTTCCAGAAAGATCGGAGACAGAGGGTACTGGTGAATGGAATAGGCTCGGGGTGGAGGGAAATTAAAAGTGGGGTACCTCAGGGATCTGTGTTGGGACCACTACTGTTCGTTATATTTATCAACGACTTACCTGAAGTTATAACTAATGGAAGTGAGGTATACCTGTATGCGGATGACACTAAGCTGTATAGAAGAGTAAGGAAGATGTGGGTTTGCTTCAAGGAGATGTGGAGGGCATAAAGGGATGGTCTGAGCATTGGTTAATGCCTTTTCATCCAAAAAAATGCAAGTACATGCGGATTGGGACAAGCAAGATAGACAAGGTAGGATACAGTATGTATGAAGTGATGGAGGAAGTGAATACAGAAAAGGATATAGGAGTAGTGATAGACAATAAGTTAAATTTCTCAGAACATTTAGCGGAAAAGATAAACAAAGCCAATAGAATTGTAGGGCTGATAAGGAGGACATTTCTGTCACTTGACGAAGAAATATTCAGGAATCTCTATACAGCGCTGGTTAGGCCGCACCTGGAATATGCAAACCAGGTGTGGGCTCCATATATGGTAAAGGATATAGAAGCAGTGGAGAAAGTGCAGAGGAGAGCTAGCAAGCTAGTACCAACGTTGAAGAACGCGAGCTATGAGCAGAGGTTGAGGATACTGTGGCTTCCGACACTGGCATATAGGAGAAAGAGAGGGGATATGATAGAGACTTTTAAGATAGTGTCAGGAAAGTATGATGAGGATGTGTGTGAAGGTATCTTCTTGATGCGGGAGGGAACAAGAACGAGAGGACACTCTAAGAAAATTTACAAAGAAAGATATAGGCTTGAGAAGGCAAAGAACTAATTTTGTGATAGAGTGGTAAATGAGTGGAACGCACTGCCCCAGTATGTAGTCGATTCCGAATCAATAAGGGAGTTTGAAAGTAATCTTGATAAAGCATGGGGAAGACAAGATTTGAAGTTTGATTATAAAGCAAAAATACAGAATAGTAAAAATATTGCGTCTGCTACCGCCGCCGCCAACACCGTGAACGACCGCAGCAGTGCAAGTACTGGTACTGAGCTGGATACACAGGCCTAGTTTGCCTTTTTCCAGAGGATCTACTGTAAGAAACTGTAAGAAATAATGAGGCGGACAACCAGTAGTAAGACGAAGCAAACAAACAATAAACTGTACATAGGCCAAGGCCTAAATAAATAAAACACTTAAAAATGTTTCTGGTTAGTCTGAATATCCTTTAATTATTTCAATTGGCATGTACTATAGATAGTACAGTATTCAGAAATTTGTGATTAAAAATACGAAAAAGGGTAAAACAGGCTAACTTAGGGTTGACTAAAGACTACCATAATTTTTTCCCATTTAATTTCCAATGCGTGTCTGGCGAAATCGCGATTGGCGCCGTTTTTTCAGACTACTAAGAACGCCAAACAAGAGTTTACTGTATGGTATAAGAATATAATATACATAGACAGATTTTATTTATAACAGATACAATGTTGTATACACTTAAGTTATCTGTTTTTATACATGCAATCAATAGGTTATATGTAGTGCAACATATTTACAATTCCTATCCTATGATTTCAGAAATTGTTGTACACAGGTATATCTTTAACCCTTAAAGAGCGGCGCTCAACTTAAGTCGTGCACCAATTTGCAGCAAGTTAGGAGCATTATTAAGGCTTTTAAAGGGTTAAAATCAAGTGCAAATGGCCGGGAGCGCAGCAGGCCACACGTCCGACACCCAGGGCTTACCGCCACCCACTGACTCACGCTCCCTCTGTTCTCGAGAGGACGGCAGTGTTACCATTAGTGAGCGTAGTGGGAAAAAATATGCCACTATACGCTAAACTCTCATGTTGGTGGCACCACTGCATGAGAACCACGAGTGCTATGTAGCTCGTTCTGGTCTCATTTTGAGCTTTTAGCGCCTATTTTTTTGCCGAATAAATTTCTTTTCATGCAGATGCTTGATTGATCATTCAGGAGGGCCTGAATATGCCCAAAATAGCCCAAAACACCCCGCTAGACAAGGGTTAAGTACGCTACCTGTACCTCTTTTATACGTTTATGTATTTTGTATACAAAATAAAGAAAAATTAGAGCTCTATATCTGGGTTTATTTTCATCCTACAGTAAACTCTCATGTCTGGCGTGTTTAACCCTCCAGCCCCGGCTATGTATTATATATATATTCCCCGAAACCCGGGGGTTTTGGCCAAAAAACGTCTACGCCTAGGCTACCGTATATTTGTTATTCTGACTGCTTCCGTATTCCCGCGCATCCCCAAGCGTAGATGTTTCTTACCTGTAGAATGGCATTAAGTAGAGCTCTCTAAGTCAACTGGTTCAATTGTGATGATGATTTCATTGGAGATAACTTATGGCAAAAACAGCCACTTTACACTACTTTTCGATACTAAACAACAACATACAGGCACACCCGTTTAACCGCGAATGTAGGCAAGCACAGGAAGCAAAAAACAAAGCCTGGAAAAAGATGAGAAACTGGGATTCGGAAGATAACAGGCAAAAGTATAAAGAGGAGAGAAACAAATACACAGAAATGAGGAGGAGGTCAGAGGCAAACCATGAGAAAGGGATAGTGGAGAACTATGAAAATAATCCAAAAATGTTTTTCAAGTTTGTAAACGGCAAAAGGAAGATAAAAGCCACGATCGTTAAGATTAAAAGTGGAAACAGAATCATAGAAGAGGATACAGAGATTGCGGAAGAACTAAATAGAAATTTTGCATCAGTATTTACAAAAGAAGGAGAATTCATTGCACCAGAAACCAATGAGATAGGTACAGAGGAAATGCCGGAAGTAACATTTAACAGACCAGAGCTCATAGACAAAATGAGTAAGGTGGATCCAAACAAAGCCGCTGGACCGGACGGAGTATCAGGCTGGATTATTAAAGAAAATGCTATGGAACTGAGTATACCGTTATATGACATAATGACCAAATCATTGGACACAGGGATAGTACCTACAGAATGGAAAAGAGCAAACATTATTCCTATACTTAAGGGAGGAAGCAGAGATAAACCACTGAACTATAGACCTGTATCACTATTGAGCATCCTCATGAAGATTCTGGAAGGATTAATAAGGGACAAATGGGTGAACTACCTGGAATCCAAAAGATTAATTACTGACCGACAATTTGGATTCAGAGGTGGCAGATCATGTGTAAGCAACTTGTTGAGTTTTTACTCTAGAGTAATAGACACAGTGGACAAGAGGGAAGGATGGGTAGACTGTGCCTACCTAGACTTTAAAAAGGCATTTGACAAAGTTCCACACAAGAGATTGCTGTGGAAATTAAAACATGAGGGAAAAGTAGGAGACAAACTGCTGAAATGGATGGAGAGCTACCTTAGCGGAAGACAGATGAGAACAACAGTAAGGGGGAAATCGTCAAACTGGACTCAAATTACGAGTGGGGTACCACAAGGATCTGTTCTAGCCCCAATCATGTTTCTAATATTTGTAAATGACTTACCTGAGGGACTAACAAGCTACATGAGCATGTTTGCGGACGATGCTAAGCTGCTTAAAACGATCAGAACCCAGGAGGATTGCCTTGAGCTCCAAGCAGATTTGCAAAAGATCCATGAATGGAGCATCAAATGGAATATGGAGTTCAATGCAGGGAAATGTAAGACTCTAGAAATGGGTAAAAGCAAGTACAGACCTAGAAAAGATTATAAACTAGGAAACGAAGTGATTCCCAAAGCAGAAAAAGAAAAAGACTTGGGGATAGAATTTAAGGATAACATGTCTCCAGAAAGCCACGTAAATAAGATAGTGAGAGAATCACTAGCACTATTGGCAAATATCAGGATGTCTTTCAATTATCTTAATGAAAACACCATGAAACAAATAATAACGGCAATAATAAGACCCAGGATGGAATATGCATCTGTAGTGTGGTCCCCTCACTTGAAGAAACATATCCACAAAATTGAGAGGGTACAGAGAGCAGCTACGAGGATGATCCCAGGTTTGGAAAATTTGGAGTACCAAGAGAGGCTCGAGAGATTGAATCTACCTACACTGGAACAGAGAAGGAAACGAGGACAGCAAATTCAGATATATAAATGTGTTAGAGGTATTGACAAAATCGACCAAGAAAACTTCATAGAGAGGGATGGAGGTGAGAGGACAAGAGGTAACAGCTACAAACTAAAAGTGCTAAATAGTAAATCTGATCTGAAAAGTAAAAGATTTCCTACCAACTCGATTAGTGGGTGGAACAAATTGCCAGCCGAAGTAGTGTCTGCACCATCAGTGCATAGTTTCAAAGCACGGTATGACAAACATATCTTAGGAGGCGGGAATTAACGAGCATGCTCACTCCCGCAAATACAACTAGTGTAAGTACAACTAGTGTAAGTACACGAACAAGCGACGTACTCCTTCTTGTGGCCTGAGATGCGGGGCGTCGGTCCAGCCGGCTGTTGTTTACATGCGTCGGACCGACGCCTCGCACACCAAGCTCACAGGCTTTCAACCACTGGGCGTTCAAGAGCCCTTCCGGGCAGCTCGGGTATGCTTTTTTATGGGCGTTCAAGAGCCCTTCCGGGAAGGAAGGGTTAAGCTTGGCGAAATCGTGTTTGGCGCCATAATCTATAAGATACCAAAGCTCTCGTCTGGCGGCAAAAATTTGTAATTGGCGAGTGGTCAAGACCCGACAATAGGCGAGCGGCGAAAATACCCGAGCGGCGAGCCGACCCGAGCGCATAGGCTAGGCTACCACTCGGCACTTGTCGGTCGTGATAAAGTTACTCTACTCTCTTACCAGTTTCCGTTCGACCTTGACTGTATCATTTATTGCTCGCTCTCTCCATCGATTCATGATACTGTATATGGATAATGGCAGCCGTGGGACCAAGTGGTGATGCAGTTGTTCGTGATAGAGGGCCACCTGTAAAGCCCAGTGGAAAAGGACATTCGCAATTTTAGGAAAGATGCGCAGAACAAGAAATATACATAACTTACCTTGCATCACGTTTTATGCCTTTGTGAGTGATATATTAACTGAAACAATACAGTCCCAAGTGGCAGTATTTTTCGTTCATAAGTTCATAACCTTAAGAGAACTTTAAAAACTTGGAAGAACTTAAAAGAACATGGTTCCGGTTCGCCAGGAATGTACCTTCGGCAGCAAGAAGAAGGATAATGCGACTTGGACCAAAATGGCGACGTGTCTATATCAACGATCCCAGCTTTGAAGGCTTTTAGAGGCAAGCCATGAAGACTGAGGAGCTTAGATAGCCGACTAGGGAGGACTTTAGGGCCCAAAGTAGCTTTAATGGTGAAGAGGAGAATAATAATGAGGCGGACAATGACGAGAGAAACAATAATGATGCGGACACCCAGTAGTAGGACGAAGCAAACAAACAATATAGGCCTAAGCCTAATTAAATAAAACACTTTAAAATGTTTCTGGTGAGTCTTAATATCCTTTAATTATTTCAATTGGCATGTACTATAGTTAGTATTCAGAAATGTTTGATTAAAAATACGAAAAAAGGGTAAAATAGGCTAACTTAGGGGTGGCCAAAGACTACCATAATTTTTTCTCATTTAATTTCCAATGCGTGTCTGGCGAAATCGCGATTGGTGCCGTTTTTTCAGACTACAGGTACTAAGAACGCCAAACAAGAGAGTTTACAGTATGGTATAAGAATATATACATAGACAAAGATCTTATTTATAACAGTTACAATGTTGTATACACTTAAGTTATCTGTTTTTATACATGTAATGAATAGGTTATATGTCGTGCAATATTTCTACAATTCATATCCTATGATTTCAGAAATTGTTGTACACAGGTATATCTTTAAGTACGCTACCTGTACCTCTTTTATATGTTTATGTATTTTGTATACAAAATAAAGAAAAATTAGAGCTCTATATCTGGGTTTATTTTCATCCTATTGTTGGTCTGTTAGTGGTTTGATATTTGTCACAAATGTCCCCCTCCAGACTTGAGATATCAGGCATATCATCAATGATGGAGTGGCCACTAATAAATTATAGGTTTGAGTCCCGGAACGAAGAAGGAAAACCTAATATTTAGTAGTGGCCCTGGAATCATTGACGATTCCGGCCCTCCCTGCCATCCCCTTCCCATTCGTTCTGATGTTTCTAGATTATCTTGATATATCAGCGAAGAACGAATGACGCTTCAGCGTCTGCGGGCGAACCCACGCTATCAACATCCACATGATGGGAAGCATAGCAGATTAGTAGGTCTAATCTTTTTCTTTTTATTATTTTTTATTTACGTTTTTTTGTAATGAGCTCCCGCATCATAAGGACAATCCGTTAAGTGATTATGAGCGTACGCTTACGATGTTTGGACTTTTACACTCCGGGGCGGGTGTTTTGAACAGCTGACTCAGGGGTTCAAAGAGTGCCATTAATGTTTAAGACATATCGTCAATGATTCCGGGGCCACTACTAAAATATTAGGTTTTCCTTCTTCCCTCCGGGACTCAAACCTACAGTATATTCCACATAGTGATGTTGATATGGTATTTTTGTCTATATATTGTGTGGTTCCTGTTTTGGTTTGTTTGTTTTGCAGATTTTACATTTTAATTGATTAGCATCATACACCTTAATCTCCACAAGACAATTTTACCATTTAAAATGGCTTGCTTTTATTCAATAGTAATATAATTAAGGAAAATGTAAGCCTTAAGTCTTATACAGGAGAAAACATTTTACTCCTCTTAATAGATTTTTGTTGGATATAAATAGGAAATCATAAAGGTTTTAATTAATAAACAAATATCAGAGACTGAAGTTTTCACCCTTAAATTAAAGCTACCAGCACTGTCACCTCTTTCAATGAGAACTTGTGTCTGTTCACTACCTAAGACTGGCAATATTCAGAAAAAGGGAAGAAAAATGACTTACTCAGTTTAAGACTAAGAGCATTAATGTTTGTTGTAGGAAATGGTGACACTAAGGAAGGCCTAACTGTTGCGAAAAGCACCTGTCCAACCTAATAGCTAATTTTGCAGCAAGGATCTGACACTTCTTCTCCCTGTCTTGCTTAAGTACCTCCCCGAGCCACTGCCTAAGCTCCACCACCTCCCCTGGCACCAATGTCAGTAGGAGGGAGTCAGGCACACACTCCAGCCCTGAGGAGATGGCTTCCAGGCAGGCACCGCGCACATTGCTGTCTCCGTGGGTTCTCAGGGACCAGGTGATCTCCAGGAGGCAGGCAGACATCTTCAGAGAAGCTTCACACTGTCCGGTAACTTTAAGGATCATCCCAAGGGTTTTTAATAGGTCACATAGAAGAAAGCGATCAGAACCCATGAGGTCCAAATATGGCCTCGATTCAGGTAGACCTTGCACCAGTGGATAAAAGAAGCAGCCAGCAATGTCTTTCATCCAGTTCTTTATCGGAGCTTTATGCTTATCCTTGGAACTGCCTGATGCACCAGTTAAGGCGTACTTGATCAAACTGTCTGTTCCTGAGAGTTCTAGTGCTGCCCTGGTCAGTGTGTGCAGTATGTCCATCCTCTTCTGTATGTTGTAATTCCTCTCATAGAACTCCCCACCTAGGTAGAGTGCACACTGGGTGGGATGGGAAGTTACCAGGGCAGACAGAGTTTGTGCACGGTTCTCTTCAAACCCATCAGTATTGTACTTGTCTTCTAAATGAAGCAATACCTTGGTCATCTCCACAGCCAACTCCGGGTCCATTTTTCTTAGCTCCCCACGAGCTATCTTCTCCGAGACCTGAAGTGCGGCTGTCACTTGATCCGCTTCTCCCTCGATCAAATATTCCAATACCTCCTGAGGGTAAAAGGGTATCTTTAACTTCACCTCTGGGGTATCTGCAGACATATCATAAGGTTGGAATTCATCATCATCACTGTCCAAATCTACATTTTCTTCTTCTTTGTCATCATCCATAGGTTTTATCAATTTGGCAGGTATAACTTTTGGCTTCTTTGTGGATTTTGGAATGACAAGTTTTTCTACACTAACTTGGACTTTCTTATCTTTAGAGACAATATCAGCTTCTTGTAGTTCCTTCATAAATTCATTGAACCAATCACTTTTGCTTAGGTCATCTTTACTGCTGTGAGCACCTTCCATTTCAGTCTCCTCAGTCTGCTCCCGTTTTGACAGATTTTTCAACTCTGAGGTGAGAATATTAGGCTTGTATTCAAAATTGAGGCTGGGTCCATCCTTGTGTACTGTAGCTGTTAATTCCTCAGCCACCACCATCCCTACCAGCTTCAACTGCTGGCTGGGACTGTCTAGGTGATTGGCTATACCGGGAAGGAGTTTCTGCATGGTATCAAGGCGGCAACTATCAACATCCGATGCACTGAGGTGAGGGAGGCAGGCTAGGAGTCCCCTGGTGATGTGAATGTGGTGATCAAAGGAAGAATGTGTCATGATGCTCTTGTTGCACCAGGTGTCTAGTAGTTTTAAAAAGGTAGAACGCAATAGTTGGTGATTCTCTTGTGACATGCCCAGATAAGATATGATGGCTGATACTACCGAGACCTTTGGTGTCTCTCTGGTAATAAGGAATTTCTGGGTTAAGAGGTATTTGGTCTTCGGGCATGTCACTCCGGAATTTCCTAAGAACACATACAAAGCCATGTGGTTATCAGTGATCTTAAGCAGTGTTGAAATAATTCTTTCCTTGGCATTGTCTGGTGAGTGATAATACATTTTTTGTGAGATCCGTGTGATTACTTGATCTGGCTTTGCCCAAATGCTAAGCCACTTCACCAGAGGAGTGAGAATGGCTTCAGAGTCACTCACAAAACAAAGGTGACCCAACAGTTTGCCAATGGGTTCAACGTTTCCTGCGATGTCATTTTTTAGACCCTCTGCTATACAATGCATGGTCTGTAAAATGTGGTATGCTATAATGGTACAGTATTTGGGTGGAATTAAATTATCTGGTGTACTTTTCTTAAGCTTATTTGCAACTCTCTCTGGCAGTGATGTGAGGAGTCTGACAGTTTCATCCCATAGTATTCCAGTGGCTTCATCCTTCTGTACTTTTGAACAATGCCTCAACAAACACTGTGGGAAACAAGCAGACAAGATCACCTTCTCTAGCACTGCAACAGCATTCAACATTTTCTCAGCACTGTTCTCATTTAATAGGGTGAGTATGACACTGATGTTCTCCTCTAAGTACCCAGCCTCCAGCAGAGTGAAAAACATGTCACGGCACTGACTATTTCTCTTGAGCACACCTCCATTACAATAATCCTTTAGGAGAAATGATAGTGTAGGGCCGTAGAAGTAAGCACTAAATACTTGCATCTCCCTGGTGAGCGGATCCACACCGGAGTATTTCTGAGGCGTTATGTGTCCGGGCAGCCAACGGATAAGTTTTTCCAGGGACGCCACCACCACAATCGCGTCAGGTTTATTTTTCATCAGTTCCTCCTCAAGTCTCTTTGCGGTCTCTCTCTGGGATGTGAGGATCGAGTTGCGTTCCTCTTTGTTCTCGGACAGTTTAGTTCTGGTTCCGGGGGTGGTCTGCGTTTGGCCAGGGGCGTCTGTGTCTCTGTCTTGCATCTTGTCTGCTCTTGCAGCTGAAAATCAAAAGCGAATCTATTGTGTCTAGAAACGGTGAAACTTTTAATTTATAACATGCTCTTTAAAATTAGCGTAATACAAAATTCTAGGAGTAATTTCAAGTGTCTACAAGTTTACAGCGCACCAAAAATGAATGAATACAGAGAATTTCAAACGTAACTATTGGGTATCTATCTATTGCCTGACGCCGTGATCCCCGAACGGGTGGCCACGAACGAACCGCCCCCACGCACCTCTGTCCCCAGTCAGTCAACGCCCTTCCTCCCAACCACCACCGCCTTCATCCATATACTTCCTCACTCCATCCTTCCACCTCTCTTTCGGTTGACCTCTCCCTCTCTGTCCTTCCACCTCGCTTTCGTACACCTTCTTAGTCATACGTTCCATAAGGCCGAACCATCTCAAGGAGTTTCTTTTCACACTTTCCAGCACATCTACCTCTACACCACACCACCTTCTTACTCCCTCATTCGTCTGTCTATCCCTCCATGTAACTCCGCACGCACTTCTCAAGTAACTCATTTCCATCCCTCTCGCTCTTGGTCTGAGTCTCTTCTCAAACGTCCATGCTTCGCTTCCGTAAGTCAGTGTCGGGATTACCACACTGTCATGCAAGGACTTCTTCACTTCCATACTGACCACCCTATTTCTTGTTACTGCTTTTAGCGTTCCTACAACCCTCTTCCCCTGTTGTACCCTCTCCCACACTTCTTCATCCATAGTCCCATCTTTACTCAACACACTGCCCAGATACTTAAATGAGCTGACAATCTCCATAGCCTGACCGTTCACCTTCACCTCACACTCTGTGGCTTCACCTCACGCTCTGTGGCTTCATCCCTTTCGAAGACCATAACCTTGCTCTTCCCCTCATTTACCTTCAGATTCCGTTTTTCGCACACTGTTCCAAACATATTTACCAGACCCTGCAACTCCCATTCATTATCACTCATCAGAACTGTATCATCAGCAAACAGCAGTACAGGTAGCTTCCACTCATTTCCCTCCCATATCAGCGATACACCAACATCCACTGCTCTTCCTTGTATTTCTTTCATGACTCCATCCATATATAATTATAGATATATCTAATTATATATATATATATCTAATTATATAAACAGCATATAAATACAAACACATGATGTACATACTGTATTAACCCTCAGAATCTGGGAGGCCTCATATGAGGCAAAAACATAATATTGGCAGGAATCCGGGAGGCCTCATATGAGGCAAAATGCGTGGGCAAAAATCGCCGCTAAGATCGTCATAATACAGCAACGTCGTATCGATGTCATCTCAACGGCATTCTACAGACAACAAAAAGTTCTACAATTTGCAAAAAAATTGACTGCTCTAGGTGGTCTCAATCAGTAGTTACTGAATTATGAAAATTGCCTGTACATAAAGGGCCCCGGACACAGCGATCGGGATCATATGAGGCCCCTCGGATTTTGTGGGTTAAAGCTTTGGTTGAATATCCCAATCAGTACTCCCTTATGCCGAGCTCTTTGGTTGAATATCCCAATCAGTACTCCCTTATGCCGAGCTCTTTGGTTGAATATCCCAATCAGTACTCCCTTATGCCGAGCTCTTTTGGGAAGCTCAGTAGTCTGGTTATACTTCTCTCTCAATTAGCAATCTAATTTATTTATTTCACTCCTAACACCAAACACTTCCCAATGAAATTAAGGAAAGCATGTGATCCTCTCGGAAGAAGATATTGATATACAGTACTGTACACATTTATAGCAAATATAACTATATAATCCGAAATAGGTTGGTCCTTAGGAAATCGTAGTCTTAGGAGGAACAAAATGACGAGTGAGGCAGCGAACAACATGTTTATTTTCATATCAGACGTTTCGACATAGTGGTTGTCATCATCAGTGATCTAAAAGTGAAATGCAAAAAACACAATTAAAAAGATAGCTCTTATATAATTAAAATATTCTAGCAATGTTTAACCTATACAATTGAAAGGGGGGCAGCAGACAACATAATATTTAGTTGGGGCTTACTAACTTTTATATGTACTGGGTATGGATTCTTTATCAGATGAAATATCTACTATTTTTAAATTATCCTTTGAAATTATAGTATCACAAGATTCAGCGTGTTCCCTTACGGCTGGATGAGGAGAGGACTTCAACCTGCGACCTGTTCTGCTCGACTGACCCAGGTGCTCATCTATTCTTACCTTAAAGGAGCGAAGAGTGCTCCCCAAATACCCAGCTTGGCAACTCAGGCAAGTGAACCTATAGACAATAGATGAGACAATGAATGCTATTCGCACACTTCTCCATAGAGCTTATCATCAACCTTTTCATATTTCTACCAAGAAGTTGTATTTTTACGTAATTTTTTCATTAACAATTGATACAATGGTCACCTCTTCGATAAATTAGTAAATATTTTCTTAAATAATAAGTACCAGCCGAAGCAGCTTATTCCCATGGTTAATAAGGAGATAATATATCCCCGTAGTCCACCACCAGAATGTCACCATTGTCACACTGTTCTTATTATTCATCAAATTTTTTGCATTTGTCCCATGTACGACCCTGAAAGACGGCGCTTCTTGTGACGCACCTCTTTAAAGGACATCCTTTCTGACTCAGATTCATTCTCTTTCATAGCCATCCGTCATTTCTTGAAAGCTCTTAATCTATATGACATCTGACCAGTGACCTATATGACTTGACTTACTAACTCCCCACCAAACACTAGCCCTATGAGGGCTTAGGCCCAGAGGGCTAGTATAAAATAAACACATCTTCAACAACAACATCTAGCATTGCCTTATTTAGGAGAATGATCTATTCATATACAGAAAAGTCTATTAAGAGATTTACAAAGGTTTTACCCGCAAATAAATTTCAAATTCATTCACACCAATTCCTTTAACGCCCTAAGAGCGGCTAGTTTTGTAACATCTACTACCTGCCAAGCGGGCAGATTTACCCTAAACGAGCTTCATTCCATGCTCTTTTTCATGCATAAACAAGAGCCAGAGCGTAATACAATTATGTATCCGTGAAAGGGCGATAATTGAGCTTTCCAATGACACCTGAACCATTCTTGCACGACCACGGGTTGTCTTGCAACGATGTTGCAACGCGAGTACAAAAACCCTAAAACCCGGTAATTTCCTTAAATAATTCCCTGTCTAGGGAGGCAGTGGATGTGGAGGAGTGTGGAGGAGGGACCAGTCGCGGTACGGGTGCCGTGCCGAACGGTCAGAGCCAACCCGCGCTCCTCCCACCGCTCGGACTCTCTCTCAGAGCCAATTATGTGCTCAACATCGCATTGGACTTAAGTCGGGCCCCGCCAGTTAGTCCTTGGTTCTCTTGACCGCCTTAAGTTGGGCACCGCCAAACAAGGGTTAAGATAAGTTCTTTCTTTCCATTTAAAGACCGAATGCCGACTGATCTTCGCTCATCTATTGTCTATAGATTCACTTGTCTGAGTTGCCAAGCTGGGTATTTGGGGAGCACTCTTCGCTCCTTTAAGGTAAGAATAGATGAGCACCTGGGTCAGTCGAGCAGAACAGGTCGCAGGTTGAAGTCCTCTCCTCATCCAGCCGTAAGGGAACACGCTGAATCTTGTGATACTATAATTTCAAAGGATAATTTAAAAATAGTAGATATTTCATCTGATAAAGAATCCATACCCAGTACATATAAAAGTTAGTAAGCCCCAACTAAATATTATGTTGTCTGCTGCCCCCCTTTCAATTGTATAGGTTAAACATTGCTAGAATATTTTAATCATATAAGAACTATCTTTTTTATTGTGTTTTTTGCATTTCACTTTTAGATCACTGATGATGACAACCACTATGTCGAAACGTCTGATATGAAAATAAACATGTTCGCTGCCTCACTCGTCATTTTGTTCCTCCTAACTATATAATATATAATTATATATAATAACTATACAGTATAATATAATAACTACACTGAAACAATATGCTAGATAATAAAATTCTCAATAAAAGTATTACACATTATAAATTCAAATATACATTTTGGAAAATTATTCTTTTCATTAATATCATCCTTGTTATTCTAAAAGGGGCAATATAAAAACAGTTAAAATATCAATGTCATACATACATAAAATTTTAAGACTGAGTGTTCCACACATAAGTGCAGTTTCAGTCTCTTGTCCTAATGGCGGCATTCCAGGCAACCCTGTTAAGGGCTGCTTCACTTGTCAAGTTCTTGGATTTGAGATCGGCGCGTATAGTCCGATCCCAGGTCTTCCTCGGTCCACCCCTTGGTGCAGCTCCCTCCACAATCACAGACCTGCATTTTTTCACCCAATTTTGTTCATCCATTCTCTCCACATGTCCATACCATCCCAGTCTACTTGTACGCATCACCTCGCTAATACTCTTTATACCTAAACGTCTCCTCAGCTCAACATTTGTTATTCTATCCTGTAGCCTGGCCCCACACATCCATCTCGCCATTCTCATCTCATTACGCTCCATTCTGTTGACATCCTCTACTTTAACGGCCCATGTTTCTGAGGCATACATCATTGCACTTCTAACACATGAGGCATACACCTTTCCCTTCAGGGGGAGAGGCATTCTTTTCATGGTCAGGATTGGCATCAATTCTCTAAACTTCCCCCAGCCACACCTAATTCTAGCAACAGTGGCAGCCTCAGCCCCACCACCGGCAGAGATGGTATCTCCTAGGTAACAAAACTTGTTCACCAGCTCCAAAGACTCATTTCCAAAATTCACAGCCACAGGATCATCACTTAACACAAGCTCGCCTTTGCACACTACGCACTCAAATTTCTCTATTTCTGACTTATCCTTCGGCAGGGGCCCCTTTATTCTACTACAGCGCTTACTCCCATGGTGTACCCAACATCGACAGATGCTACATTGAATTGAGTTAACGCCCACTCCCTTTCCACACACTGCACATGGGTATGCACCGCTCTTTTCCACATTGCCTCGTCTCAAACTACAATGCATAACCTTGGTTTTGTTAATATTGACTCTTAAACCCTTGCTCGCCATGCCCTCTCTCCACTCTCTGAATTTGGCCTCAGCATCCTGCATACTGTCAGCTATTAGGACTAAATCGTCTGCATAAAACAGTTCCAACGGGAGTCCGCCTCTAAAAATTCTAGACAGCGCCTCCAAGACCATAATAAAGAGGAGGGGGCTTAACACTGAACCCTGATGGACTCCAACACGGACTGCGAACTCATCACTCAGTACACCCTTCACCCTCACCGAACTTCGCGAATCCTCATACATCTTCATTATCACACGCACCAGCCACTCTTCCACACCAAGTTTCCTCATAGCCCACTGTACAACATCTCTAGGTACCCTATCAAAGGCCTTCTCCAGGTCCACAAACACAAAGTAAAGATCCCTGCCTTTTAGTAAGTATCTTTCCTGTATCTGCCTGACTATGAAGATAGCATCGGTTGTACCACGTCCTGGCATAAAACCAAACTGCATATCATTAATAGAGATGCTTTGCCTGATCAAACCCTCAAGGACTCTCTCACAGACCTTCATGATTTGGTCAAGCATTTTCAGGCCCCTATAATTTCCTCTATCTAGCGCATCCCCTTTTCCTTTGTATATATTTACTATTACACTTTTGAGCCAATCCTCTGGGATTTTCTCATCTTTAATAATGGTGTTTATCAACTCAGTGACTAAGTTTACACCAATCTCCCCTGAGGCTTTTATCATCTCAGCGACAATGTCGGAGCAACCTGGAGCTTTACCGTCCTTCATTTTATTGATTGCGTCGCTCACTACAGCTGGTGCTATCAAAGGAGGGGGCCCAGATATTGGTTTTTCGATACTAAGCTGTTCCTTATCCCATTCAAACTCTACATTTAGCAATCGTTCATAGTGTACCTTCCATGCTTCTCTGATTTCATTTTCTGCATACACAATCTTCCCATTATCATCTCTAACACACTGTTCACCTATAATATCCCTACTGTCATTTTTAACTCGCCTAGCTAGGTTGAAGATCCCATTGGGATTGTCATAATAATTGTACTGTACAAATATATCATACCAAGAAGACAATTACAAATCTTGCATTCCTAATTTAGCTTTTAACCCCTTCTGTACCGGTGACATCTTTTTAATTTTATTCTAGCTATATTTAGAGGATTTGGTGGAATTTAAGAAAGATCTGTGCTAGTAAAAAGGGTTAAGTGAGATGGTTCGAAGCCTATTAATTGCTGGAAGCCCTTTTGAAACTGAATAAAATTGCCTAATACAGTAGTAGCCAGATTTAAGTTAAAAAGACATTGCCGGTACAGAAGGGGTTAATAATAAAGTATTATTAATGCATTGCTATACACTTTACACCTTGTTGTTACGAAATGGATAAAAATAACACACACACACACACACACACACACAGTATTAATTGTCCCATTAAAGCCGCAGTAACCCGAGTAATTTAGTGGAGTATGTATCGGACCCACAGTACGAGTAAAAAAGTAGCTAAAATCAAGTCTACTATCTGTCAATTTCCGTTCTCCATATAGCTGTATTTTGTATCATAGGAGTTCCTAAACGTGTACAGCTCAATTTATTAAAATAATAATCAGCAAAATCAATCAAATTAATTTGATAACTTATAGCTGATTCTAAGGCTCCGATACATGTAGCTTCAATTACTTGTGTAAATACTGGCTTAATAAATACTGTTACTATATTGTAGTTTTCTGTATGTATTTATTTATGTAGAGCAGATTAACCAGACCACTGAGCTCCATACGGAACTCTCATAGGTCTGGCTTTTTGTATATATGTATGTACACTCAACCCTCTGTTATCGTGCCTAATTGGTGCCTAATTAGTGCCGCTATAACGAGAATCGCGATAATGGAACTTAATAACTTATGGGGAAAAATTATTTGGTTCCCAGGTCCCAACTTTTCACCCCCAGATTCGTCCAAACAGTCACCCAAGTACCCATTTCTCCCCTTAAATAAGCCTACATCCAATTATGGATATTCGTGGTTAAGATGATTTAGTGGACTGTATCTGAATACCATACAATAAATTATATCACCTGTATACTGGTGCTAGTGCTGTAGGACCTAGTTGCCTTGTTGAGCCATGGCGATGTTACAAGATGGCGTGTGGGAAACGGGAGTGTTAGTTAATAGGATAGAGTTAATGCATAAAGAAGGGGGCCACTATATTGGATGATTGATGGGAATGATGATTAATGACCTATGGATTAGTATGGATAGATGGAGCATTGATGAGCTAAGTACTATCACTAATGGGGCGAAAGGTGAGGTGAAAACACGAGAGTGTAGGCAGTCGGTCTGGTTGTTGTGGCGGCTAGGTAGAGAGTGCGGGGCCCTCACCATATTCGCGGGAGGTACGCCGATATCACGCATGCGCGAATAGGTAGGTATATATTTTCCCTCCCAATTATAATTACCTAAGTTCATAGGAATGATAGATTACCCAATATCCAATACAGAACAAAATTATTAACCTCTTAATTATTCTATATAATTATTGATCCCACAAACTTAATACTAAGAACTTAATGTAATACTTAACCCTCCAGCCCCGGCTATGTATTATATATATATTCCTCGAAACCCGGGTGTTTTGGCCGAAAAACGTCTAGGCTAGGCTACCGTATATTCGTTAATCAGACTGCTTCCCGCATTCCCGCGTATCCCCAAGCGTAGCTGTGTTATTTACCTGTAGAATGGCATTAAGTAGAGCTCTCTAAGTCAACTGGTTGAGCTGTGATGATGATTTCATTGGAGATAACTTTATGGCCAAAACAGCCACTTTACACCACTTTTCGATACTTAACAACAACATACAGGCACACACGAACAAGCGACGCTCTCCTTCTTGTGGCCGGAGATGCGGGGCGTCGGTCCAGCCGGCTGTTGTTTACATGCGTCGGACCGACGCCTCGCACACGAAGCTCACAGGCTTTCAACCACTGGGCGTTCAAGAGGCCTTCCGGGTACCTGTTATATGCTTTTTTATGGGCGTTCAAGAGGTCTTCCGTGGTGAGAGGGTTAAAGTAAGACTGTCCATATCAGAGTTTGGACATATTCCCGCCACCAGGGTTATACAATACAGTATCTACAAAAGCCCGGAGGCTATTTTATCCCGCCATGATTGGGAGGAGGCTTGAGCCGCCTGTCGACTAGGACGTCCACTGGGTACTTCGACCGGTTGATCGGTCGAGGTAGCCACTGTGGGAATGTCTCCAGGCGTCTCCGAGGAGTCCTCTTTGCACTCAATGTCCCCCTCAAGAGGGTACAGACGGACAGTCGGCCGCGTATATGTTCCCGTCTTCGTCCGGACTCTAGCCACTCGGACTTCTCCGTCTCGACCGGGTAATAACTCGACAATACGGCCCAACTTTCAGAAAGCACGTGGACCCTCGTCATGGATGGCGACGACATCACCGATACCTGGCCACCGACCATTTATTGGTCTCAGCTTAAACTTATGCGCCTCTCTGAGGGTCACCAGATACTCGTTAAACCAGCGTTGACAGTTTGCGAATATATTGATATCTGGCTGAAATGACATCTTTATTTATGTAGTCTGGATCTTCCAACCCATCCTCCACTTCATTATCATCAGGATGATCCCGCAACCGATGACCCCGCACCAACACTGAGGGTGTTATTGGGGTAAGGTCGCCGGAAGCATAATACAAGGGACGATCATTGATAGTGGCCTCAATTTCCAACAGTAGAGTAGTCAATTCCTCCAAGGAAATTAAGGCACGTCCCAACACCTTCTTCAACCCCGCCTTGCAATGCCGATGGCCCTTTCCCATATAGCGCCGAACCACGGCGCCCTAGCCGGGATAAACCGTCCCACTGCCAAGGTGGGACTGAACTGTAGGGTGATTACAAATGTCCGACAAGTACCTAGAGGCCCCAACAAAAGTGCTGGCATTGTCACTTAAAATGATCCGGGGAAATCCCTGTCGACTACAGAACCTCCTGAATGCGTGGAGGAAACTGTCACAAGTGAGGTTGGTGACTACTTCGATGTGAATCGCTCTGGTGACCGCGCAAGTAAATAAAAGCATGTAAGCCTTTATGGTCGGCGAGTCCTTGTTCGGGATTGCTCCGCTATAGTCCACCCCAGTGACCTTATACGGGTCTCCAGGGGTGGTTCACAGGGCTGGTAAAGGTGGCAGTCCTGCATAGTCGTAGGGCTCACCTTTTACCCGACGACATTTCAGACATTTACCCAATACGCTTTTCACCACCTGCCTGAGTTTAGGCACCCACCATTTTTGACAAACATAGGTAACCACGTGACCGACCCCGTAATGGCAACAGAACCGATGGCACCGATCAATTATCAGGTGGGTCAAGGGATGTTTGGAGGGCAGAAATTTAGGATACTTGCACGATTCTGAAATAGCCGCTAACCTCAATCTGCCTCCACAATGAATTATAACTCCCTTCAGGTGTAGTCCTAACTGGTTGATTAAGTTGTTTCTGGACTGTTTACCCTTCACCATTATTTCAAGTTCCTGTGAATAGGTCTCTTTTTGGCATAATTTGAATAACTGTGTGTCATCTTGGGGCACCGTGCCTACAATTTGGGTCACGATACCATCGAGCTGCTGTTGGAGATCTATATTCTCTGGCCATCCATCGGGTTTCGGGAGCCAAGTAGGCCCATTCCACCACAACGCAGAAGAACTCAAACATCTAGCAGACACGCCTCGAGATAACAGTGGCAGAGACAGTGACAAATTTTAGTTGGAGACTAAACACAAATGAAGAACTGAAACATATAAGACTAAAGAAGGATTTGAGCATAGAACAAAGACAAAAAATATAGGAACTACAGGAAAAGGCCGATGAGGAAAATGGAAAGTTGGGGGAGGAGGATAAGAAGTTTTTCTGGAGAGCGAGGGACGGGAAATTAATGAAGTGGTTTATACGAATAGAATGAAGAAGGAGATCTGGGAGGGAAGAGAATGTGATAAAAGTTGTGGCAGAGGGGGAGAGCAGGGTGGAAGCATCTCGGGGAGAGACAGAAGAAGCTGCAGACCCAGTAGTGTTAGGGGGGGAGTAGGGTACGGACAGGAGGAGCGGGATGATGTAGCTGCTGAAGGAATGGTAGAAAGATTAAGGATTATGTTTAGTAATGTTGATGTGTTTACCCAGGACAAGAAAAGAGAACTGATATGTAGGTTGCAGGATGAAGAGGAAAAACCTGATGTCATAGCTTTACAGGAAATAAGACCAAAAAATGCTAGAATTGAAAGGGAACTGGTGGAGTATAGTTTGGAGGGGTTTGAGTTGTATGAGAGGAATGCTATTAGAGCAGAGGTTGTAAGAGGACTGTTTATTTATATAAGAAAAGAGCTCAAGGTAAATGAGGTGGATTTGAGACAGCAGTATTGTGAGTATTTGTGTATTGAAGTAAAATGTGCAAGAGGGTCAATTCTAATTGCCTCTATATATAGAAGCCCAAATAATAATAGGGAAGAGGATGATAACCTACTGAAAGCAATGGAGGAAATAAATAATAGAGAGAACAATTATAAAATATTGATAGGAGATTTCAATTTGCCAAGGATCAACTGGGCAAATTATACTACTCCAGCGGGACAGAGTAGCCTAGAATACAACTTCATAGAGAAAGTGAGAGATTGTTTTTTAACGCAACATATTACGGAGATGGGACGCAGGGGAGTGTACTAGATTTTATATTTAGTAATGAGGAGGATATAGTGGAAGATGTCAATGTGGATAGCCCTATAGGTCATAGTGACCATGCCTGTATAAGTTTTAGTTGCAATATTAAAACAGAGAGGGATAATAGAAGCAAAAACAAAATATACATGTATGATAGAGCAGATTATGAGCTGCTGAGAAGGTGTTTGGACATTGACTGGGGGGAGTACTTGAACGGGGAAGACACTGAAGGAATGTGGAGGAAGATTAGAGTCAAACTGGAGATTGCTATATCCAAAAGTGTACCAGTAAGAGAATATAAGGATAAAACAAAATTAAGGAAAAAAACGAACCCAGAATTGCCAATGAAAAGAAAGCTCTGGACATTGATAAGAAGGAAGAAACGTTTGCGGGAAAGACTAAAATTGTTAAAAAAGAATAATGGGTCTAGTATAGAAACTAAAGAAGTGGATTTGGAATGCAGACAAATAAACAATAAAATAAGGAGGGGGTGAAGGAGAGGGAAAGAGAGATAGCAAGAAATGTGAAGGATAATCCAAAAATATTCTGGAAGTACAGTAAACCCTCGCTATCTCGGACTAATTGGGGGGAGACCCAGTCCGAGATGACCGAAAATCCGAGATGTCCGAAGTCCGACTTATGTCCGACTTAAGAGAGGGAAAAATCCGAATTAGAAGAGGAAAGTCCGCGTCACCAGAGAAATTGAGATTTTTTTTTTTTTTTTTTCTTTTTTTTTATATATCTATTTAACCCTTCCAGCCCGGGTGTCATTTTAAAATGACACCAAAACAAAAGGGCCGGAACCCGGGTGTCATTTTAAAATCCTTGTGCTTGAAAGCGTGCTTCAAAATTTGCGCGGCCAATTTTGGCATGGTAGGAGCGACCGCAGCGCCACCAAGCCTCAACTACTAGTGTTATCAGTTCGTACGTGGCCGCCATAGCGAGTAATACTGAAAAAATGTTTTCCGACGTGTCCGATTCGTTGCAACCTCCCGCGGGCCCCAGTGCTACCCCACTCGCAACTTCAACGCCTGTTGCAACCGAGAAGAGAGCTTAACAAAAGAAAGTTAAGCATTTGTTGAGTGATAGCGCTATACAGCGACAACTTTTTGAAAGTGATGAAGAGAGCAGTGGCGAAAGCTTGGTGGACAAGGTACAATTTATAAGTGAAAGTGAAGACGATTTCGTGGGCTTTGGAGACGACGATAATGTCGATTTATTTGAGGGGGGAGACAGTAGTGATGATCCTGATGTGGAAGTGTTTCAGGAAGGTGCCATTGAGCTTCCCAGTGTGCTAGAACCTAGGCCTACCCCCTCGCCATCTTTGCTAGGTCAGCCTAGGCCTAGCCCTACCCCAGGACCTTCCCCTTTGCCTGCCCGTACGCCCTTGAAAGTGGGCAAATATTTCTACAAACAATCATTGATCAAAAGTGCAGCTAAAAAAGCACGCAGGGCAGCCGCAGAAAAGCATAGGGAAGCTGAAGATAGCGATAATGACGCCGACCCTGGCCTAGCAACCACCCGCATTCCATTGTCCCGACGCCTTGATACGGGACGCCGCGTGGGTCACCCACAGCCCTCGCCTTCATCTCTCGTTCAGGATGACCAAAGGGCCTCTTCAAGTGGTATTGGTGATGTGCCACAGGCCTCAACACACCGCAGAGCATTATTTGCTGCTGAAAAGCCCTCGGCTCGCCGCAAAAGGAGCCCAACTCCCGAGGCCTCGGCTCCCATTCTTGAAGCTCCCGCAGCCTCCCGCGCCCCACACCGCCGACGCCCAGTCACTTCTTCACCAGAATTGTCTCCTGAAGAGGATGCTGACGACCCCAACATTGCCCCAGATGACCTGACGTCGCCTGAGGAGGAAGAGGAAGAGGAACAGGAAGAGTAAGAGGATGTGCCGACAAATCGAGCGAGAGGGCGAGGTCGTGGACGTGGTCAGCCTGCTGACGCCGCTGCCCCTGGGCCTGGGCCTGGGCGTGGGCGTGCAGGGCGTCCGCGTGGCCAAGGGCGTGTGCCAGGGCGTCCAGGGCGTGTGCCTGCTGCAGCACGACCTCGAGCATCAGCATCCGACCTGTTTGTGTGGACAGATGGAGCTGATTATGAGCCAGATTGTCCTGCCTTTGACGAGGTACAGTGGGTTCTGGGGTGTCACCAGCATATCCCTGTGGCCCAGATGCTACCCCCAGTGAACTTTTCTGTGGCTTCTCTGACAATGAAGTCATGGAATACCTCGTCAAAGAGACAAATCACCACCACGCTATCTGTGCCAACTTTCTTGGGAGGAAGACCAGTGCCAAGATGGTGGCATGGAGAGCTCTCACTGTGGCAGAACTATATGTGTTCTTGGCACTCACAATGCTGATGACTCATATAAGGAAGCACGTTCTGGCTGACTACTGGATCACTGGCGACATCATAACGACTCCATCATTTGGCAAATACATGTCCAGGGACAGGTACTTCGACATCCTCTCCTATCTCCACCTGACAAACAACATGGCAGTCCACCTTCCCGACTCATTATGGAAGATCAGGAAGCTGTATGACATGATACGTCATCGGTTCACCACATACCTGATTCCTTTCCAGAAGATGTGCCTCGACGAGTATCTGGTCCTGTTCCGTGGTAGGCTGCACTTCCGACAGTATATCCCGTCCAAGAGACACCGCTTCGGCATCAAGCTCTTCGTCCTCTGCGACTGCTTGACGGGGTATGTGCTGGACTTTATAGTCTACAGCGGCAAGGCTGGAGAAGTTGTGACTGACCCTCTCATTGGTTTTGGTGGCACTGTAGTGAAGAAGATGATGAAGAGGCACTTCAATAATAACCACATCCTCTACACAGATAATTATTACACGTCGCCTCTCCTGACCAAGTACAGTAGGGTCCCGCATAAAACGTGTTCGCATAAAACGAGTCTCGATTAAAACGACCGACCTAAAATTCGCTTTGTACGAAATATCGTCGCTTTGTATGAAATGTCGTTCGCTTTGTACGAAATATCGTCGCTTTGTATGAAATGTCGTTCGCTTTGTACGAAATATCGTTCGCTTTGTACGAAAATTTTCGCTTACAGTGAACATTGACGATATTGCGCCACCAAAATGCTGTGTTCACATAAAACGAAATCGCATAAAACGCCCTCGTTTATCGACCATAAACTCGTTTTATGTGAGACCCTACTGTACCTCCATGACCGCAAGACCGGAACTGTCGGCACAGTCAAGGGCAAAAGGAAGGGCATGCCAGGCTACCCGACGAAGAAGGCGGACATCTTCCACAAGAAGAGTGGCCCCATCCTCTCCATCCACTGGCATGACCAGCGCAAGGTCAACCTCCTCACCACATGCCACAAGGCCCAGATGGTCGACACAGGGTAGGTGGACCGAACAACCAAGAACCCCGTCCAAAAACCAGCTGCTGTCCTGGATTATAACCTCAACATGCGCCTCGTTGACAAGTTCGACATGCAGATGGGCTTCATCGACTGCCTGCGAACATCTTGCAGGTGGTACAAGAAGTTTATCCTGCATACGGTAGATATGTCGGTCCTCAATGCCTACAACATCTACCGTCTGAGGACTCCAGGAGCCAAGAAGTACAAGTCTCTGCGGAAGTTCCACAAGCAGGTGCTACTTGAGCTCCTGGCTAAACATGCGGGTCCACCAGGCAGGCCAATACAAGGACCAGGCCAGCTTGACAGAACGGGGTGTGCTGATCCCTCAGGAAGTACCAGCTCAGCGCCCTTCCTTTCAAAGCACCAGGTAGTAACGCTAGGAGTCAGAAGAGGTGCCATGTGTGCAGCCACACAACTCGCAGACCCCGCAAACCCACAAAAACCACTTAGGAATGCCTCGAGTGTCAAGTTGGACTGTGTGCTGGCACCTGCTTCAACGACTTCCACACTCTAACATACTTTTGAAGTGGAAGTGACAACAGTGAAAGTGACACTCAAATGTAGGCTAAGAATAATAATATAACTAAGTACTGTATAAGTGAAAAGGACACATAAGTAATAATAAGTGCCTTCAATAACAATATGAACAAGTGAAAGTGACACTAAAATATATATTTCTAACAATAAATAAGTGAAAATGACACTCAATAAGCCTAGGCCAGTCAAAGTGACAGTATAATAATAATAAACTAAGTATAAGTGAAAGAGACACACACAAGTAATAATAAGTGCCTTCATAACAATATGAATAAGTGACAGTGACACTATATATATTATTAGCTTACCTAACAATACATAAAAGGGGAAATGACACTACCAATTATCAAAGTCCAGTGAAAGTGACACTAATAATCATAATAATAATAATAAAACGAAGTAATAAGTGACAGAGACACAAATAAGTTCATATAAATAACTTTATTGAGTGAAAATAACATAATAACTATAATAAATGACAGAATAACCAACAAAACACTACCAAATCGCTTCCCGGCATAATTGCGGGTGGAGCGACGAGTGCAACTGGGCGTCGTAGCCGGGGCCGCGGTTGAGTGTTCGGACGCGCCGAGGTAAATATGCGGCAAAAGTTACCTCCACTTCCATCACCATCACTCCGGAACCAGTTGTTGTTGTTGTTGTTGTTCCCCAAGCCGCCTGGCCGAACAGCCCCAAGGCCCTGAGCAAGGCCAAGGCCACAACCGAGCGCCCCCACAGAACCCTTCCTGCCTACCACAATAAAGCCTGGGTGACCGAAGCCTCTCCATGGCGGGGAGCGGAGGAGGGTGCGGAAACGCCCGGGAAACCAAAGCCCCACCCAGGGTCCTGTGTCCCTCAGCAATTATGAAGAGAAAGTTGAGGGGCAAAGGAAAAATGTGACGCTTTGGCTTCCAATCTTGGTAGATTGGGAGGTCAATCCACGGAAAAGACGCCGTCACTTGAGATCTAGGAAAGACATAAATAAAAGGAACAGTCGGAGTAAGCTATGGGTATGGCAGAGATCGCTCAGTTCTCACTCTGATAGACCAGCCCATCACCAGTCCGGAACCAGTTGAGCTAGAGAGCTCTACTCAACGCCATTCTACGCAGGAAGGTAAGGCGCTCATTTCTATATATGTTTGATTAATGTAGGTAATATATTAAGCGAGATTAGCCTTAGTTTACTTTTGTTGATATTCGACCAGATCGCCCGGATACGAGCTCCGTCATTAGGAGAGCCTGCCCAGGCCAGGAGGGTTAATGCATCTATCTCCCTTATACATATATATAACTATGTCTTATTTGGTCTTTTTTTAATCTATGAATCAATTCTAATAAAATGGAATTGAAAACAATATTACCCTTCTAACACACAAATAATAAAATGAAAAAGAGAGCAAATAAAAATGTCTCCTTTGTCTTTCAGAAACATAAGTCCGTCTCGTATATGTTAGTATTTTATCGCTCGCTCGCCCCTAGCCACTCTCTCTCTATCTATTTATCTCTCTAATGCATCTAACTAACTCCCTTATACATTAACATAACTATGTCTTATTTGGACTTTTTGTAATCTATAAATAATTTCTAATGCGATGGAATTGAAAACAATATTATCCTTCTAGCACACAAATAATAACATGAAAAAGAGTCAATAAAAATGTCTCCTTTGTCTTTTCAGAACCAATTAAGTCCGTCTCATAATAGTTTGTGTTTATCGCTCACTTCCCCTTCTGCAACTCTCTTTCTATCTATCTTGTCTTTTCAGAACCAATTAAGTCCGTCTCATAATAGTTCGTGTTTATCGCTCACTCCCCCTCTGTAATTCTCTCTTTCTATCTATCTATCTCTCTAATGCATCTACGTAACTCCCTTATACATTAACATAACTATGTCTTATTTGGACTTTTTGTAATCTTTGAATCATTTCTAATGCAATGGAATTGAAAACAATATTATCCTTCTAGCACACAAATAATAACATGAAAAAGAGTCAATATAAAAGTCTCCTTTGTCTTTTCAGAACCAATTAAGTCCTCATAATAGTTTGTGTTTATCGCTCACTCCCCCTCTGTAACTCTCTCTTTCTATCTATCTATCTCTCTAATGCATCTACGTAACTCCCTTATACATTAACATAACTATGTCTTATTTGGACTTCTTGTAATCTTTGAATCATTTCTAATGCAATGGAATTGAAAAATATAATATCGGACATTTTCCGAATACTTATATAAAGTCCCACAACGTCAGAGACTGTCGGAACGATGACGGAAATGTCCGAAATACCGAAGTGCATGTCCGAGAGGCCGTAGCCAGTCCGACTAGTACGGGTTTCAGACTTCTAGAGGTCCGAGATGGCGAGGGTTTACTGTATATTCAGGAAAAGTTAACAAGAAGAGTAGGTATCCCAGAACTGATAGGAGACTTGGACAATAAGAATAGAGCAGAAACTGATGAGGAGAAAGCAGAGGTGCTGGGAAAATACTTTGGGGAGGTACTTACAGAGGAGTCAGATGATGCAGTGCCTACTATTCCCATCAAACAGGCACCTGCACTAGAACTAATAGAGTTTTCCCATGCTAGAATTAGGAGTGCTATAGGGAAAATGAACAGAAGTAAGTCCCCGGGACCGGATGGGATACATCCAAGAATCATAAAGGAAGGAGATGAGATGTTAGTAGAACCATTAACATTTTTATTTGAGGTATCTTTTAATACAGGACAAATCCCGATGGACTGGAGAGGCAAACATAACAGCTATTTTTAAGAAGGGAAAGAGAAATGACCCAGGAAACTATAGACCAGTCAGTTTGACAAGTGTTGTGTGTAAACTAATGGAAACTGTAATTAGAGAAGGAATAATGGAACATATGAAATCAAACCAACTTTTCAGTGAGAGACAGTTCGGATTCTTGCCAGGGAGGTAGACGGTATTACAGCTAATTAAGGTGGTAGATGATTGGATGCAAATTCTGGAGGATGGGGATGTTATAGACGTGGTATATTACGATTTTATGAAGGCCTTCGATAAGGTCCCACATAAAAGGCTAATAGAGAAAATTAGAAGCTATAGTATAGGAGAGAAATGTGTGAAATGGTTAGATGCCTTCCTGAAAGATCGGAGACAAAGAGTACTAGTGAATGGAATAGGCTCGGGGTGGAGGGAAGTTACAAGTGGGGTACCTCAGGGGTCTGTGTTGGGACCACTACTGTTCGTTATGTTTATCAACGACTTGCCTGAAGTTATAACTAATGGAAGTGAGATATACCTTTATGGGGATGACACCAAGCTGCATAGAAGAGTGAGGAGTAAGAAAGATGTGGATTTGCTTCAAGGAGATGTGGAGGGAATGAAGGGATGGTCTGAACATTGGTTAATGCCTTTTCATCCAAAAATGCAAGTACATGCGGATTGGGACAAGCAAGACAGACAAGGTGGGATACAGTAGGTATGAAGCGATGGAGGAAGTGAATGCAGAAAAGGATATAGGAGTAGTGATAGACAATAAGTTAAATTTCTCAGAACATTTAGCGGAAAAGATAAATAAAGCCAATAGAACTGTAGGGCTGATAAGGAGGACATTCGTGTCAATGGATGAAGAAATCTTCAGGAATCTCTACACAGCGCTGCTTAGGCCGCACCTGGAATATGCGAACCAGGTGTGGGCTCCATATATGGTAAAGGATATAGAAGCAGTGGAGAAAGTGCAGAGGAGAGCTAGCAAGCTGGTACCAATGTTGAAGAACGCGGACTATGAGCAGAGGTTGAGGACACTGGGACTTCCGACACTGGCATATAGGAGAAAGAGAGGGGATATGATAGAGACTTTTAACAATCCAGCCCCGGCTACGCATTACATAAATATTCCCCGAAATCCGGGGGTTTTGGCCGAAAAACGTCTACGCCTAGGCTACCGTATCTTTGTTATTCTGACTGCTTCTGCATTCCCGCGCATCCCCAAGCGTAGATGTGTTTCGTACCTGTAGAATGGCGTAAAGTAGAGCTCTGTAAGTCAACTGGTTCAGTTGTGATGATGATTTCATTGGAGATAACTTTATGGCAAAAACAGCCACTTTACACTACTTTTCGATACTTAACAATAACATACAGGCACACACGAACAAGCGACGCACTCCTTCTTGTGGCCGGAGATGCGGGGCGTCGGTCCATCCGGCTGTTGTTTACATGCGTCGGACCGACGCCTCGCACACCAAGCTTACAGGCTTTGAGCTCATGGGTCTTTAAGAGCCCTTCCGGGTAGCTCGGGTGTGTTTTTTATGGGCGTTCAAGAGCCCTACCGGGTCTGGAGGGTTAAGATAGTGTCAGGAAAGTATGATGAGGATGTGTGTGAAGGTATCTTCTTGATGCGGGAGGGAACAAGAATGAGAGTAAGAAAATTTACAAGGAAAGAAATAGGCTTGAAAAGGCAAAGAATTCATTTTGTGATAACGGAGGGTTGAGTGTATTATAGGTTTGAGTCCCGGAGAGAAGAAAGAAAACCTAATATTTATTAGTGGCCCCTCCATCCTTGACGATATGCCTATTACTTAATAGCACTCTTTCAAGCCCTTGCGTCAGCTCATTTGAAACTACCGCCACAGGGAGATAAGAGGCCACATCGTAAGGGTACGCTAATTCTCTTACGGAATCGTCCTTATGATTGGGTATTCACTACGAAAAAACTTCGTAAAAAATAAAAAATTAAAATTAACTTAAGAATTGCTATAATCACGCTTCCCAACTTTGTGGATGTCTTCCTGTGCGGATTTTATCCGAGATGCTGATCTGCCCAGCGTCATAACTTTCTTCAATGATATATCAAGATTTAACTTAAAAACAGTGGTGATGGGCTGGTCTATCAGAGTGAGAACTGAGCGATCTCTGCCATACCCATAGCTTACTCTGACTGTTCCTTTTACATATATGTTTTCTAGATCTCAAGGGGTCTCAAGATCTCTTCCGTGGATTGACCTCCTAATCTACCAAGATTGGAAGCCAAAGCGTCATATTTTTCCTTTGCCCCTCAACTTTCTCTTCATAATTGCTGAGGGGCACAGGGCCCTGGGTGAGGCTTTGGTTTCCCGGGCGTTTCTGCACCCTCCTCAGCTCCCCGCCATGGAGTGGCTTCGGTCACTCAGGCTTTATTGTGGTCGGCAGGGAGGGTTCTGTGGGGGCGCTCGGTTATGGCCTTGGCCTTGCTCGGGGCCTTGGGGCTGTTTGGCCAGGCAGCTTGGGGAACAACAACAACAACTTAAAAACATCAACGAATGGGAAGGAGATGGAAGGGAGGGCCTGTATCGTCAATGATTTTGGCGCCACTACTAAATATTAGGTTTTCTTTCTTCCCTCCGGGACTCAAACCTATACAGTAATTTATTAGCGGCCCCTCCATCATTGACGATATACCTGATATCTCAAGACTGGCGGGGGACATCCAAGACTGGAGGGGGACATTCGTGACAATATCCAAAACCACTAACAAATCAACAATAGGTTGAGAAAAAACACCCAAAATATCATTCTAAAATTTATTGTGTACACTCAATCCTCTGTTATCGCGCCTAATTGGTGCCTAATTAGTGCCGCTATAACGAGATCGCGATAATGGAACTTAATACTTATGGGGAAAAATAAGTTTGTTCCCAGGTCCCAACTTTTCACCCCCAGATTTGTCCAAACAGTCACCCAAGTACCTGTACCCATTTCTCCCCTTAAGTTAAATAAGCCTATCTATCTATCTATTGCCTGACGCCGTGATCCCCGAAGGGGTGGCCACGAACGAACCGCCCCCATGCACCTCTGTTCCCAGTCAGTCGACGCCCCTCCCCCCAACCAGCACCGCCCTCGTTCATGTACTTCCTCACTCCATCCTTCCACCTCATATTCGGTCTACATCCAATAAATATATATTGAAAATATTTAAAAATACATATGAGGATATTACTTACCACATAGACTTTATTTGAAAACATAATCATATTTAGCATAGGCCTAGCCTAACCCATCGTCGTTTCCGTGGCTTTCGTCAGGCACGGCACTTGACTTGACTGTGTTTTGATGGTCCGGGGCTTTCAATTCCTACATCATTACCACCAAGCCCACCATCCCTATCACTGAATGCACTAGAGGTCATAATAAACGCGAGAGATAAGAGGTTCAGCTTGAGACGATAGGATGTGTCAGGGGGAGTTGCTGAAATGGATGGAGAGCTATTTAACAGATAGAGAAATGAGGACCAACATTAGAGGAACTTACTCATCGTGGTGGAAAGTTGAGAGTGGTGTGCCACAGGGATCTGTGTTGGCACTCCTTATGTACGTGAATGACCTGCCGATAGGCATAAACTCCTACATGTCAATGTTTGCAGATGACGTAAAAATTATGAGACAAATAATAAATATAAGTAGTTGTGAGGAGCTGCAAGGGAATTTAGATAAAATATACGAATGGAGCACCAAGTGGAAAATGAAATTTCTATATCTATCTATATATATGCTCAGGCCCAATCCCCATTTTGGGGGTAGCCAACTCAAGACAGAGCAAGAACAGGGAAAACACAAAAATAACATAAAACAAAAAATAAACAGATACAAAAAAAACTCTCACACATCCAGGTCACCCAGGAGAAGACCCAGAGACCAGGGTTACCAAGGTCGCTCCAGGACTCCCCCGGCCCTTGACCACCCGGAGAGGTTCCGATCTCGGCAGGCAGACATGCAGCGGAGCCAAAGCCACAAGTCCTCCCACCACACTTCCAGGCACACCCTTCATATTAATCGTCTCCCCGGGCCAGGCGCCTGATGGACTATTATCTAGTCCAACTTGCGCCCGACCCCTTACTCCAAATGAAATTTAATATAAGTAAATGTCATGTGTTAAATATGGGAAGAAGTGTGAATAGACCAAATTGGGAGTACAGGATGGGAGATACAGTAATATAATTAGCAAGGCCGAAAAAGAAAAGGATTTAGGGTTGATTATACAAGATAACTTGTCGCCAGAGAAACATATTAACAAGCTCTTTAGCGGAATGTATGCAATGGCCGGGAATATGAAAGTTGCTCTGAGCTACTTGGATGAGAACATGTTAGCAAAAATTATAAAAAGTATGATTAGACCAAGATTGGAGTATGCAGCAGTGGTGTGGTCCCCGCATCTTAAGAAGCATATTCACAAGTTAGAAAGAATCCAGAGAGCAGTTACTAGATTGGTTTCAAGTCTCAGAGAACTGCCATATGAAGGGAGGCTAGACAAATTAAATCTACCGAGTCTAAAAGAGAGGAGAGAGAGGGGAGACATGATAATGATGTACAAATGCACCCTAGGGCTGGAGAGGCTGGATAGGGAGGATATAATAATTATGAATACAGGAATAACTAGAGGCCACAGCTACAAAGTAAAAAGACCTACCTGCAAGAATGATATCAGGAAGTTTAGATTTCCCTATAGATGTATTGACAAATGGAATAGGTTAAAGGAGGAGGTGGTAGGGGCAAGGAACATCCATATTTTCAAGAAAAAATTGGATGAAAGTAGACTGAGAGACGGGACAACACAAGCTTAGCTCAACTCCTGTAAACTACAATTAGGTAAATACAAATATGCAAGTAAAAGGCGGGTGGACTTAGAGCGTCTGGCTTATGTTGACGACATCAAAGATGGCGGCCGTAAATTGTGCAAGTGACGCTATGATTTCGATAATTTCGGATTCATTGGATTCACTTGTTTGTTTGTGTTTTCTAGTTTGATGTCGAGTCTTTCATTATTATTGCTCTTGTTTTCGGTGTTCCCCCCCCTGGGGGAAAGGGAATAGAATATGCCCCACGTGCCTTCTGCGTGTCGTAAGAGGCGACTAAAGAGGTTGGGTCGGTGGGCTTGCGACCCCCACCCGGAAAAAATACCTAAGCAAAGAAAAACGAACAAAGACCGACTAAGGACATTCCTTCGGACATTCTGAGAATGGCTACATGGAATGTTAGTGGCATGAATGATGGCACAAAAGAGAGAGAGGTTCTGGAAGTGCCAGTGAATGCCAGGCTGGATGTATGTGGAATGACAGAGACCAAATGCAATAGGTTCAGATGTGAGAGAGTGGGAGTGTGGAATGGGTGTGTGTGCTGGAGTGAGTGAAGGAACAGCAAGAGAAAGTGCGTGTTTGTTTGTAAGTAGCAAATGGAAAGAATGTGTAAGAGAGTATGGGTGTGTGGGTTCAAGGATTGTGTGGGTGAGAATGAAAGTAGGAATACAAACGTGGGTGATTGTGTGTGTATGCCCCGACAGAGGATAAACTTGAAAGAAAGAAAGAGGAGTTCTGGATGAATGTGGAGGTGTGCCTGGAGAAGTTTGACAAGAACGAAAGAATATTTCTGACTGGGGATATGAATGGTAAGGTGGGTGATAGGAAAGTTGAGGGAGTGGTGGGAGAGTGGGGGGTACCATCAGAGGTGAATGGGAATGGTAGTGCACTTGTGGACGTATGTGTGGGGAGGAGGTTCTGGATAGCCAACACCTTCTTCCAACACAGAATGATCCACAGGTACACGTGGAAACGGGTGTGGACGATGGAGGATGAGACAGTGGTGGAACGAGTCATTGATTGATTTTGTATGTGTGGATGAACGAATGAAGAAATCTGTGAAGGATGCTAGGGTGTATAGGGGTATTGGAGGGGGTCTGTCTGATCATTATGTAGTGGTAGCTAAGGTTAGGATACAAAAGAAGTGGGTAAGGAGAGCTGGAGGGAGGCGACAAGAGGGTGGAGAGGTTGCAGGAGGAGGAAGTCAGGGAGGAGTACAGGAGAGCAGTGGAAAGACGACTAAGTGGGTTCGACCTGGAAGTTATGGAGGAAGTGGAGGAGATGAGCAAGGTGTTTAAGGATGAGATCTGTGCACTTGTGCAGCACGTGAGTAGGTGTGTGGAGTGAGGAGAAGAGGGAGGGGAGTGAAAGGTACAGCATGGTGGACAGAAGAGGTAAGAATAGCTGTGGAAGAAAAGAAGAAAGCATATAGAGAGTGGTTGGGTAGTAGAAGGAATGAAGATTTCGAGAGACAGAAACGAGCAAGGTACGTGGAGAGTAAGAGAGTGATGAAGAGAGTAGTGAAGGAAAGTAAGAGAAGAGTAGATGAGGAATTTGGAAGGAATCTGAGTGTAAAATGGAGGGAGAGTAAGAAACTGTTCTGGAAAGAAGTAAAGAAAGTTAGGGAAGGTAGCAAGGGAAACAGTAAAGCGGGTATCACACGGGCACTAATCTGGCCAACCAACTGGAATCTGGACAATCTGTTGCCGAGATCGTGTTGCTCCGACGTCAATCAGAGCAACCAACTGTCGTCGGTCGTGAGCGAAAACCGTTGGCCAAGTCGCCAACCTGTAGTCAAATAAATCGGTTAGCATTGCTATTTGCCGATATTATAGGTTTGACTCCTGTAAGGAGATAAAGAAAACCTAATATTTAGTAGTGGCCCCGTAATCATTGACGAACATGCCTATTACATAAGGCATCCTCTTCAAACACTAATCCGCCGTAGTTTGAATTTACCGCGCAGAGCATTTAAAATCTGAGGAGCCTTCATCATGAGCGCACGCGACCTCACTCATGGCTTCAGTCATTATGAATTGGGTTCTCACTACGAAAAAACTTCGTAACAAATAAAAACAAAAACAAAATAAGAATAACTATCCAATAAGCTTTCCATCATATCTTGGATGTACTTGTGTGGATCTTTGACCAGACGCTGATTCAGGCGTCATTCTTCCTTCACTGACATATCAAGTAAGCCAAAATCCTTAATACATCAACGAATGGGAAGGGGATGGTCGGGAGGGCCCCAGTCGTCAATGATTACGGGGCCACTACTAAATATTAGGTTTTCTTTATCTCCTTACAGGAGTCAAACCTATAATTTATTAGTGGCCCCTCCATCATTGACGAACATGCCTGATTTCTAAGACTGGAGGGGGACATTCGTAATCATATCATAACTCTAGAAAAGCAGATAATCAAACAACCACATAGTATTCTTACTTTGAAAATATATTTAAATACGGCGCAGCCCATATATATACAAGAAAGGGGTTCAGGCAGGTGCGTGCTTCAAAGAAGCCTGCTTGACAAAAAAGGGTAACTCTGAAGATTCTGTGAACAGATCTGTAGTTACAAAGGCACCCCACTCAACGAGTGGTGACAAAAATAACAAGTTATAAGTTTACATGTGCACATAATAAACCCCAAAATCATCGTGGAGATAATTTGCAAAAGATCTCCACTGTTTAATACTAAATTGCTTTCACAGCTAAAACTACTATAACAACCCCGTTGTTTTGTACTAACATTGTACTAGCACAATTTCTCGCAGAGAAATTTTCATATCACATTAACCATAAATTGTATCACAGCTCTTACACTCCGGCGGGGTCTAGGGTATACATGGTAAGGAAGGTTTGTCTAGAGCAACTGACAAGTATCTAGTCAAAAATGTATGATTAGACGCCCACAACTGTGTGGACGAAATATCTTCTACTGAAAAATTCTTCAGGAAACGTAAAGAGGCTGCCCATTTGCGTAAATCGTGGGCCCTACCCACAACGCCGGGATTACTCTCTTTAATGACTTCGACCAGAAGAGAAGCTAATCTCCGTTCAGTAAGCGTCTACTCGTACTCGCTACCCATAAAGCACCTTGGGGGTTTAGAGGAGCCACTCTCAAATATTTGGTTAGAGCTTGCACTGGACATAGATTATGATGCACCTTTCCCCTTTTTAACGCCGGCACCGTGAACTCAGAAAACACGTGTACACTGTGCTCATTCTTGGCTACAAATCCCGGGGAAGGTGCAATATGAATACATTCATTAAGTCTACCAAACCTAAGGCAATTAGGTGTGTTGCTCATCGCCGCCAGCTCAGACACTCTGTTCCCGGTGGCCAAAGCCAAAAGGAATACCGCCTTTTTTAAGAGTAATGCAAAATCCGCAGTATTTTGATACAGACGAGAGTGAAGTAAAGACAATGCCTTGTCCAGAGACCAAGTAGGCATGAGCTGACGGGGAGGTGGGCGGAGTTTAAAACATGCCCTCATAAAACCTGTTTCCTCCGCCACCGGTATGGAGAGACCTGTAAGGTCTAAAAAGGGCACTCTAATTGCAGTTAAGTTATTTTTTAAAGTTACCACAGATAAATGTTTCTGCTCAAACAGATAATTTAAATAATTGAAAACTAATGCTACTGAGGGCACAGTCTGTTCTGTTCTAATGATCCAAGAAGTAAAGGCTTGCCAATGTGATTGATGCTGTCGTTTCGTAGACTGAGTATATTGATTTAATAATTTATTGGTCACATCTCTACCGTATGGTGCTAGCCACTTGGCCTCCTGAATGTCCATAATGCAAAAGTCAGCGAGGTCGCTAGGTTGCCAATCGTGTCTAAGTGGAAATACCCGACCGGGAGCGACACCGGGTGCGGGCATCTTTAATTGCTGGTACCACAACTGCGCCGGCCACAGGGCTGCGACTAGCGAGACTAAGCCTCGATAATCTCGTAGTTTGTTCACTACGTGGAACATTAGTGACGCGTCTGGCGGCGGAAACAGATAGATGGAGCTCCATCTGTTCCAGTCTGTTACTAGGGCGTCTGGCCCCCCTGCCGGCGTTTTCGTCCGGCGGGTGAGGTATAGAGGGAGTTTGTGAGTCTCCTCGGACGCAAACAGATCCACTTGTGGATGGGAGAGCTCTGCAATCATTTGGTTGAAAATGGGTTGCTTGAGCTCCCATTCTACTGTCGTGCTCTGTCTGCAGGACAGAGCGTCTGCCCAGACGTTTGCTACGCCTGGGAGATAAGATACGTGAAGATAAATGTCTAGTCTGTTGGCTAGAGTAAAAATCTCTTCCGACACGTTTAGCAACGTCCTTGACCTCGTTGACCCCTGTTTCTGAATACAGTGAACTGCGTTCAGATTGTCCATTCTGAAGGCCACCGACTTACCCCGTAAAGCAGGGCCGTGAGCCTGAAGGAAATACAAGGAGACTAGTAATTCTTTGACATTGATGTGGGAGATTTCTAAGTGGGACCAAAGCCCCTGACCCTGGTGCCCCAGATTTGACTGAAATCCCCAACCTATTGTGCCTGACACATCCGTGTCTACCCATACCGTTGGCGGAGGAGAAGTCCATGACATTATTGAGTGCAACGTTTCCCTCTTCGCCCAGACCGCTAGTAAGGTGTGGATTAATTTCGGGATGGGCCATAACTTTCCCGCCGGTAAGAGTGGGAAATATTTGTTGCCTTCCAATATTAAACGTGTTACTTTCAACCGGCCCAACATAACAGTTAGTTGAATCCAGTTGAGAGCCGACCAGAGACTCCCAGACCCTCCGCGTCGTAGTCAGACTGTGAAGAAACATGAACAGTTTCCTGCGAAACCCGTTGCGATTGTCCACACTCTGACTCAGAGTGAGAGCAGCCGTGTCCCAGACCAGCCCTATCCACTGAATTACTCGTGAGGGAACAAGGTTTGACTTTACCAGATTTACCTTGAACCCTAGAGTTTTGACATGATTTAAAATTATGTTGACATGTTTGATGCATAATTGCTCTGTCTCTGCCACCACCAGCCAGTCGTCTAGGTACCACAACACTCTGATTCCTTGCTTTAACAACGGCATCAGGGCTTGCCGGACTAATTTCGTGAATAATCGAGGTGCCAGGTTCAAACCGAACGGCATCCTTTGAAAAACAAAATTTTGGTGCCTGATCCGTAAGGCCAGAAACCTTTGAAATCTTTTGTTGACCGATACGTGCCAATAGGCGTCTGTCAGGTCTAGGGAACACATCCAACCTCCCGGCGGAAGTGTTAGCCTGATTTGGTGTACTGTTAACATTCGGAATGACTCGTTGTGAATGTGAAGGTTCAGATAAGACAGGTCTACGACCGGTCTCATCTGAACACTATCCCTTTTGGGAACCAAAAATAGCTTGGACGTGAATACAGGGTAATTTGGGGGGACCGGGATGATGACATTCTTGGCAATCATTTCCTGGACCAGTGACTCCACCTCTAAAGAAACAAAATTCGCCGTTGTCGGCTGACGTAAGCGAGGTCGCCGGAGCCACTGCCAAGTGATGCCTTTGCGTGCCACCATCCGTGCCCAAGTGTTTAACGGCCATGCTTGGTGACACGTTCGGAACGACCCAGTTAGCAGACAAGGGTTCGCCGGCTGTACTACCCTCGGATCCGCCGGCCTTAAGATTGGCACCGGGAGTGAGAGAGACTTTAGTTTTTTTATGGTGGTGGAGTTGGTGGTGGTGGACGCTTCGCCGGCTGGCTGGCATTGGCCGAAGATGGGCCCTGACCTGGCTTACTATGGCCGCGTCCTCTCTGACCTGAAAACCTACTCTGTCTATGCCTGTACTGACCTTGAGGGGAGGAGGAGGACTTAGGTGGAAGAAAGGGCTTAGATCCCCCCGGCTGAGCCTTAGCGACTGGCCTGTGTTTGGGGAAGTTAAAGGCAGGTTTCTTAGAAGGGGTGGGACTGTGTTTAAAGGCCTGAGCCATATTAAACACCGTTCGCCACACGTCAGGGGACACTAAAGAGGGAGTGAGCACTGGTGACATGACCACCTGATTCGCAATGCGATCAGGCAGTTTTCGGACTAAGGACATTCTGAGGTCTTGTCTCGCTCGTACCGCCTCAAGCAAGGCGGTGCGGATGTCACCCAAAGATTGGATCGACGACTGAAGAAGCAGTCGCCTGGACAATTCAACCGATCGTCTGGCATCCGCGTCTGCGATTGCCTGAGTGGACCGGAGCAAAGACTTTGCTACCTGTTGAGACACTATGTATTGAGAGAACAGGCGAAAAGCTTTCCCCCTTAGCCTAAATTCTCGGTCTAGGTGAGTTGGAGTAGGGGTAGTGAAAGAGTCTTTTAGCTCACAAAGATTAATTTTAGGGGCAGCTAAGAAAGCAAACAAAGCTGAAGGGACTCCGCCAGCAGAACACACTGGCATGGAGAACCAAGAATGAGTATCTTGAGGGATCTGGTGGGAAGTTTTGGAAGTAAATGTGGTCGCAAAGTTTTGAGCCTCTGTCTCCCATTCCACCCAAGGTCCTGGACCCAACTGCCCCACCTTCAAGACTGGATTAGCTGCTGCGTCTGTGACGGTTTGCAAATCAAGTTCTGGAGTGAGAGCTGACAGAGTCTTAACCCTCTCACCACGGAAGGGCTCTTGAACGCCCATAAAAAAGCATATAACAGGTACCCGGAAGGCCTCTGGAACGCCCAGTGGTTGAAAGCCTGTGAGCTTCGTGTGCGAGGCGTCGGTCCGACGCATGTAAACAACAGCCGGCTGGACCGACGCCCCGCATCTCCGGCCACAAGAAGGAGAGCGTCGCTTGTTCGTGTGTGCCTGTATGTTGTTGTTAAGTATCGAAAAGTGGTGTAAAGTGGCTGTTTTGGCCATAAAGTTATCTCCAATGAAATCATCATCACAGCTCAACCAGTTGACTTAGAGAGCTCTACTTAATGCCATTCTACAGGTAAATAACACAGCTACGCTTGGGGATGCGGGAAGCAGTCTGATTAACGAATATACGGTAGCCTAGCCTAGACGTTTTTCGGCCAAAACACCCGGGTTTCGAGGAATATATATATAATACATAGCCGGGGCTGGAGGGTTAATGTCATTAAACCCATCAAGCTTAGACCAGTCTGAAAACAATTTTGAAGCTGAGGCAGAGGGTAAAGCAGGCTTAGCAGTATAAACAAAATAGTCCTGGTGATAATAACTAGGTATAGCCTTTATATTGACATCTAGTACATTTCCCAAAGTATCCAAGGCCCTTAATTTCTTAGATTTATTGCCCTGGATGACCCACTCACGCGGTACTGGGAGTTCCCCTGACAAGGTAGGTTGGGCGATCTCTGGTTTAGTGGGGGTCAAAAGGACCCATGACTCGTCTGGTCCGTAAAGCAAGGGCATAGCTACCTTTCTGCGAGGCGCTTTGTCTAGAGGGGGTGGATTGACATCCGTTATAACCCTTACATTCGAAGTGGTCAATGCCGCCGTAGCAGGCCTAGTAACCACTGATGGTGACAGAGGGGGAGGGGGAGGGATTTGAGTCAAAGCAATAGAAGTCATCAGAGGCCGTACCGTAGAGCTTGTCGTGGGAGCTCCCAAGTCCACTGTGGGAGTTTCCTGTTGTTGGCCAAACATTTTTAGATAAAGCATTACTAAGTAGCCCATCAATTTCCTGTGCAGTGACAAAATGACTTGATGATGTACTCACTGGTGAATCATTAATATCCTGCGCGGCGTCTAAGCCTGAACCTGACTCTTGCCCTTCCATATCCGATATCATTGAAACCTCGTCTTTATCATCCTGTTCCTCCTGAGAAGATCCCGCCGAAGCTGGGGTACCTTGTTGCCAAGATAAGTCAGGAATAGAGGATGGGATCGCCGCGTCCCGGTGGACGTCAGCCACTATGTGAATAGTTTGAGCCGGAAGTGGGTGGTCAGACCCTGGCCGAGAATATCGCCAAACACCGAGGCCTTGGCCTACACTCCCTTGGGAGTCTGAAACACTCTCAATCACTGAGCCCCCTGAACTCTCCAATTCCAGGGTTAAAATGTTAATGGGTAAATCATCTTTAGGTACAGGCACTATACTGGACCCTTGAGACCGAACACAAACTCTGTCTGGGGTAGAGGTACGATGAGAAGCACTATAAACTGGCGAATGTCGGGAGGCCTTTCTATCATGGGAATCCTTTTTTGAAGATTTATGGCTGCGGTGTGACCGTGAACTACTCTTTGATTTGGAGGATTTATCGCCGTGACCACTGGTGGAACTTTCCGTCTTACTCTTCTTACTCGATGGTGAAGAGGCAAGACTAGGTGGCTGGTGTCTGAGAGGTGACCTAGACCGAGATCTCTCCCGAGACGAGGAGGCTGCCGCCGGGAGTGTAGGCTCTCTTTGACGTTTCGTAGTAGCGCAGAAGACACAGAACCCTGACCAGTCTCCGCCGGCTTACGACTAGTTACTCGAGAGGAACGTTTAGGGGAGGGTGCTCGAAAAGAAGCCTATCCCAAAGAGGGACGTTGTCACATTGAAGTGACTATGAGCCACAATCGTAGTATACGCTGACATCTGTTGCCTAACCTCTCGTAAGGCGACCGCTGCGGTCTTATCATTGTCGCGGAGGACCTTGACACTCAATTGGGAGCAAAAGGAACAGTTGCGCATCACCCACAGACCCCTTGAACGGTCTAGACATTTAACACACTTGATGCAAAGAGTGTGCGCAAAAATAGGGATACCGGCACAGGAAGGGGTAATGCATAAAGCAAAAACTGGGGCAAAGGTAGCCATGACAGAGACTGGTGGGGAAAACTACTGCAGGGTCTGTATTGGTCCGCCGGAGCCCAGCTCTGGAAAAAAGAAAATTTCCAGGAATTAATGCTCATAAGGTTAACCCAACATGTTCGCACACACGTGTTAATAACCCGCCGGGTAACGAGACGTAATGTCACAACGATCACAGCTCGCTACGCGGCGGGATTGTATAAAGATTTCAGAATATCTAAACATGTCTTAAGAAAGTTAAGAATACCCTCTGACATAATATAAAGGACCAGAATGGCGTTTATAGTCTTTCCGGTGGTGACTGTTTCAAGATTCAATTTTGGAAAACATCCCCCCACAAAGACGCCGGCACCTGAATTATTTAGCAGAATAACACAGGGCAGGCTGATACGAGATCTGATTTCTAACGAATTATCACAAAAGATCGCCGTAAGTTTGAAGGCGGCGATACAATAACGTATCTCTCAATTAACTGGTTAACGAAATTGAATTGTAAATTCCTTATTTCCTCCTCCCAGGAGAACCCGCCGGGTGTGAAAAATTTGTGAAAAAGATCTATCTATCTATCTATTGCCTGACGCCGTGATCCCCGAAGGGGTGGCCACGAACGAACCGCCCCCATGCACCTCTGTCCCCAGTCAGTCGACGCCCCTCCCCCCAACCAGCACCGCCTTCGTTCATGTAGTTCCTCACTCCATCCTTCCACCTCATATTCGGTCTACCTCTCCCCTTCTGTCCCTCCACCTCGCTCTCGTACACCCTCTTAGTCATTCTCTCGCTTTCCATACGTTCCATATGGCCGAACCATCTCAAGTTGTTCCTTTTCACACTTTCCAGCACATCTACCTCCACACCACACCTCCTTCTTACTTCCTCATTAGTCTGTCTATCCCTCCATGTAACTCCGCACGCACTCCTTAAGTAATTCATTTCCACTGCTCTCACTCTTGGTCTGAGTCTCTCAACCAACGTCCATGCTTCGCTTCCATAAGTCAGTGTCGGGATTACCACACTGTCATGCAAGGACTTCTTCACTTCCATACTGACCACCCTATTTCTTGTTACTGCTTTTAGCGTTCCTACAACCCTCTTCCCCTGTTGTACCCTCTCCCGCACCTCTTCATCCATAGTCCCATCTTTACTCAACACACTGCCCAGATACTTAAAAGAGTTGACGATCTCCATAGCCTGACCGTTCAGCTTCACCTCACACTCTGTGACTTCACCCCTTTCGAAGACCATAACCTTGCTCTTCCCCGTATTTACCTTCAAATTCCGTTTTTCGCACACTGTTCCAAACTCATTTACCAGACCCTGCGAAAAAGATGTTAACCCTAATTGAACCTTCGATCGCCGTACTGTAAGTGTGAAGGCGGCGATACATATAGTATCACTAAAATGGATCGGTTAACTAACTGAATGACCAAGTCGTTCATCCCACCCTACCAAGGTGCACCCGCCGGGTGAGATGTAAAAACGTTAACCCCATAAGTTCCTGTACCCACTTCTTTGTAAAAGATCGCCGGGGAGGAAAGCCCTCAACAACAGCTAGGTTTTTCCTTTGGTTTATAAAACCGGGTAGAAAAACTTCATAACATATGTCCGCATGAACAATGTTAGATGGGTACAGCCAATCCGCCGGGAATCTTAGGGAGCCTGAAACAGGCACCAACACAGAGACGCAGTCCTGGAGAGCCACAGACATCTCATCGCCGGGGACACAAGCCTGTGTTGAAACCACGCGTGGCCCAACACGGCTCTCGGCCGGGATTTTTCATGGTGTAACCGAGAAAAACCCGCCGGAAAATAACCCACCCCGTTCAGAAACCATCTGAACGCACAGAGGACCCGAGAGAAAGCCAAGCACGACTAGCCTAGGGTCCACACAATAATCCGTGAAATTAGCCAATACACAACTAATCCAGGAAACATACATAGTCCGTGGAATTAGCCAATACACAACTAAACCCGGATACACATGACACATTAGGACATATTTATAAAATAAACAATAACACTTGTACATGTGGCAAAGCTACGAGCGGCTGGCTAGGCCTAAGTAGACGGCATAAAAAATGTTGAAATATAAAAAAAAACACTGGAAATATAACAACAGGAACCACCGCCAACACACCACTGTAGCAAATACTTCCGACAAAGGGAAGACTGACTCGGGACCCAGAAAAAACTTCACTAAGTGAAGAAAAATACGCTGGGAACGTCAGTAAGCAACGCTTACCTCATCAGAAAGATAAAAGGCAGCATAAATAACGCGTAATGAAAGCCGCCTGCATCACAAGCTAACTCAACTGTGAAAAGTTCACATGTCCACAACAGGACCACGAGGGTACATCCGAAATAGATGCCCCAAACACACGACCCAAAATACACTGCACTGCGGGCAACCAGCCCAGGACACTCCTGCTACGCATATCCTAACCTTACTCGATACATCCCGGAGTAAACAAATGAGAAAAAACTCACTAGGGACGCAGCAAATGCGGAACCAGCGGAGCGTGGGGAGACACGTCCGGGCAGGCTGAGCGCAGAGCAGAGAAGGAAGAATGACGCCTGAATCAGCGTCTGGTCAAAGATCCACACAAGTACATCCATGATATGATGGAAAGCTTATTGGATAGTTATTCTTATTTTCTTTTTGTTTTTTATTTTTTACGAAGTTTTTTCGTAGTGAGAACCCAATTCATAATGACTGAAGCCATGAGTGAGGTCACGTGCGCTCATGATGAAGGCTCCTCAGATTTTAAATGCTCTACGCGGTAGATTCAAACTACGGCGGATTAGTGTTTGAAGAGGATGCCTTATGTAATAGGCATGTTCGTCAATGATGGAGGGGCCACTAATAAATATAGTGATATTATATCTGCAGCAGATGTCGTTAAGTGACTTCCTATACAGTATTTTCATGCATAATGCACTGCTTGTTATTAGGCTATAGCCTACTACATGCAGCCTCTCTAGGCTTCACTCGCTGCTGCGTTTCTTTTACACAATACCAGCAGATAAATTTAAATGTATAATTATGACAGTGTTACATTAGTTCATTCATTTGTATGCATACATTTGTTTGACTTAAATAGTGTACGTTGTAATAGTAATTGTATAATATACGTTACAGGATAGATTACCATAAACTGTGATAGGTTTCTCTAGGTTAGTTTGTATTTAATGTAATAGAAATTAAGAAACTAAAACCCACATAGATATTATATAATAGCATTGGGTACAAATTATTCTAGATAAGATGAATATGCATAGCGTTATTCTATTAAAATGTGCAATTAGTAGTCTACCAAACATTTTATCGAAGATTGCACACTGTAACCATCATCTTATAGGCCTATAGTTCATATATGCATTTGTTATGTAGACAGAACCAAGTAATTGTTAGGCTATGTCTTATATATATTTACAATATACCATATATTACATAATAATTATAATGCATTGATATTTTATAAGCATTCCCTATGTAGGGAGTGACTAATATCGCATTATTATTATTCCCTGCCTTTGAGTTATCAGCATGTGTGTTTTCATGTAGTCCCTCTGGTAGACCTATTAACCATAATACGCTCTTGATCGACCAGTAGTAAAAGGATTATTACAAAATAATATAGTTAGGCAGGGTTTTTGCGCAATCAGTTAAACTCCATCAGTAGGCTATGCGAGCCTCTCGCAGAAAAAAAAAGCATGTCTACGTCGCCGAGAACTCTGTTTTGTAATGCCATAGTTATCAATGTATTCAGATTGGTAAATAATGTTAGGAGGTCATTCTAATAAACTAGTTTACTCATCCACGGCCTTGACTATTGAATTATGTACACACCTTATACAATGCAGTACATAGGCTAAGAACCGTAGATGCGCAATTCTTAAATTTTTCAAACTCTGAATACTAACCTCCCGTAAGCAATATTTAACATTTACATTTACATTTTACATTTCCTCTATAATTTCATTAATTAGATATGATTATGTATAGTTATTACAATTACACAAAACAGTATTGCGTGTTTTAAGCAGGTTTTGAAGATAGGAGAACACTGTGTCGTCTGCAGTTGGTTGGTGATAGTATGATGCCGTGTGCTAATTATTACCAACTTCGATCATCCCGATGCAAGTTGGTTGGTCGGATTAGTGCTCGTGTGATACCCGCTTAAGGGTGTGAAAGATAAGAATGGGAGAATGCTAGCCGAGAAGCAAGAGAGAGTCGAAAGATGGAGGGAGTACTTCAATGAGTTGCTAAATGTAAGGAATGAAGAGCCAGTAAACATAGCTGGATATGGTATGGGAGGGAGAAGAAGAGAAGTAGTGGAGGAGGAGGTGGGGATCAGGAGGTCAGAAGTGTGGGAAGCCATGAAAAGAGTGAAGTTGGGGAAAGCACGAGGAACAGATGGAGTGTGTGGGGAAATGTTGAGGTATGGTGGTGAGATAGTGATCGAATGGGTATGGAAAATGTGCAAACTAGCATGGGAGAAGGGGAGTGCACCCAATGACTGGAAGACTGGCATAATAGTCCCCCTATATAAGGGCAAAGGGGAAAGAGGAGCGTGTGGTAACCACCGAGAAATATGTCTTCTAAGCGTAGTAGTGAAGGTATACAGTAGGGTAGTGATTGAGAGAGTGAGAGTGAGAACGGAGAAATGGATAGGCGACGAGCAGGGAGGTTTTAGGAAGGGAAGAGGATGTGTAGATCAGATTTTTACCCTGAATTGTGTTGTGGAGAAATATCTGGAGAAGAAACAAAAGGTGTATGTTGCCTTTATGGACTTGGAGATGACAGACAGACAGAGTGGATAGAGAAGGTTTGTGGAAAGTACTTGGAATATACGGAGTAGATGGCAAGTTGCTGAAAGCAGTGAAGAGCATGTATGAGGGTGCAAAGGCAGCAGTACGTGTGGAGAGTGAGCGGAGCGAGTTCTTTGACCTGAATGTTGGTTTGAAACAGGGGTGTGTGATGTCCCCGTGGTTGTTTACTGTATATATGGATGGAGTCATGAAAGATATACTATCAAGAGCAGTGGATGTTGGTGTATCGCTGAAAAGGGAGGGAATTGAGTGGAAGCTACCTATACTGCTGTTTGCGGATGATACAGTTCTGATGAGTGATAATGAATGGGAGTTGCAGGGTCTGGTAAATAAGTTTGGAACAGTGTGCGAAAAACGGAATTTGAAGGTAAATGCGGGGAAGAGCAAGGTTATGGTCTTCGAAAGGGGTGAAGTCACAGAGTGTGAGGTGAAGCTGAACGGTCAGGCTATGGAGATCGTCAACTCTTTTAAGTATCTGGGCAGTGTGTTGAGTAAAGATGGGGCTATGGATGAAGAAGTGCAGGAGAGGGTACAACAGGGGAAGAGGGTTGTAGGAACGCTGAAAGCAGTAACAAGAAATAGGGTGGTCAGTATGGAAGTGAAGAAGTCCTTGCATGACAGTGTGGTAATCCCGACACTGACTTACGGAAGCGAAGCATGGACGTTGATTGACAGACTCAGACCAAGAGTGAGAGCAGTGGAAATGAATTACTTAAGAAGTGCATGCAGAGTTACATGGAGGGATAGACAGACGAATGAGGAAGTAAGAAGGAGGTGTGGTGTGGAGGTAGATGTGCTGGAAAGGAACAACTTGAGATGGTTCGGCCATATGGAACGTATGGAAAGCGAGAGAATGACTAAGAGGGTGTACGAGAGCGAGGTGGAGGGACAGAGAGGGAGAGGTAGACCGAAGGAGAGGTGGAGGGATGGAATGAGGAAGTATATGAACGAAGGCGGTGCTGGTTGGGGGGAGGGGCGTCGACTGACTGGGGACAGAGGTGCATGGGGGCGGTTCGTTCGTGGCCACCCCTCCGGGGATCACGGCATCGGGCAATAGATAGATAGATAGAAAAAAACATCTGACGTCAAGCCAATCAGCTGCTGAATCACCTCATGCTTGGCGGTGACGTAGACAGGCGGGATTTTCGAGTTTTCCCGTCAAAGAGGGACCGCGATAACGGCTCTAGGACCCATGGTAACAGAATAGTTGGGTTTTTTAGGTACTGTAGACAGGCGGGATTTTCGAGTTTTCCCGTCAAAGAGGGACCGCGATAACGGCTCTAGGACCCGTGGTAACAGAATAGTTGGGTTTTTTAGGTACTGTATGCGCGATAACGGTGAAACGCTATAACCAAACCCGCGATAACGGAGGGTTGAGTGTACAGTACATACAATATTTGGTATAAAAATGGAAAGAAAAGCAGACCGCACACTTCAGAGATAGTCTGCTTGTACATAACCTCACAGGTACATGTAGGTAATGAATATCACTGAGTTCCACATCTGAGATTCACTAAAACATTGTTCATGAATCCTTGACTCTTAGACAAAATAAAGATAATCCTCTGATTCTCACTAGACGTCAGAGTCCTGTAAGGAACAAAAAGTATTTGATTGTTTTTGTCACAAACATTTTATCCTTATAACCAACTTGTACTTATAACTACTGTATATCTTGTACAAATTATTGCGTATATCTCATAGTCACAACTACTATTGATATATTTCACTTAAAATTAAAAAACAATTTGGAACTGTAAAACCAGTTCAATAATATTGAGTACAGTATATCACAGCTTGTATACTCATCACATTATCCGGCGGAGGGGCTGAAGGTCTTAGCTCTCCAGTACTCCCCCCCCCAAGGGGGGGGGGGCCCCCTTGTTTCACTCTTAAAATTATTCTTAATTCTAACAGCACAAAGACCCATCAGACCCGTTGACGTAATGCCACGCAGGTGAGCTTTGGTCTATCTAAGGCAACCGACAGGTAGCGTGTCAAGAATGTATGGTTAGACGCCCATAGGTGCGTGTTAGCAATATCTTCAACTGAAAAGTTTTGTAAGAATCTTAAAGACACTGACCATTTGCGGATGTCATGGGCTCTCCCCACTATGCCGGGGTTACTTTCCCTATTAACCTCTACCAACAGGGATGCTAACTTCCTTTTCGTGACGCGCCTGCCGGTACTATTAACCCAAAGAGCTCCTGGTTGATTAAGCCGGGACACTCTCAATAACTTAACCCTTGGAATCCGGGAGGCCTCATATGACGCAAAATGCGCGGCTAAAAAGTCGCCGATATAATCATCAGAACTCGGCAACCACGCAACATAGCGATGTCATCTCAACGGCTGTCTACAGAGAAGAAAAAGTTCTACAGACAAGAAAAAGTTCTACAATTTGCAATTTTTTTTACTGCTCTAGGTGGTCTCAATCAGTAGCTACTGAATTATGAAGTTTGAAAATACCAAACTTCATATGAGGCCCCCCGGATCCCAAGGGTTAATAAGAGATTGTTCTAGGCATAATATATGATGCGTATCCCCTCGCTTTAGCGCCGGGATCGTAAATACAGAAAAAACATGATCACTATGTTCATTCTTGGCTATAAAAGTGGGTGACAGCGCAATTTGGACATCTACATTGCACCGCCCAAACCTGAGACAATTAGGTTTGTTGCTCATCGCCGCCAGCTCAGACACCCAGTTACCTGTGGCCAAAGCCATAAGAAACACATCCTTCTTTAAGATTGAATAAAAATCTGGAGCGCGATTATACTTTGGAGAATGAAGTAAAAACAAAGCTTTGTCTAGCGACCAGGTAGGCATGAGCTGACGCATGAGCTGGTGGGCGAAGCTTAAAACATGCACTCATGAACCCTTTCTCCTCCGCCTGTGGTATAGATAGACCCGTTAAATTATAAAATGGGATTCTAATTGCTGACAAATGGTTCTTAAGAGTTACTACAGAAAGGCGTTTATGTTCAAATAAGTAGTCAAGGTACAGTACTGTATTTGAAAATTAAAGCTACCGATGCGTCAGTTTGAGCAGTTTCCACTATCCAGGTTGTAAATGATTTCCAAGGTGACTGGTATTGACGCCTGGTAGACAGTGTACCGATTCAGAAATTTATTAGTTACACTCTCTCCGTAAGGAGTTAACAATTTTGCCCTTTGAACGTCCAAAATGCAAAAGTCAGCGAGGTCTTGAGGTTGCTAATTGTCTCCAAGTGGAAGTATGAGATCGGGAGTGACACCAGGTTCTCGCACCACGTCTTCAATTGGTGGTACCACACCTGAGCCGGCCACAGGGGCACGATTATCGAGACTACGCCCCGATAATCTAGTAGTTTGCGAACTACTTGACACATGAGTGAAGCATCTGGAGGAGGAAACAGATAGATGGAATTTCACCTGTTCCAATGCTCCATCAATGCATCTGGACCCCCCGGCGGGTTAGGTAGAAGGAAGTTTGTTGTTTTCCTTGGACGCGAATACGTCCACTTGTGGACAGTATGGCTCTGCAATCATCTCGTTGAAGATGGTTTGCTTGAGAGACCATTCCACTATTGTGCTCTGTCTCCAGGACAGGGCGTCTGCCCAAACGTTGGCTGCACCTGGCAGGTATGATGCGTGAAGATGAATGTTCAGCTTTTCTACCAGAACAAAAATCTCTTCCGACAACTCTAGCAACTTCCAAGACCTCGTTGACCCTTGTTTTTGGATGCATGATACTGCATTCAAATTGTCCATTCGAAAGGCTAGTGATTTCCCTTGCATAGCGTAACCGTGAGCCTGTAGGAAAATTAAGGGGACTAACAACTCTTTCGCATTTATGTGAAAATCTTCGGACTGGGACCAAGGCCGTTGATCCTGATGGCCTAGGCTCGACTGATAACCCCAGCCTATTGTCCCTGAAACATCTGTGTCTACCCATACCGTAGGTGGAGGAGACGTCCACGTCATTATTGAATGCAATCTTTCCTGCCTCGCCCAAACCGATAGTAAGTTGTGGATTAATGTCAGGAATTACCATAACTTCCCCGCCGGCAATAGCGGAAAGTGTTTGTTTCCCTCCAAGATTAACCTCTTTACTTTCAACTGGCCCAACTTTACAGTAAGTTTAATCCAGTTGAGAGAGCCGACCAGAGATTCCCACGTCCTTCTCGTGGTTGTCAGGCTGTGGAGTAAACAACACAATTTCTTTCGAAATCTGTTTTGATTGTCCATACTCTGACTGAGAGTAAGATGTGCTGTGTCTCAGACCAGCCCTATCCACTGAATTACCCTTGTTAGGACAAGGTTTGACTTTGCCAGGTTGACCTTGAACCCCAGGGATTGAACATGATTTAGAATTTGAGTTACATGATTTCGGCATTGACTCTGATTCTGCCACCACTAGCCAGTCGTCTAGGTACCACAACACCTTGATTTCCTGACTTAAAAGTGGTAGTAAAGCTTGTCGGACTAATTTGGTAAATATTCTCGGTGCTAGGTTCAAACCGCTAAAAGACATAAGTCTGATGCTCTATGCTCAAGGCGAGGAATTTTTGGAACCGTTTGTTTACCGGGACATGCCAATAGGCTTCTGTCAGGTCTAAAGAACACATCCAACCTTGCGGCGGAAGTGTTAGCCTGATTTGATTTACAGTGAGCATCCTGAACAATGCGTTGTGAATGTATTGGTTCAGACGAGACAGGTCTACGACCGGTCTCATCTGAACAGTCCCTCTTTGGTACGAGAAAAAGCTTGGACGTATAAACTGGGCAAGTTGGATTGACCGGGACAATGATATGCTTGGTGATCATTTCATGGACCAGTGACTCCACCTCTAAAGAAACAAGATTGATTTAGAGTGGTTGACGTAAATGAGGCCGTCGGAGCCACTGCCAGGTGGCCATTGCGTACCACTGTCCTTGCCCAAGTCCGCCGGGGCCAAGCCCGGTGACACCCCCGAAATGACCCAGTTACTTGACTGGGCTTGTCCGGCGTAACTACACTCGGATCCAACTCGCCCACGATAGGCCCCGGGAGTGAGAGAGTTTGTGATATGTCTAGTTTGTTTAAGGTGGTGGGGTAGGAGTAGACAGCTGGCTAGCCTTGACAGGAGTTGACGCTTGACCTGATTTGTATTTGGGTTGACCCTCGAACCATTTACCTGAGCTTTTTCCCCTGCTTGCTTCTGGCCGGATTGCTTCCCGGCACTGGAGGGGACTTTGAGCTCTGAAAAAACTTAGACTCACTAGGTTGAGCCTTCTGACTGACTTTAGGTTTGGCATAGGGCTTAGCAAATTTGTAATGCTCTTTCCTAGCTGGTGAAGTACCTGGCCTAGCTACATCTACCAAATTAAACACTGTTTGCCAAGTACAGTATTATGGCAAACTACGGTTTTGACAACCCGTAAGGGAAGGAAGGAAAAACTAATATTTATTAGTGGCTCCTGGAGTCAATGACGTAAGAGCCTATGATAATATGGCCTCGTTCCGGGCTCCTCAGAGCCCGGGTTAACCTCGATCACGACGGTCGAGAACCAAGATCATCTTAGGGGGTACCCCTTAATCATTCCTAAGGTACGTCATTGGGACGGAGCCACTGAAAAGTAGAAAATAAAAAGAGAAGAATTAACACAGTTTGAACACCGCGCCTACGCGCATTCTGATCTTCCTCTGTTTCCCATACCCTGCCCACTATTTCCACCTCTCAGGTGCGTTCTCTAATGTATATATCAAGTTGAGCATGTGTATGGGATGGGGATGGTGGAAGGGCAATTGTCGTCATTGACTCCAGGAGCCACCAATAAATATTAGTTTTTCCTTCCTTCCCTTACGGGTTGTCAAAACCGTAATTTATTGGTGGCTCCTTACGTCAATGACGTAAGAGCCTAGAATATCACGACCGGTGGAGGGACCTTCATATGCTCATCAAGCTAAAAAACAAGAATCTATAGTATTAGGAAGACCAAAAACAAAAACTGTGACATGTGTTTAAATATAAGAGTATAGCAGTAAGAAAAAGATGTATAAGGCAGGTACCATTAACCCTTCGTTCCCGGAAGGGCTCTTGAACGCCCATAAAAAAGCATACCAGAGCTGCCCGGAAGGGCTCTTTAACACCCAGTGGTTGAAAGCCTGTGAGCTTGGTGTGCGAGGCGTCGATCCGACGCATGTAAACAACAGCCAGCTGGACCGACGCCCCGCATCTCCGGCCACAAGAAGGAGAGCGTCGCTTGTTCGTGTGTGCCTGTATGTTGTTGTTAAGTATCGAAAAGTAGTGTAAAGTGGCTGTTTTTGCCATAAAGTTATCTCCAATGAAATCATCATCACAACTGAACCAGTTGACTTAGAGAGCTCTACTTAACGCCATTCTACAGGTAAGAAACACAGCTACGCTTGGGGATGCGCGGGAATGCGGAAGCAGTCAGAATAACAAAGATACGGTAGCCTAGGCTAGACGTTTTTCGGCCAAAACACCCGGATTTCGGGGAATATATATATATAATACATAGCCGGGGCTGGAGGGTTAAAGAAGCCTTATCTCAGAAAAACAGAACTACTGAGGTGTGAATACTGGTAATCGTATATCACAAAATTAAAATTAAAATAAAGTTATACATTGCAATAACGTAAAGGTCTTGCTATGTAACAGATCTAGTGCAGTAATAGCACTCCTGCTATCCATTTCGGATTGTGTGTCCTGCCACTTGTCATGGAACTTAACACGCCCCCTCCTTTTTCATTTAATGTGGATGGTAGGACACACCTTCTATTACCTTACAACACTGGTAATAAAAGCATTGAACAAATATATCCATCTACTTTTTGGCCTCAGTGGGCATGTTCCAGCCACAAAGCTATGCTTGGTAATTTGGGTCTTCTTCAGATGTACTGACAAGCATATAGCTAGGAACGTCTTGCTAGAGGACCAAAGACCCGTCTGGGTTGTATCCTCCACTGAAAAACCAATGGGGAAAAACCAATGGGGAAAACTAATGGTAGTGGCCCATATGTGCATATCGTGGGTTTATGCAATCAACTGAGGCTCAGCTTCCTTAATTTATATCTGCAATAAAGGATGCTAACACTTTCTTTCCTAACCTTATTGAACCTTCTGGATAAAACCACAATTGTGCCTTATTCCCAGGAATAACGGACTTAGAGTAGGTATATAGTGCCTAAACATGGCATAGAGCATGGAGTATCTTTGCTCTTTTCAAGGCAGGAATAAAGAAAGGTGTAAGGATATGTTCCTGGTGCTCATTTTTTGCGATGAATCTGGTGCAGTAACCGTATGTACAGAATCATTATTAGGGGCAAAACATAGACAGTTAGTAGACTTTGCCATGGCTGTCAATTCTGAGACCCTATGGCCGGTAGTCAGGGTCGTCAGAGATACACACTTTTTAAGTTTCTTGTCTATATTTGGTCTCACAGAATAAGACCTAGACTGTGACAAAGTTAGGTCCTTCGAGATTGACCAATGAGGAAGCAAATGACGATTTGGGGCTCTGAGCTTAAAACAAGCCTTCATAAAACCCTGTTCGTCTTTCTGGAGTAAAGATAAACCAGTAAGCGTAAAGAAGGGTATATTTTATGCCGATACGTGGTTTATAAGTGTGTTCACTGTTAGTTTTTTAAAATCAATTAAGTAATTTAGGTGCTTCAACAACAAAGCAACCGATGGAGACTGCTGGGTTAACTCTGCGCTCTAAGTTGTAAATTGTTCCCAGTGTTTACTATACTGTCCTAACCCTCTGTTCCCGGAAGGGCTCTTGAACGCCCATAAAAAAGCATACACGAGCTACCCGGAAGGGCTCTTAAACACCCATGAGGTCAAAGCCTGTGAGCTTGGTGTGCGAGGCGTCGGTCCGACGCATGTAAACAACAGCCGGCTGGACCGACGCCCCGCATCTCCGGCCACAAGAAGGAGAGCGTCGCTTGTTCGTGTGTGCCTGTATGTTGTTGTTAAGTATCGAAAAGTAGTGTAAAGTGGCTGTTTTTGCCATAAAGTTATCTCCAATGAAATCATCATCACAACTCAACCAGTTGACTTAGAGAGCTCTACTTAACGCCATTCTACAGGTAAATAACACAGCTACGCTTGGGGATGCGTGGGAATGCGAGAAGTAGTCAGAATAACAAATATACGGTAGCCTAGCCTAGACGTTTTTCGGCCAAAACACCCGGTTTCGGGGAATATTTATGTAATGCGTAGCCGGGGCTGGAGGGTTAAAGTGGAAGCTGTGTACTGTATTGACTTGTGAGCGTATCCGTGACTTCCTTGTCGTAGGACGGTAGCCACTTGGATTTGAGAATGTCCACATAGCAAATTTGAGCGAGGTCTGCAGGTTTCCAATTTCTTTCAAGTGGAAATAGGACAGGGGGAGTTGCAGAGGTTTGTTATACCACTGATTAAGTTGAGTGTGTCACACCTTAGTAGGCCACATTGGAGCAACCAGCAACCACTTGGTCCTGGAAACAACCTGAGGTGTGAATGAGTCTCACATCATAAATCTATGTCCACCTGTTCCAATTCACTGTGAGGGCATCTGGGCCCCCTTCTCGTGTTATGTGATTCCGAGATATGAAAGACTGGATCTTCGTTGAATTACGAGATGCAAAACAGATCGGTTTGAGGAGAAAATGGCAGACTTAAGTGGTTGAATGCCTTTTGTTTGCCCATTCCGCTGAGGTAATCTTTCCTTTGAACAGAGCATCCGCCCCCAGATTGGAGCCAGACCCCTGGTAGATCTGTTGCATGGATTATTGTGGAATGTGTTTTGGGCTAGAAAGAATATATTTTCCCGAGAGATCCTGGAGAAACCTGGACCGGGTGGGGACCTGTTTCTTCCAGAAAATTACAGTGGTCATGTTGTCCATCCGGAATGCAATTGACCTGAAGGTCAATGACATCGCATGCACTCTGGGAAAAAACGTGGAACTGCTAGTTCTTGGGCATTGATATGACACTGACTTAATGTTGTCCATTTTCCGTGATTCTGATGACCTTCCGTCGACTGATAGCCCCATGCTATCAGACTCCAGGCGTCTTTGTCCACCCATCGAGTGGGAGGTGGATCTGAGCAATGTGTCACGGATTCCCTTTGCCTGAGATTTTACCTACAACGATGTAGGAGTGAGATTTGATTTCTCTAAATTTACTCTGAGAATTCAACTTTGCCACATTTGCATGACTCTCAAGGCTTGTGCTTGGCAATGGAATGACCGCGGAATCATCCAATTCTTTAGGTAAAATGGTATTTTCACACCGTCCTTGAGTAGAGGGAGAAGAGTTTGTTTCACTTATCTTGGTGAAACAACTGGGAGCTATGTTCAAGCTGAAAAACATTCTGATGAACATTACCGCTTTGTTTCAGAATGGGATAGCTAGGAACTTTTGGTTCCTCTTTGCTATTGGGATGTGCCAGTAGGAGTCTTTTAGATCTAGAGTAATTACCCAGACCTTTTGTTGTAGAACTAGCCTTACTTGGGAGATAGTACACATCCTGAACCTCATATTGTGAATTGATTTGTTGAGGAGGGACATGTCTATCGCATGCCTTAGTTGTAGCCTGTCCCTTTTTTTTTGTGGGGGCCCCCCCCCACGAGGGGGGTTGACGAGAAACATGCGGGATAGAAAACTGGTATGCCTTCTGGTACATATGTCACAACATTGTCTGCCAACATTTGGTTTATTACTATTTCTAACTCTAGAGATAGTTGAACATTGTTGGACTGAGCTCTGGGGAGGGGTTTTACTAACCCGAACCATGTAAGGACCTTCTATACTACCCTCTTTCGCCGAAGATCTCTGAGGCCAATAAAGGAAATCTTTCCTGAACTGGCCTGTCTAATGTAGGACCAGTTCTCTGTTGATGGACTCCAGAAAATTTAGTTTCTTGTACTTTGGGCAGGTTGGTGAGGGATGGAGGGTTGATGGTGACCAAGTGGTCTCTGGTGTTTGGTGTTGGTGCATCCCAGCCTATGGACTGGTAGAGTCCTCTGTTTGATGAGTTACCCCTACGAGCCTGAGATGTTTGTGGAGAAAGCTTAGGAGAGGGAAATTGGACTCTAACTTTTCCACGCTGTGATTGAGAACGAGAGTGGAACTGTCTAGGGTGTTTCAGCTTGTTTGCAGAGACTGCCTAAAATGCAGTTATCTCAGGTCTTAGCAACAGAGCATGAACCTCATTCCAGGTCGTTTTGGGTAATCAATCTACATGTGAACAGAGGTGAAAGGAGAACTCGAGTAGCAATATCTTTGGGCATATTCTTGGGCAATTTGATGCGCAGATCCTGTCTAGCTCTAGCTGCCTTAAAAATAGCAATATTGACATCCTTAGAGGTCATCAGGGAATTAACACGTGAAGTTCTTCTGATAAAATGAAGTGCAGACCTGGAGTTTGTTCAGGGATAGAATCTGCTACTTGCCTCATGGCTTGTGCACGTTCTTGCTGTGTGATAAAATTTGACAGCAACCTATGGGCTCTTTTGATGCAGTCTAAAGTCATTGTTAATCAGTGCAGGGGTAGGTGTATTAATCATGGGGTCACTAGCTGGTTTACAAACTCTTTTTGGAGATCTGAGATATTCCCAGAACTCCTGGGGAATAGAGTCAGAGTTCTATACATACATAGTGGCAAATTGGTGATACTCCAATGGGAGTTTATGGGGGGGGGGGGGGGGGGCCATCACCCCAAGAACAAGGCCAATTTATCTGCCTCAGTCACCCATTAAGCCCATGGACCATAACTTAGAGGGGGTGCCTCCGAAATAGGAGTTTTTGTTCTCAAACATATTTTGTGGAGCTACCTACGGACTTTGAGAGATTAGAAAGATTTAATGGCGTTATGTCCATCCGCCTTATTCACATCAGACCATGGTTTGAAGCGCTTACCCGAAGGCACTGTGGGTGTCTGTGTGTAAGTAAAGTACTTAGCATCCAGAGATGGGAAAGGTTTTATGATTACGTCCAGCAATCGGCCTTGTGCATCTTTTGTATGTAGATGCCTAAGCTCGTCCGTTTTAATAATCCACTCATTTGGTATTGGCACCAAGTCTGAATGACCTGTGTCAGCATTAGTAGGTGCTATCCTGGTAATTGTTTCCAGTATCGATATTCACCAATTAGTAGAGGGGGAGGCTTCTTGAACATTTCATGAGCAGGTTGTTTAGGCTGGACAGGTAAATGAGACAGTGGAACTGTGTCTGGTATGGCATGTTGTAACATGAGTGGAGCAAGAGACCTACTTGGAGATCTCGGATAGCCTTATCTAAAGACGTAAATTTCTGTTCCATTTTGTCTGTCAACTCATGCATAGATTTAAGAAAATACCTGAAGTTCACCAAACAAGCCACCAGGCGGGCTCTGAGTAGGGACTATATCAGGAAACTCTTCTTCACTTTGTTCTAATGGAGAACCATGGTACTCATTCTCACTCCAACCCTCCTCAGTATGGTTACTGGTTTCCAAATCATAACACCCTACCATAGCATTGCTTATGACCAAAGGTTCTGGGGTATCTTTAGGAAGCACTTTTTTCCTGTTTTGCCCCAACCGTACTGTAACCAAAATGTCTGGAGTTGCCAGAGAAGGATCTAAACGAACAGGTAAGTCCGTAGAAGGCTGAACAGGTGATTAGTGTACGGGTTTATGTACTTCAGCTTCCATATTCACCTGAATCAGTTTGGGGTGAATTAATGTGGGTGGAGCAAGCAACTGGGTTTAATCAGATTGCTGTTCAATAGTATCAGCTAACTGTACTAGGGAAAGTGGAGGGGGACTGACACCCTCATAACTTGGATCAGTCAAGGAAGTAGATGAGATGGGTAATTTTATGTATTTTGATATAACAGGGTTAGCTGGGTGACTGACCACATTAGACAATGTCAACAGTCTGGGGATGTGTGGTGTAGAATGCAAGATTTTTAAATCATGACTGCGAGTCGAGTCGGGGAAGTTTGGTACTTAGCAGGTGGTCTTTTAGTTTGAGATTTGCTCACTTTCTTCTGTTTATTTACTGGAAGACTTTGAGCTGGTCGACCTATAGAATTGTAATAGAGTTTGGTAATAGAGTTGTTAACATGTGGAATGCACTGCCCAGAACAGTAATTAGCTCAGAAACAGTTGAAAGCTTTAAGCATAAGTTGGATTTCCATATGGGTGATATGGGCTGGGTGTGAATGGGAGCTGCTTCATGTGGGCCGCATGGCCATATGCGGTTTCCCGCGATCTTATGACCTTATGTTGTTATGTAATTGGGGTTGGGTGTGACAGGGATCTGCCTTGTGTGGGCCGATCGGCTTTTTCCAGACTCCCATTTTCTTATGTTCTTATCTATCTATCTATCTATTGCCTGACGCCGTGATCCCCGAAGGGGTGGCCACGAACGAACCGCCCCCATGCACCTCTGTCCCCAGTCAGTCGACGCCCCTCCCCCCAACCAGCACCGCCTTCGTTCATGTACTTCCTCACTCCATCCTTCCACCTCTCATTCGGTCTACCTCTCCCTCTCTGTCCCTCCACCTCGCTCTAGTACACCCTCTTAGTCATTCTCTCGCTTTCCATACGTTCCATATGGCCGAACCATCTCAAGTTGTTCCTTTTGACACTTTCCAGCACATCTACCTCCACACCACACCTCCTTACTTCCTCATTAGTCTGTCTATCCCTCCATGTAACTCCGCACGCACTCCTTAAGTAATTCATGTTCTATGTCTTTTTCTGCTAGATCCAGACATTTTCTTGTCAGGAGATGGGGAGGAGCTAGGGGTTATAGAAAAGGATATTTCTAAAAAGCTTACATACTATACCTCCGGTTTAGTTTAAAGTACCTGAAATGTAAAACTTTACCGAACCCCACACAGATAATAACACTTGTTTGCATGTGACCGAGGGTATAAATGGTTTTTGGGTCATGGTTATTAACAAAAATATGATTAGTGACTTAGTCACTTAGCCGGTGAACCGGAAAACGTTTAGTGTTTTGTAAAAAATTAACTCGCCTCAAATTATAGGGTTTTTAGCCGAGCGAGGGGAACAACAGGTGAGAGGATGCTAAGGTCCACCACAGTTCCCAACCTGGAACACTGTTCGCATCCTCTCTTGGTTATCACTTGGCCAGAAGAGATCGTTCTAATCGTTGAAAAGATTCTTCTGTGGTAAAGCTGCAGCTTGCCTGAGCCCGTGAAAAATACTAAGGAGTCAATATTGCATAGTGGGAATAATACCGGAGTTATTAGGTCTACTTAAATTTGGCAAAAATAGGAACTATCCTTGTATCGTTTATTTTAAATAAACTATAGTTGCCGCTTATGTAAGAAATAGCCTAGTGAATTCTTACCCGGTATCACTGGATATAATTACTAGTTGTTTTTTTTTTTTTTTTTTTTTTTTAGGTATAGCCGAAGCTCCAGTCTTACATATCTCGGAATCACATAACACGAGAAGGGGGCCCAGATGCCCTCACAGTGAATTGGAACAGGTGGACATAGATTTATGATGTGAGAATCATTCATCACCTCAGGTTGTTTCCAGGACCAAGTGGTTGCTGGTTGCTCCAATGTGGCCTACTAAGGTGTGACACACTCAACTTAATCAGTGGTATAACAAACCTCTGCAACTCCCCCTGTCCTATTTCCACTTGAAAGAAATTGGAAACCTGCAGACCTCGCTCAAATTTGCTATGTGGACATTCTCAAATCCAAGTGGCTACCGTCCTACGACAAGGAAGTCACGGATACGCTCACAAGTCAATACAGTACACAGCTTCCACTTTAACCCTCCAGCCCCGGCTACGCATTACATAAATATTCCCCGAAACCCGGGTGTTTTGGCCGAAAAACGTCTAGGCTAGGCTACCGTATATTTGTTATTCTGACTACTTCTCGCATTCCCACGCATCCCCTAGCGTAGCTGTGTTATTTACCTGTAGAATGGCGTTAAGTAGAGCTCTCTAAGTCAACTGGTTGAGTTGTGATGATGATTTCATTGGAGATAACTTTATGGCAAAAACAGCCACTTTACACTACTTTTCGATACTTAACAACAACATACAGGCACACACGAACAAGCGACGCTCTCCTTCTTGTGGCCGGAGATGCAGGGCGTCAGTCCAGCCGGCTGTTGTTTACATGCGTCGGACCGACGCCTCGCACACCAAGCTCACAGGCTTTGACCTCATGGGTGTTTAAGAGCCCTTCCGGGTAGCTCGTGTATGCTTTTTTATGGGCGTTCAAGAGCCCTTCCGGGAACAGAGGGTTAAGACAGTATAGTAAACACTGGGAACAATTTACAACTTAGAGCGCAGTTAACCCAGCAGTCTCCATCGGTTGCTTTGTTGTTGAAGCACCTAAATTACTTAATTAATTTTAAAAAACTAACAGTGAACACACTTATAAACCACGTATCGGCATAAAATATACCCTTCTTTACGCTTACTGGTTTATCTTTACTCCAGAAAGACGAACAGGGTTTTATGAAGGCTTGTTTTAAGCTCAGAGCCCCAAATCGTCATTTGCTTCCTCATTGGTCAATCTCGAAGGACCTAACTTTGTCACAGTCTAGGTCTTATTCTGTGAGACCAAATATAGACAAGAAACTTAAAAAGTGTGTATCTCTGATGACCCTGACTACCGGCCATAGGGTCTCAGAATTGACAGCCATGGCAAAGTCTACTAACTGTCTATGTTTTGCCCCTAATAATGATTCTGTACATACGGTTACTGCACCAGATTCATCGCAAAAAATGAGCACCAGGAACATATCCTTACACCTTTCTTTATTCCTGCCTTGAAAAGAGCAAAGATACTCCATGCTCTATGCCATGTTTAGGCACTATATACCTACTCTAAGTCCGTTATTCCTAGGAATAAGGCACAATTGTGGTTTTATCCAGAAGGTTCAATAAGGTTAGGAAAGAAAGTGTTAGCATCCTTTATTGCAGATATAAATTAAGGAAGCTGAGCCTCAGTTGATTGCATAAACCCACGATATGCACATATGGGCCACTACCATTAGTTTTCCCCATTGGTTTTTCCCCATTGGTTTTTCAGTGGAGGATACAACCCAGACGGGTCTTTGGTCCTCTAGCAAGACGTTCCTAGCTATATGCTTGTCAGTACATCTGAAGAAGACCCAAATTACCAAGCATAGCTTTGTGGCTGGAACATGCCCACTGAGGCCAAAAAGTAGATGGATATATTTGTTCAATGCTTTTATTACCAGTGTTGTAAGGTAATAGAAGGTGTGTCCTACCATCCACATTAAATGAAAAAGGAGGGGGCGTGTTAAGTTCCATGACAAGTGGCAGGACACACAATCCGAAATGGATAGCAGGAGTGCTATTACTGCACTAGATCTGTTACATAGCAAGACCTTTACGTTATTGCAATGTATAACTTTATTTTAATTTTAATTTTGTGATATATGATTACCAGTATTCACACCTCAGTAGTTCTGTTTTTCTGAGATAAGGCTTCTTTAACCCTCCAGCCCCGGCTATGTATTATATATATATATTCCCCGAAATCCGGGTGTTTTGGCCGAAAAACGTCTAGCCTAGGCTACCGTATCTTTGTTATTCTGACTGCTTCCGAATTCCCGCGCATCCCCAAGCGTAGCTGTGTTTCTTACTTGTAGAATGGCGTTAAGTAGAGCTCTCTAAGTCAACTGGTTCAGTTGTGATGATGATTTCATTGGAGATAACTTTATGGCAAAAACAGCCACTTTACACTACTTTTCGATACTTAACAACAACATACAGGCACACACGAACAAGCGACGCTCTCCTTCTTGTGGCCGGAGATGCGGGGCGTCGGTCCAGCTGGCTGTTGTTTACATGCGTCGGATCGACGCCTCGCACACCAAGCTCACAGGCTTTCAACCACTGGGTGTTAAAGAGCCCTTCCGGGCAGCTCTGGTATGCTTTTTTATGGGCGTTCAAGAGCCCTTCCGGGAACGAAGGGTTAATGGTACCTGCCTTATACATCTTTTTCTTACTGCTATACTCTTATATTTAAACACATGTCACAGTTTTTGTTTTTGGTCTTCCTAATACTATAGATTCTTGTTTTTTAGCTTGATGAGCATATGAAGGTCCCTCCACCGGTCGTGATATTCTAGGCTCTTACGTCATTGACGTAAGGAGCCACCAATAAATTACGGTTTTGACAACCCGTAAGGGAAGGAAGGAAAAACTAATATTTATTGGTGGCTCCTGGAGTCAATGACGACAATTGCCCTTCCACCATCCCCATCCCATACACATGCTCAACTTGATATATACATTAGAGAACGCACCTGAGAGGTGGAAATAGTGGGCAGGGTATGGGAAACAGAGGAAGATCAGAATGCGCGTAGGCGCGGTGTTCAAACTGTGTTAATTCTTCTCTTTTTATTTTCTACTTTTCAGTGGCTCCGTCCCAATGACGTACCTTAGGAATGATTAAGGGGTACCCCCTAAGATGATCTTGGTTCTCGACCGTCGTGATCGAGGTTAACCCGGGCTCTGAGGAGCCCGGAACGAGGCCATATTATCATAGGCTCTTACGTCATTGACTCCAGGAGCCACTAATAAATATTAGTTTTTCCTTCCTTCCCTTACGGGTTGTCAAAACCGTAGTTTGCCATAATACTGTACTTGGCAAACAGTGTTTAATTTGGTAGATGTAGCTAGGCCAGGTACTTCACCAGCTAGGAAAGAGCATTACAAATTTGCTAAGCCCTATGCCAAACCTAAAGTCAGTCAGAAGGCTCAACCTAGTGAGTCTAAGTTTTTTCAGAGCTCAAAGTCCCCTCCAGTGCCGGGAAGCAATCCGGCCAGAAGCAAGCAGGGGAAAAGCTCAGGTAAATGGTTCGAGGGTCAACCCAAATACAAATCAGGTCAAGCGTCAACTCCTGTCAAGGCTAGCCAGCTGTCTACTCCTACCCCACCACCTTAAACAAACTAGACATATCACAAACTCTCTCACTCCCGGGGCCTATCGTGGGCGAGTTGGATCCGAGTGTAGTTACGCCGGACAAGCCCAGTCAAGTAACTGGGTCATTTCGGGGGTGTCACCGGGCTTGGCCCCGGCGGACTTGGGCAAGGACAGTGGTACGCAATGGCCACCTGGCAGTGGCTCCGACGGCCTCATTTACGTCAACCACTCTAAATCAATCTTGTTTCTTTAGAGGTGGAGTCACTGGTCCATGAAATGATCACCAAGCATATCATTGTCCCGGTCAATCCAACTTGCCCAGTTTATACGTCCAAGCTTTTTCTCGTACCAAAGAGGGACTGTTCAGATGAGACCGGTCGTAGACCTGTCTCGTCTGAACCAATACATTCACAACGCATTGTTCAGGATGCTCACTGTAAATCAAATCAGGCTAACACTTCCGCCGCAAGGTTGGATGTGTTCTTTAGACCTGACAGAAGCCTATTGGCATGTCCCGGTAAACAAACGGTTCCAAAAATTCCTCGCCTTGAGCATAGAGCATCAGACTTATGTCTTTTAGCGGTTTGAACCTAGCACCGAGAATATTTACCAAATTAGTCCGACAAGCTTTACTACCACTTTTAAGTCAGGAAATCAAGGTGTTGTGGTACCTAGAAGACTGGCTAGTGGTGGCAGAATCAGAGTCAATGCCGAAATCATGTAACTCAAATTCTAAATCATGTTCAATCCCTGGGGTTCAAGGTCAACCTGGCAAAGTCAAACCTTGTCCTAACAAGGGTAATTCAGTGGATAGGGCTGGTCTGAGACACAGCACATCTTACTCTCAGTCAGAGTATGGACAATCAAAACAGATTTCGAAAGAAATTGTGTTGTTTACTCCACAGCCTGACAACCACGAGAAGGACGTGGGAATCTCTGGTCGGCTCTCTCAACTGGATTCAACTTACTGTAAAGTTGGGCCAGTTGAAAGTAAAGAGGTTAATCTTGGAGGGAAACAAACACTTTCCGCTATTGCCGGCGGGGAAGTTATGGTAATTCCCGACATTAATCCACAACTTACTATCGGTTTGGGCGAGGCAGGAAAGATTGCATTCAATAATGACGTGGACGTCTCCTCCACCTACGGTATGGGTAGACACAGATGTTTCAGGGACAATAGGCTGGGGTTATCAGTCGAGCCTAGGCCATCAGGATCAAGGGCCTTGGTCCCAGTCCGAAGATTTTCACATAAATGCGAAAGAGTTGTTAGTCCCCTTAATTTTCCTACAGGCTCACGGTTACGCTATGCAAGGGAAATCACTAGCCTTTCGAATGGACAATTTGAATGCAGTATCATGCATCCAAAAACAAGGGTCAACGAGGTCTTGGAAGTTGCTAGAGTTGTCGGAAGAGATTTTTGTTCTGGTAGAAAAGCTGAACATTCATCTTCACGCATCATACCTGCCAGGCGCAGCCAACGTTTGGGCTGTCTTGGAGACAGAGCACAATAGTGGAATGGTCTCTCAAGCAAACCATCTTCAACGAGATGATTGCAGAGCCATACTGTCCACAAGTGCACTTATTCGTGTCCAAGGAAAACAACAAACTTCCTTTCTACCTAACCCGCCGGGGGGTCCAGACGCATTGATGGAGGATTGGAACAGGTGAAATTCCATCTATCTGTTTCCTCCTCCAGATGCTTCACTCATGTGTCAAGTAGTTCGCAAACTACTAGATTATCGGGGCGTAGTCTCGATAATCGCGCCCCTGTGGCCGGCTCAGGTGTGGTACCACCAATTGAAGACGTGGTGCGAGAACCCGGTGTCACTCCCGATCTCATACTTCCACTTGGAGACAATTAGCAACCTCAAGACCTCGCTGACTTTTGCATTTTGGACGTTCAAAGGGCAAAATGGTTAACTCCTTACGGAGAGAGTGTAACTAATAAATTTCTGAATCGGTACACTATGTCTACCAGGCGTCAATACCAGTCACCTTGGAAATCATTTACAACCTGGATAGTGGAAACGGCTCAAACTGACGCATCGGTAGCTTTAATTTTCAAATACAGTACTGTACCTTGACTACTTATTTGAACATAAACGCCTTTCTGTAGTAACTCTTAAGAACCATTTGTCAGCAATTAGAATCCCATTTTATAATATAACGGGTCTATCTATACCACAGGCGGAGGAGAAAGGGTTCATGAGTGCATGTTTTAAGCTTCGCCCACCAGCTCATGCGTCAGCTCATGCCTACCTGGTCGCTAGACAAAGCTTTGTTTTTACTTCATTCTCCAAAGTATAATCGCGCTCCAGATTTTTATTCAATCTTAAAGAAGGATGTGTTTCTTATGGCTTTGGCCACAGGTAACTGGGTGTCTGAGCTGGCGGCGATGAGCAACAAACCTAATTGTCTCAGGTTTGGGCGGTGCAATGTAGATGTCCAAATTGCGCTGTCACCCACTTTTATAGCCAAGAATGAACATAGTGATCATGTTTTTTCTGTATTTACGATCCCGGCGCTAAAGCGAGGGGATACGCATCATATATTATGCCTAGAACAATCTCTTATTAACCCTTGGGATCCGGGGGGCCTCATATGAAGTTTGGTATTTTCAAACTTCATAATTCAGTAGCTACTGATTGAGACCACCTAGAGCAGTAAAAAAAATTGCAAATTGTAGAACTTTTTCTTGTCTGTAGAACTTTTTCTTCTCTGTAGACTGCCGTTGACATGACATCGCTCATATGCTCCATTATTCCTTCTCTAATTACCGTTTCCATTAGTTTACACACAACACTTGTCAAACTGACTGGTCTATAATTTCCTGGGTCATTTCTTTTTCCCTTCTTAAATATAGCTGTTATGTTCGCCTCTCTCCAGTCCATCGGGATTTGTCCTGTATTAAACGATACCTCAAATAACATTTTTAATGGCTCAACTAACATCTCACCTCCTTCCTTTATGATTCTTGGATGTATCCCATCCGGTCCCGGGGACTTACTTCTGTTCATTTTTTCTATAGCCCTTCTTATTCTAGCATGGGAAAACTCTATTAGTTCTAGTGCCGGTGCCTGTTTGATGGCAATAGTAGGCACTGCATCATCCGACTCCACTGTTAGTACCTCCCCAAAGAATTTCCCCAGCACCTCTGCTTTCTCCTTATCAGTTTCTGCTCTATTCCTATCATCCAATTCTCCTATCAGTTCTGGGATACCTATACTCTTCTTGTTAACTTTTCCTGAATGTACTTCCAGAATATTTTTGGATTATCCTTCACGTATTTTGCAATCTCTCTCTCCCTCTCCTTCACCCCCCTCCTTGTCTCCCACCTTATTTAATTGTTTATTTGTCTACGTTCCAAATCCACTTCTTTAGCTTCTATACTTGACCCCCTGTTCTTTTTTAACACTTAGTCTATCCCACAAACGTTTCTTTCTACTTATCAATGTCCAAAGCTTTCTTTTCATTGGTAATTCTGGGTTCGTTCCTTTCCTCAATTTTGTTTTATCCTTATATTCCCTTACTGGTACACATTTGGATATAGCATTCTCCAGTTTGACTCTAATCTTCCTCCACATTCCTTCAGCGTCTTCACCGTTCAAGTATTCCCCCCAGTCAATGTCCAAATACCATCTCAGCAGCTCATAATCTGCTCTATCATACATGTATTATTTTTTTATTTTTTTTTTTTTTTTTTAAAGAGACAATGAACGGAGGAAGGAAAAACACAGATAAAACAAAAAGGTCCATGTGCCTAAAGGCATCCTCCATTCATAAAATGTTTGTAACAACTGGATTTAAACATTTGTAGATTGTAAGTTTGTGGAAAGCAATTCGAGGGAAGTGAATTCCAAAGAGTAGTAGCTCTGGGGATAAATGAATTCTGATAAGCAGAAGTTCTGCATTGTGGAGGAGAAAGTGTAAATTCATGGGCGCTCTCAGCTGCCCTAGTTCTACGGGGAAAGATGTGGAGAGGCGGCACAATTGAAGCAAGTTCCTCGGAACAATTGCTGTGAAAATATCTGTAGAATAATGCAAGGGATGCAACGTTTCTTCGTATGGATAATGTAGGAAGGTCCTGTGTGATTGCAGGGTTATTGATTAATCTAATAGCTTTATTTTGAATTTTGTCCAACTGCCTCAATGCAACCACTCCACTTCCACCCCACAGAGGTGAACAGTAATCCATCTGAGAACGCACATGACTTTTATATATCACGGCCAACTGCTCGTCAGTGAAGAATTCTCGAACTCTGTACAGGAGTCCCAGTTTTTTAGAGGCATTCTTAGCAATGCTTCTAACATAATGTGTCCAGCTCAAGTTAGTAGTTAATGTTACACCGAGAATGTCAATACTAGGGGAAGTGGGAATATTTACATAATTAAAAAATATATAGGAGTCAGTGAGATTCTGTCGGTTAGAAAATTGAATGTACTTGGTTTTCTGTGCATTAAAGGAAACTAGATTCTTTTGTCCCCATCCATTAATTCTAGAAAGGTCCTGGTTCAGAGAAATTGCAGTGTTTATTTTTGAATTTATAAGATCGGGTTGGGTGAAAGAATTGGTAAATGTGAAGGAACTGTGGAGTGTTGAGTCATCTGCGTAGGAATGTATTGGATTATTAGTGGTAGATATGAGATAATTGATATGAATGAGGAACAGAATTGGGGCCAAAACTGATCCCTGGGGAACACCAGCATTTATTGAGTGAAATTGAGAATAAAGGCTTCTATTATCCCTCTCTGTTTTAATATTGCAACTAAAACTTATACAGGCATGGTCACTACGACCTATAGGGCTATCCACATTGACATGTTCCACTATATCCTCCTCATTGCTAAAAATCAAATCAAGTACACTCCCCTGCATCCCATCTCTATATCTTGTCATCTCTGTAATATGTTGCGTTAAAAAACAATCTCTCACTTTCTCTATAAACTTGTTTTCCAGGCTACAGTGTCCCGCTGGAGTAGTACAATTTGCCCAGTTGATCCTTGGCAAATTGAAATCTCCAATCAAAATTTTATATTTGTTCTCTCTATTATCTATTTTCTCCATTGCTTTCAGTAGGTTATCATCCTCTTCCCTACTATTATTGGGGCTTCTATATATAGAGGCAATTAGAATTGACCCTCTTGCACATTTTACTTCAATACACAAATACTCACAATACTGCTGTCTCATATCCACCTCATTTACCTTGAGCTCTTTTCTTACATAAATAAACAGTCCTCTTCCAACCTCTGCTCTAATAACATGCCTCTCATATAACTCAAAACCCTCCAAACTATACTCCACCAGTTCCCTTTCAATTCTAGCATTTTTTGGTCTTACTTCCTGTAAGGCTATGACATCAGGTTTTTCCTCTTCATCCTTCAACCTACATATCAGTTCTCTTTTCTTGTCCTGGGTAAACACATCAACATTGCTAAACATAATCCTTAATCTTTCTACCATTCCTTCAGCAGCTACATCATCCCGCTCCTCCTGTCCGTGCCCTACTCCCCCCCTCACACTACCGGTACTGGGTCTGCAGCTTCTTCTTCTCCCGTCTCTCCCCGAGACGCTTCCACCCTGCTCTCCACCTCTGCCACAACTTGTATCACATTCTCTTCCCTCCCAGATCTCATTCTCCCTTCTATTCGTATAAACCACTTCTTCAATTTCCCGTCCCTCACTCTCCAGAAAAACTTCTTCTTATCCTCCTCACCTAACTTTCCATTTTCCTCATCAGCCTTTTCCTGTAGTTCCTTTATTTGTTTTCTTTGTTCTATGCTCAAATCCCTCTTCAATCTTAATGTTTCAGTTCTTCATTTGTGTTTAGTCTCCAACTAAAATTTGTCACTGTCTCTGCCACTGCCCTGGTTTTAAATTGTACCCTTATAGGTCTCATCTCCCCCCTTCTATATCTACCTATCCTACTGACTTCCTCCACCTGCCCATCCCATCCACATCCATCTACATCAACAGCTTTTATGACCTCCTTCACTTTCTCCATATCTCTCACTTTTCTCACTCCATTATCATTCATATGAGCCTCTATATCTCCATGCATTATTACACCTCTATCCCTGTCCATGGCCTCCCTCACGACACTCTCCTTGCTCTTCATGACACCTACGACTGCACTCTCAAAACCTTTTTTGGTCTTATTCATTTCCTCCTTTTGTTCTTTCATAATTTCCTCCAAATCCTTAACTTTCTGTTCACCTACCACCGTCCATGCAGTTGACTCCTTCACTTCCTTGAATCGTCCTTCGTATTCCTTCAGCTGCTCCTTTAATGCCATATTCTCTGCTCCCAATTCCTCTACCTTTTTTAGTACCATCTCTAGGTTATTATTAACTTCCGAAATAGGCCTACATTCGCTTCCTTCACTAAGCCTATTCCTTGCCCCACCCGACGCACCACATAGTTCGCACAACACCTTGATTTTCTCACCAATGTCCCCCTTCCACTTCTCCGTATCACTCTTCCACTTTTCCAAATCCTTCACAATATTAATAATCTCTTCTACCTTCTTATCTGTGCTCCTAAACCCACGAAACCGTTCTAACCTTTCTTCCATCTCCGAAATTCCCGCCGTTCCGTCAGCCATGTTTGTTTACAATCACTACAACTCCAGCTGACCCGTTGATTACACTACTCTTTTCACAATATATATCACCCCTCCACCACACCAATTTATCTTCCAAACACTTCACTAGTCCTTCCTCTCCTCGCTCGCTTAGTATGTATTCGAAATTCCGTGATATTTAATCGTGCCCATGATAATATGCCGGAGCCTCAAAAAATGCGTCCGCCTCCCACCATCACCTCGACCGGTCTACAAATCTATAGTATAGTTTTGGCTCGTTTTTGCACTTCTCTACAATATTTCTTTCATATTTATATTGTTCCTCGCGTCGTATCTTTACGTATTAATTTCTTTTCTCCTTGTACTTATTCCAGTTATTTTCACTATGTCTCTTCCGTGCTATATTCCAGGCTCGGTTTCTTCTATCCTGTGCCTTACTACATCTTACAGTATATTGAACCATTCTTTTTCCTTCTTTACCCCTGGTTGGAACCTTGGGACATATTTATGTATCCCTTCTTCATATACTTTCAAGAAAAGTCTATATTTGTCTTGAACCATTTCCAGGCTTTCTAGTTCCTTCCAATTTATACTTTGGAAATAATGTTTCAATGATTTAAAATCAGTTTTAGCATAGTTGTGTCTATTTATTTTATGTCCTTCATTTCTCTCCTCATTTTTCCCCAAATCCATCTTCATTTCTAAAATCTTGTGATCACTTTTTCCCAAGGGACAACGATAATTTATCTTTTAAACGTCATGCGGATCACTGGTGAAGACTAGGTCTAGCCTGGATGGTTCATCCATCCCTCTGATTCGTGTGTTTTCTCTATAACATGTTTTCTGTTACTAGATTCAGTAATTTACTGCCCCAAGATTTATTATTATTTCCCGCATCTAGCCCTTCCCAATTGACTTCCTTACAGTTGAAATCTCCTGTTAATATTAATTTATTTCTCCTATTAAAAAGTATTTTTAATGCATCTAGAGATTCCGTGATTAGTTGATCATATTCTTCCCGCTTCCATGCTCTAGTTTGTGGTGGTATATAAGCCACTGCTATATCAGCTGCTTTGTTGTCCTTGTCTTTTATTGTCACTGCTATAATTTCTGATCTATTATTGCCTAGGTTAATCTCACTTGCTTCTATATTTTTGTCAGTCATTATTAACACTCCACCCCCCACTTTTCCTTCTCTATCTTTTCTCCAAACATTGTACCCTTCCCATCCCATCACTCCCAATTCAGTACCACCTCTCAACTTTGTTTCTGCTAAGCACAATTATGTGGTTTATATTTCTCAATATAGTCATTCAATTCTAATTTCTTAGACAGCAAGCCATCCACATTACTATACATCAGCTTCATCTCCCCCTTTCTTACACCTTTCTTTTTTTCTCTTTCCCAAATATTCCCAGACTCTACTCACCCCCCCGCTTCCACTCCACCTTCTCTCCCTTGCTCCCCTGTGCTCTCCTCCTTCCCTGTTTCTCTCACTTGTTCCTGGATTACACCAGTCTCTCCCTCCTGTCCTTCGGTACTGGTACTCGCTTCCTCTGTCTGACCGTTCGTCCTGAAGTTCTCTGTTTGTCCTTCCGTCTTCCTCTGTGGTCCTTTGATGAACCATTTCTTCTTCTTCATTCCTACCAGTCGCCAATTAAAAAAATCCACTTCTTGGTCTGTTCTTTTGGCATTCAATTCCTTCACCTCTTCCCTCAAACTTTTCATTTTGTTTCTTTCATCTAAGTCCATGTCTTTTTCGATGTAAATATGCTTCAGACAATCCCTATCTTTCAACCTCCATTTATTCTTCATGATTTCCTCTACTATTCCTACTGTGCTAAACTGCACTTACATTGGCCTAGACTCTTGTTTATATTTTCCAATTCTATGCATGTCTTCGATTTAATTCTCCCATTCTCTCACACCCTCGTCCACTACCTGTAGAATCTCCCTCACTCGGTTTCTCTCTATCCTACTTCTCTCCTCTTTGTTTACATTGTGTTTCTCCTTATCTCCTCTTATCACAATACATTTTTTTCTTCCAGCAGTCTCCCTCACTAGATTTTCCATCTGTCTATTTACCTTAACTACATCCTTTTCAAAGTTACCTCCCTGCCTAATATATCTTTAATTTTTCCTTTACTATCTCCGAAAATTTCAAATTCCTTACCTCCTCGTTCTTTTCAAATTCATCCTTCTTTAATTTAACATCCTTCATATCTTTCTTCGTCCTGTCCATATCTTCCTGCATTTCGTTAATACAGACCCTTAACCCATCAGACCCGGTTGGGCTCTGAGGCACCCATAACAAACTAGAGCCAGGAACGCGGAAGGGCTCTGAGGCACCGGCAGCTTGAAAGCCTGTAAGCTTGTTTTGAAAGGCGTCCGTCCGACGCATGAAAACAACAGCCGGTTGGACCGACGCCGCACATCTCCGACCACAAGAAGGAGAGGCGTCGCTTGTTTGTGTGTGCCTGTATGTTATTGTTAAGTAGTGAAAAGTAGTGAAAAGTGGCTGATATCCCCACAAGGTTCTCTCCACGGAAATCGTCATCACAACTGAACCAGTTGACTTAGAGAGCTCTACTCAACGCCATTCTACAGGTACGAAACACATCTACGCTTGGGGGACATGCGGAAATGTGGAAGCAGTCAAAATAACAAAGATACGGTAGCCTAGGCGTAGACGTTTTTCGGCCAAAACCCCCGGGTTTTGGGGAAATTATAGAATACAATAGCCGGGGCTGGAGGGTTAATACTACAGTTTCTTACAGTTTCTTACAGTTTCTTACAGTAGATCCTCTGGAAAAAGGCAAACTAGGCCTGTGTATCCAGCTCAGTACCAGTACTTGCACTGCTGCGGTCATTCACGGTGTTGGCGGCAGCAAACGCAACATATTTACTATTCTGTATTTTTGCTTTATAATCAAACTTCAAATCTTGTCTTCCCCATGCTTTATCAAGATTACTTTCAAACTCCTTTATTGATTCGGAATCGACTACATACTGGGGCAGTGCGTTCCACTCATTTACCACTATCAAAAAATGAGTTTTTTGCCTTTTCAAGCCTATTTCTTTCTTTGTAAATTTTCTTAGTGTCCTCTCATTCTTGTTCCCTCCCGCATCAAGAAGATACCTTCACACACATCCTCATCAGACTTTCCTGACACTATCTTATAAGTCTCTATCATATCCCCTCTCTTTCTCCTATATGCCAGTGTCGGAAGCCCGTGTCCCCAACCTCTGCTCATAGCCCGCGTTCTTCAACGTTGGTACTAGCTTGCTAGCTCTCCTCTGCTTCTATATCCTTTACAATATATGGAGCCCACACCTGGTTCGCATATTCCAGGTGCGGCCTAACCAGCGCTGTATAGAGATTCCTGAATATTTCTTCGTTAAGTGACACAAATGTCCTCCTTATCAGCCCTACAATTCTATTGGCTTTGTTTATCTTTTCCGCTAAATGTTCTGAGAAATTTAACTTATTGTCTATCACTACTCCTATATCCTTTTCTGCATTCACTTCCTCCATCGCTTCATACATACTGTATCCTACCTTGTCTATCTTGCTTGTCCCAATCCGCATGTACTGTACTTGCATTTTTTTGGATGAAAAGGCATTAACCAATGCTCAGACCATCCCTTCATGCCCTCCACATCTCCTTGAAGCAAACTCACATCTTCCTTACTCCTCACTCTTCTATACAGCTTAGTGTCATCCGCATACAGGTATACCTCACTTCCATTAGTTATAACTTCAGGTAAGTCGTTGATAAATATAACGAACAGTAGTGGTCCCAACACAGATCCCTGAGGTACCCCACTTTTAATTTCCCTCCATTTTGCATCCAATCATCTACCACCTTAATTAGCTGTGGTACCGTCGACCTCCCCGGCAAGAATCCGAACTGTCTCCCACTGAAAAGTTGGTTTGATTTCATATGCTCCATTATTCCTTCTCTAATTACCATTTCCATTAGTTTACACACAACACTTGTCAAACTGACTGGTCTATAATTTCCTGAGTCATTTCTCTTTCCCTTCTTAACCCCTTATTGGCGGCGCTCCACTTAAGTCGTGCACCAATTTGCAGCAAGTTAGGAGCATTATTAAGGCTTTTAAAGGGTTAAAATCGAGTGCAAATGGCCGGGAGCGCAGCGGGCCAGACAGCCGACTCCCAGGGCTTACCGCCGCCCATTAACTCATGTTCCCTGTGTTCTCGAGAGGCCGGCAGTGTAGCCAGTAGTGAGCATAGCTGGGAAAAATATACCGCTATACACTAAACTCCCATGTTCGTGGCACCACTGCAAGAGAACCACGAGTGCTACGTAGCTCGTTCTGGTCTCATTTTGAAGCTTTTAGCGCCTAGTTTTTTGCTGAATACATTTTTGTTCATGCAGATACTTGATTGATCATTCAGGAGGGCCTGAATATGCCCAAATGAGCCCAAAACACCCCGCTAGACAAGGGTTAAATATAGCTGTTATGTTCGCCTCTCTCCAGTCCATCGGGATTTGTCCTGTATTAAACGATACCTCAAATAACATTTTCAATGGCTCTACTAACATCTCACCTCCTTCCTTTATGATTCTTGGGTGTATCCCATCCGGTCCCGGGGAGTTACTTCTGTTCATTTTTTCTATAGCCCTTCTTATTCTAGCATGGGAAAACTCTATTAGGTCCAGTGCCGGTGCCTGTTTGATGGGAATAGTAGGCACTGCATCATCCGACTCCACTGTTAGTAACCCCCCAAAGTATTTCCCCAGCACCTCTGCTTTCTCCTTATCAGTCTCCGCTCTACTCCCATCATCCAACCCCCCTACCAGCTCTGTGATCCCTACTCTTCTTGTTAACTTTTCCTGAATGTACGTAGTTTTTATCTTTCAGAATACTAATTTGGTTTGCCATCCGTTTTTCTCTTTGTTCACAGTCTAAGCTTTTTGTCTCCTGTTCCTCTAACTTCCGTTTCTAGTTTATTCAACCTTGCCGCAAATGCAGATATTGCTGCTCCCTCCTCTGAGAACCCTGAAATATCAAATACATCAAGATGATCACGATCATAAGGGTCTCTGTTGGTTAGCACCCTGCTTGGAGGCAGGCTAAGCCGGTTCCTCCCACCGCTGGCCATGCTGCCAGCTGGTCTTTGTTTACACCTGTTCGGCTCCAAAAGTTTCGGCGGGAATATCCATTACTTTTTATTTCTATTTTTCCGATTTAAATTAAATGCAACTCTCACCTTTTTTACACAAGGGAGTATATTCACTAATTGTATTTAAATGATAATTATTAAACAAAAGGACAACACATATGAACGCTACAAAATACTAAACCACCAAACAGGCGCTGGCTAAATCAGCTGGTCGCACGCACGTCCACCCTCCACCACGGTCTGACGGTGTGTGGAGGCAAACTGCTGTGCTTCTGTCTCCCAGTCTACCCACGGACCAGTGCCCACCTGTCCCATCTGCAGGACTGGGTTGCCGGACTGATCGTTAACCGGAACTGTATCCAATTCCGGCGTAAGTAAAGCTAGAGCTTTGACGTCATTCAAGCCGTCGACCTTTGACCAGTCCGCATAAAGATGTATTTATCTAATTGTATTTGCCTAATTGTAGTTTACAGGAGTTGAGCTAAGCTCGTGTTGTCTCGTCTCTCAGTCTACTTTCATCCAATTTTTTCTTGAAAATATGGATGGAAGGATGGAGTGAGGAAGTATATGAACGAAGGCGGTGCTGGTTGGGGGGAGAGGCGTCGATTGACTGGGGACAGAGGTGCATGGGGGCGGTTCGTTCGTGGCCACCCCTTCGGGGATCACGGCGTCGGGCAATAGATAGATAGATAGAGATGGATGTTCCTTGCCCCTACCACCTCCTCTTCCAGCCTATTCCATTTGTCAATACATCTATAGGGGAAGCTAAACTTCCTGATATCGTTCTTGCAGGTAGGTCTATTTACTTTGTAGCTGTGGCCTCTAGTTATTCCTGTATCCATAATTAATATATCCTCCCTATCCAGCCTCTCCAGCCCTTGGGTGCATTTGTACATCATTATCATGTCTCCCCTCTCTCTCCTTTCTTTTAGACTCTGTAGATTTAATTTTTCTAGCCTCCCTTCATATGGCAGTTCTCTGAGACTTGGAACCAATCTAGTAACTGCTCTCTGGATTCTTTCTAACTTGTGAATATGCTTCTTAAGATGCGGGGACCACACCACTGCTGCATACTCCAATCTTGGTCTAATCATACTTTTTATAATTTTCGCTAACATGTTCTCATCCAAGTAGTTCAGAGCAACTTTCATTTTCCCGGCCATTGCATACATTCCGCTAAAGAGCTTGTTAATGTGTTTCTCTGGCAACAAGCTATCTTGTATAATCAACCCTAAATCCTTTTCTTTTTCGGCCTTGCTAATTATATTATCTCCCATCCTGTACTCCCAATTTGGTCTATTCACACTTCTTCCCATATTTAACACATGACATTTACTTATATTAAATTTCATTTTCCACTTGGTGCTCCATTCGTATATTTTATCTAAATCCCCTTGCAGCTCCTCACAACTACTTATATTTGTTATTTGTCTCATAATTTTTACGTCATCTGCAAACATTGACATGTAGGAGTTTATGCCTATCGGCAGGTTATTCACGTACATAAAGAACATAAGAGGCGCCAACACAGATCACTGTGGCACACCACTCTCAACTTTCCGCCACGATGAGTAAGTTCCTCTAATGTTGGTCCTCATTTCTCTATCTGTTAAATAGCTCTCCATCCATTTCAGCAAACTCCCCCTGACAAATCCTATCGTCTCTAGCTTAGATAGCAATCTCTTATGTGGTACCTTATCGAATGCTTTGGAAAGGTCTAAGTAGACGCAGTCCACCCATCCGCCTCTTTCTTGCAGTACATCTATCACCCTACTGTAGTAACATAACAGACTGGTAACACAAGATGTCCCTTCTCTGAATCCAAATTGCTTTGGCGTTATTATCTTCTTTCTCTCGAACATTTTCATCCATCTCTTCCTAATTAGCTTTTCACAAATCTTGCATACAATACTAGTAAGTGAAACTGGTCTATAGTTTAGAGGGTCCTCAGGGTTTCCATTCTTGTATATCAGAATGATATTAGCTCTTTTCCATTCAACAGGAACCTGTCCTTTATCTAAGGAAGCTTGAATTACGTCCCTCAGTGGCTCCACTAATTGCTCTGCACACTCCTTTAACACCTTATTGGCGGGCTAGGCGGTCTATTTGACCGTACCGCCCAGCATTTTTTTTTTACCCTAAATAGGGTTGTTTCCGTGCTCATTTTCATGCCTAAATAAGACCCAGAGCGTAAAACAAGTATCTATCCCTGAAAGGGAGTAAACAGAGCTTTCCAATGACACCCGAACATCCTTGTACGACCACTGGTTCTCTTGCAACGATCGTGCAACACGAGTGCAAAAACCCTAAAATAAGGTAATTTCCGTACATAATTCCCTGTGTAGCGAGTGAGAAGGAGTGAGAGGAGAAGGGTGGCATACAGTTCAGTAGGTCCACAGTGGTCGTGGGGAGCGGTCATAAGGTTACTACGCTCGTCCCACCGCTCAGCTCTCTCTCTCAGCAACATTACGTGCTGAAAATGGCGCTCGACAGCTGTCGTGCACCGCCACATAGTCCAAATTTATTTCACTCGACATATGTTGCGCGCCGCCAGTTAAGGGTTAAAACCCAGGCAGACACTTCATCCGGTCCCATAGCTTTCCTTACTTCAAGTCCTCTCATCGCAGATAACAGCTCATCTCTAGTTATTTCAATCTTGCTAAGACCACTCTCCAGTACTACTGCCTGTGGTTCGTCAAAACTTTCCTCTCTAGTAAAAACCGACCCCAATTTGTTATTCATTACCTCGCACATGTCCGATACATTTTCATACATCCTAGCATCTACTCTTAATTTAGTAAGTTGTTTCTTTACCTTCAACTTACGGTTTATATATTTATAAAACAATTTAGGGTCACTTTCACATTTATTTACTATGTTCTTCTCATAGTTCATTTTAACTTGCCTAATTATGTTAACATACCTATTCCTCTCCTGTTTATATTCATTCCGATTACTCTCAGTGTTCCTTCTTCTTAATCTAGCCCAAGCTGCATCACGCCTACCCAAAGCTCTTTTGCATTTCAAATTATACCATTCTTTCTGCTTAGTAAAATTCCCAGTTTTATACCTTGGGACAAACAGATTGGTTCCTTCTCTATAAATTTCGAGGAATCTACTATATTTACCTTGTACATCTTGTTCCTTCAAAATAAGATCCCAATCTACTCTCTCTAAATATCTTTTCAAGGATACATAATCAGCTTTACTATAATTTAGTCTGTCATTTATATAGCTATTGTCTAATCTATTGGCATTACTCGAGATCAACTTCCATTTCAGTAATAGGTGATCACTTTTGCCTACAGGACATACTGTAGATAGTTTATATCACTAATTTTGTGAGGATCTTTTGTAAAAATCAGATCGAGTTTAGATGGTTCGTAATTACCCCTCATTCTAGTATTCTCCTTCACATGTTGTGCAAGTACATTTTCCGTAACCAACTCTAATAGCCGACTTCCCCAAGATCTCTGATTTGGCCCTGCATCTCCCGATTCCCAATCAACCTCACTACAGTTGAAATCTCCTACCAAGATCAATCTATTCTTCCTTAAAAGCAATCTTCTCAACGACTGAATCATATCCTCGACCATCTCCTCAAACTCCAACTCCCTTCATGCTCTGGTCTTTGGTGGCATGTAAGCTACTGCTATGTCTAGCTTTTTTCCTTCTATATCATGAGTTCAACTGCCATTATTTCTGCCTTGTCATTATTTAACTCCACGTGCTTTGCTGTGCAGAGGCAGAGGAGGCAGGTGGGAGAGCTGGTGTGGAGGTGTAAACAAAATAATCATAGGTATATACACTTGGTATGGCTTTGACAGACACACCTAAAATATTACCAGCAATCCTTAGCCCTTAATTTCCTGTTCTTATTCATCTGACTAGTCCACTCACTTGGTACCGGGAGCTCACCCGAGATTGTCTGTTGCGCACTGGAGGGATTCTGAGCAGTAACGGTAACCCATGACAAATCTGGCCCATAAAGAAGTGGCATAGGGCCTTTCTTGATAGGGGTCTTTTCCAATGGTGGAGGAATGACATCTGTGATAACCCTTACATTAGTTGTAGTTAAAGTAGATGTGACAGGAATATTACTAGCACAAGTAAGAGGGGACGGTAAGTTAGTTGGAGCAGTAACCTTGGCTAACTCCAAGGGTCTTGCAACAGACATCGTCGGTGGAGCTTCCGATACGTTCGGTGGAGCCTTCGGTGACGTCGCTGGATTCCGAAAATGTTGCAAAAAGTTATGTAAAATCTTCTGTAAATCGTCTTTTGTCACATACTCTTTCCGTGACTCTTTAGACGTTGCCGAGTCAACCTCTGACACACTAGCTAAGCTTTCGGGTTGGGCAAATGGTAAGGGTTCTACTTCCTCCTGCCCTTCTTTTAACACTTCCATTTCTTCCGGGTGTTGCTGTACCTCGGATAATAATTGTTGTTCAAAACCTTCCCACGGTAAGTCCGGTACGGAGGAAGGTACCGGGTCGTGATGTGTAATGTTAACATTCTCACCTTGCTTTGCCCTCGCCGGGTATTCACTTTGTCTACCCGTTTGCACTGGCTCTGGATGTCTCCAAACACTATGATCGTCTGGGGCTACCCTGGCCTTTGATCTATGGCTCACACTCGCACAGTAACGGTCACCCGCCGGGTAACCCCCATATTGTTCCGCCAAGACCTTTGACGGAACCCTGCTCCTAGCTTGACTAATCTGAATATCCACACGAGGTATAGAAAAATTCTGTCTAAGAGATTGAGACACTGTGTTTATATCACTTAAACCGTCCCTGGGAGTTGACTCAACGTCCTCCGTTCACACCTCCGAACAGCCAGAGTGGACCTGAGGCTCTGTAGAGGTAGGAACGGAGGATGGAGGACGAGACCCTGGCGATTGCCGGTGCCCCGAGCGCGTTGACTCCGTACGGGATTTATGTTTAAGACCCTTCCCGCCTGAAGACGATGCGACAGCTGCCGCCACTTCAGGAGTTGTTTTCCTCTTCTTGGTCAGGGACCGTGAAGTACTTGATCTATCTATCTATCTATTACCCGACGCCGTGATCCCCGAAGGAGTGGCCACGAACGAACCACCTCCATGCACCTCTGTCCCCAGTCAGTCGACGCCCCTCCCCCCAACCAGCACCGCCTTCGTTCATATACTTCCTCACTTCATCCTTCCACCTCTCCTTCAGTCTACCTCTCCCTCTCTGTCCCTCCACCTCGCTCTCGTACACCCTCTTAGTCATTCTCTCGCTTTCCATACGTTCCATATGGCCGAACCATCTCAAGTTGTTCCTTTTCACACTTTCAAGCACATCTACCTCCACACCACACCTCCTTCTTAATTCTTCATTCGTCTGTCTATCCCTCCATGTAACTCCGCACGCACTTCTTAAGTAATTAATTTCCACTGCTCTCACTCTTGGTCTGAGTCTCTCAACCAACGTCCATGCTTCGCTTCCGTAAGTCAGTGTCGGGATTACCACACTGTCATGCAAGGACTTCTTCACTTCCATACTGACCACCCTATTTCTTGTTACTGCTTTCAGCGTTCCTACAACCCTCTTCCCGTGTTGTACCCTTTCCCGCACTTCTTCATCCATAGTCCCATCTTTACTCAACACACTGCCCAGATACTTAAAAGAGTTGACGATCTCCATAGCCTGACCGTTCAGCTTCACCTCACACTCTGTGACTTCACCCCTTTCGAAGATCATAACCTTGCTCTTCCCCGCATTTACCTTCAAACTCCGTTTTTCGCACACTGTTCCAACTCCCATTCATTATCACTCATCAGAACTGTATCATTCACAAAAAGCAGTATAGGTAGCTTCCACTCATTTCCCTCCCTTTTCAGAGATACACCAACATCCACTGCTCTTGATAGTATTTCTTTCATGACTCCATCCATATATACAGTAAACAACCACGGGGACATCACACACCCGTGTTTCAAACCAACATTCAGGTCAAAGAACTCGCTCTGCTCACTCTCCACACATACTGCCGCCTTTGCACCCTCATACATGCTCTTCACTGCTTTCAGCAACTTGCCATCTACTCCGCATATTCTAAGTACTTTCCACAAACCTTCTCTATCCACTCTGTCTTAGGCCTTCTCCAAGTCCATAAAGGCAACATACACCTTTTGTTTCTTCTCCAGATATTTCTCCACAACACAATTCAGGGTAAAAATCTGATCTACACATCCTCTTCCCTTTCTAAAACCTCCCTGCTCGTCGCCTATCCATTTCTCCGTTCTCACTCTCACTCTCTCAATCACTACCCTACTGTACACCTTCCCTACTACGCTTAGAAGACATATTCCTCGGTGGTTACCACACTCCTCTTTCCCCTTTGCCCTTATATAGGGGGACTATTATGCCAGTCTTCCAGTCATCGGGTGCACTCCCCTTCTCCCATGCTAGTTTGCACATTTTCCATACCCATTCGATCACCATCTCACCACCATACCTCAACATTTCCCCACACACTCCATCTGTTCCTGGTGCTTTCCCCAACTTCACTCTTTTTATGGCTTCCCACACTTCTGACCTCCTGATCCCCACCTCCTCCTCCACTACTTCTCTTCTTCTCCCTCCCATACCATATCCAACTATGTTTGCTGGCTCTTCATTCCTTACATTTAGCAACTCATTGAAGTACTCCCTCCATCTTTCGACTCTCTCTTGCTTCTCGGCTAGCATTCTCCCATTCTTATCTTTCACACCCTTACTTGATGACCTAGAGGATTGTTTGAGAGGCGATCTCGATCTTGATCTGGGTCGATCTGGTCGTGGAGATACCGACCGTGCCTTCTTGCATCGGCCGGGGGGGGGGGGGGGGGTTTACAGTATTTGACTCGTCACTGCTACTAATAATTTCTTTTGATAAAACTTTAGATTTAACTTTAGATTTTGTGCTGGACCAGGATGAAGGAGGTTTTAGAACTTGTGTTTTAATAATTAGATGATCCCAAAGTGCTTCATGATCGCACTGAAGAGCCATGTGTGCGATGTCCTTCGTATAAATGTTAAAAGTTGCTTTGATCTCCAATAAAGCTACTTGACAAGAAGGATCACGATGGTCTAATAACCCACTCCGAGGGTCTGAACGATTCCCGCCCCTTTTAGACGACCAGATTCCCCTGGATCGGTCCAAGCACTTAACACACTTCACGCAAAGTTTATGGGTAAAGACTGGGATGCACAAACAAGTTGGAGTTGAACACAGTGTTACTAAAGGCATGATGGACTACCACCTCCCCGCCTGGATCGGCCCCCCTACCTGGTTCCCGTGCCGAGGTCGCTGTGTGGTGATCTGGAAAGAAATTTCCAAGAATCAATGCTCATAAGGATAAACCGAGACATTCACACATTATATACTTCGAATACGCCGGAAAACTAGATGTAGCACCACTTGCTACTCTAATATTCCATCGTATCCTCCTTATTTAAAAGATCTCTGATGATCGTTTCTATGAAGGTAATATGACTGCTTATCTATGACACTTCGTATCACTGACCTATACGACTGACTATTCCTATAGAATATGTATTGGCAACTATCCTACCGTCTTGTTTGACGAGCGATAGTTTTAACCCCACTTAGGCCTTTCCGCCGCGATGACGGATTCAAGGTCGTTCTCCGTCGCGTGAGGATATCTGTATACATAGGCGAGTCCTTCCGGCTGAGCCGAAAAACCCCTGTTGAAGCCTTCTCTTCCGCCGGGGATTCAAGTGGTACTACAACCACGCCGGGTTTATTGGATCTATTCCCTGCCAGCCAAGGCGAGCCTCCGGTACCAATTTCTGACAATTGATCGCCGGAGGGAAACACCAAACCCTTTGTGAGTACTAACTCGTCTGTCCAAGATAGTAACACACAAAACAACAAACATACGTCAGGACGTCTCCTGACACCTTCCAATCATGTAAAATATCACTACATGAAAGAGAAGGACACTACTTAAGGCTACACTTATTATTTAATTCAATAATCAATAAATAGTCCTAGCCATAGAATAATACCCCTACAATGAGGCTAGCCACGAGGCCTAGGGCAAGCAGCACGACGACACCCGACAATCTTACCTCCAGCGACGAAAACAGCAACCAGCCACCACACGTCGCCCCGAGCCAAAGGGGAAAAAGGCAGCACCAAACTCCAGAAAGTTCATCACCACGTGGGGCAACTCTTGAACCAGAGCGTCTGCATAACGATAACAAACACCAGCTACCCCCATCTTAGTCTTTTCATAATTGCTGAGGGGCACAGGGCCCTGGGTGGGGCTTTGGTTTCCCACGTTTCAGTACCCTCCTCAGCTCCCCGCCATGAAGTGGTTTCGGTCACCCAGGCTTTATTGTGGTCGGCAGGGCGGGTTCTGTGGGGGCGCTCGGTTATGGCCTTGGCCTTGCTTGGGGCCTTGGGGCTGTTCGGCCAGGCAGCTTGGGGAACAACAACAACCCCCATCTTAGTGATGGCAAAGTAGCGGAGCCCAGCATAAACACAGCCTCCTAAATAACTAGTAAAGGCAAAGCTAAATGCTGAAAACAAAAAATAAAAACAAAGGCGAGCATGCCCGAAGGGGACCGCATAGACGCCTAACACTGTACCCTATATTACAGTTTCTTACAGTTTCTTACAGTAGATCCTCTGGAAAAAGGCAAACTAGGCCTGTGTATCCAGCTCAGTGCCAGTACTTGCACTACTGCAGTCATTCACGGTGTTGGCGGCGGCGGCAGCAGACGCAACATTTCTACTATTCTGTATTTTTGCTTTATAATCAAACTTCAAATCTTGTCTTCCCCATGCTTTATCATGATTACTTTCAATGGGGACACCCGTCCTAACTAATCTAAACCTATTCTAGAACATCTCAGATAAATACAAATGAGCAAAAGACTCGCTAAGAGACGAAAGAATGCAGAATAAAGAGAGGACGGAAGCCGCATCCACTCGGCACTAACACAGGGAGAGGAAGAACGTTATGACGCTGGCCAGATCAGCGTCTCGGATAAAATCCGCACGAGAAGACATCCACAAAGTTGGGAAGCTTGATTATAGCAATTCTTAAGTTAATTTTTTTTTTTTTTTTTTTTTTTTTTACGAAGTTTTATCGTAGTGAGTACCCAATCATACGGACGATTCCGTAAGAGAATCAGCGTACCCTTACGATGTGGCCTCTTATCTCCCTGTGGCGGTAGTTTCAAACGAGCTGATGCAAGGGCTTGAAAGAGTGCTATTAAGTAATAGGCATATCGTCAATGATGGAGGGGCCACTAATAAATATACAGTACTCAGGCACATACCCCATAGCTGGGGGTGGTAGACTCTTTGCTATCTATCTATATACACCTCTCCCTCAGTATCCGATGCATTGGTTTACGATATTTCACACATACGATCGATCTATATTAGTATATATATTAGTGTCATTTCAGGCTTCTCGGAGAACGAAATAACAATCGTGGGAGGGGACCTCAATGGTCATGTGGGAGCATCTGCAGATAGATACGAGGGGGTACATGGAGGAAATGGTTACGGAAGGAGAAATCTAGAAGGCGAATATATATTGGAGTCCTGCGTTGCACTCAACATGGTTGTGTGTAACACAAAGTTCAAGAAAAGACAGAGCCACCTGATCACATAGAACTCTGGGGTCTCCAGTAGCCAGATAGATTACTTCTTGGTTAACAGGAAAGACTGGAAACTACTTTGAGATGTAAATGTCATCCCAAGTGAAGAATGTATCCCCCAGCATAAGCTACTTGTGCGTGACATGAGCTTATACAGAGATCCTAAGCGCAAGAAGGTTTACATACCCAAAAGGAAAGTGTGGCTGCTGAAGGACAAGGACGTTAGGGATAGGTTTCATAGTGAACTGGAGGAAATGAAAAGAAATAAGGAAGCTAGGCCTAACGATGTAAATAGCCAATGGAACTTTCTTAAGCATAGCCTTATCGCTGCCACTGACAAAGTCTGTGGGAAAACAAAGGGTCACCCCAGGAATAAGACCTCTTGGTGGTGGAACGATGAGGTAGAACATACTGTGAAAGAGAAAAGGAGATGCTTCAAAGCATGGAAGAAAGGAGGCAGCAGGGAGGAATACCAGGCAGCTAAACGAACTGCCAAAATAGTTATTTACAATGCTAAAAATCGCATTAAGGACCTGGTCCTCGAACAAGTGTGTAACACTGACAATCCCAATGGGATCTTCAACCTAGCTAGGCGAGTTAAAAATGACAGTAGGGATATTATAGGTGAACAGTGTGTTAGAAAAGATAATGGGAAGATTGTGTATGCAGAAAATGAAATCAGAGAAGCATGGAAGGTACACTATGAACGATTGCTAAATGTAGAGTTTGAATGGGATAAGGAACAGCTTAGTATCGAAAAACCAATATCTGGGCCCCCTCCTTTGATAGCACCAGCTGTAGTGAGCGGCGCAATCAATAAAATGAAGGACGGTAAAGCTCCAGGTTGCTCCGACATTGTCGCTGAGATGATAAAAGCCTCAGGGGAGATTGGTGTAAACTTAGTCACTGAGTTGATAAACACCATGGCGGGTGCCCAACCCCGAAAGGGGTTGAAATAGGGGAGCTATCCCCCCGCCAAAGGCGGCTTTCTAGGGCCTTTCCTAGCTGATGCTGAGAGGATTGGGTTCTAGTCATGTGGTGATGGGCTGGTCTATCAGACTGAGAACTGAGCAATCTCTGCCATACCCATAGCTTACTCTTACTGTTCCTTTTACTTATATATTTTCTAGATCTCAAGTGACGGCGTCTCTTCCGTGGAAGATTGGCAAGATTGGCAGCCAAAGCGTCACATTTTTCCTTTGCCCCTCAACTTTCTCTTCATAATTGCTGAGGGGCACAGGGCCCTTGGTTTCCCTGGCGTTTCCGCACCCTCCTTAGATCCCCGCCATGGAGTGGCTTCGGTCACCCAGGCTTTATTGTGGTCGGCAGGGAGGGTTCTGTGGGGGCGCTCGGTTATGGCCTTGGCCTTGCTTGGGGCCTTGGGGCTGTTCGGCCAGGCAGCTTGGGGAACAACAACAACAACACCATTATTAAAGATGAGAAAATCCCAGAGGATTGGCTCAAAAGTGTAATAGTAAATATATACAAAGGAAAGGGGATGCGCTAGATAGAGGAAATTATAGGGGCCTGAAAATGCTTGACCAAATCATGAAGGTCTGTGAGAGAGTCCTTGAGGGTTTGATCAGGCAAAGCATCTCTATTGATGATATGCAGTTTGGTTTTATGCCAGGACGTGGTACAACCGATGCTATCTTCATAGTCAGGCAGATACAGGAAAGATACTTACTAAAAGGCAGGGATCTTTATTTTGTGTTTGTAGACCTAGAGATGTTGTGCAGTGGGCTATGAGGAAACTTGGTGTGGAAGAGTGGCTGGTGCGTGTGATAATGAAGATCTATGAGGACTCGCGAAGTGCAGTGAGGGTGAAGGGTGTACGGAGTGATGAGTTCGCAGTCCGTGTTGGAGTCCATCAGGGTTCAGTGTTAAGCCCCCTCCTCTTTATTATGGTCTTGGAGGCGCTGTCTAGAGTTTTTAGAGGCGGACTCCCGTTGGAACTGTTTTATGCAGACGATTTAGTCCTAATAGCTGACAGTATGTAGGATGCTGAGGCCAAATTCAGAGCGTGGAGAGAGGGCATGGCGAGCAAGGGTTTAAGAGTCAATATTAACAAAACCAAGGTTATGCATTGTAGATTGAGACGAGGCAATGTAGAAAGGAGCGGTGCATACCCATGTGCAGTGTGTGGAAAGGGAGTGGGCGTTAACTTAATTCAATGTAGCATCTGTCGATGTTGGGTACACCATGGGAGTAAGCGCTGTAGTAGAATAAAGGGGCCCCTGCCGAAGGATAAGTCAGAAATAGAGAAATTTGAGTGCGTAGTGTGCAAAGGCGAGCTTGTGTTAAGTGATGATCCTGTTGCTGTGAATTTTGGAAATGAGTCTTTGGAGCTGGTGAACAAGTTTTGTTACCTAGGAGATACCATCTCTGCCGGTGGTGGGGCCGAGGCTGCCACTGTTGCTAGAATTAGGTGTGGCTGGGGGAAGTTCAGAGAATTGATGCCAATCCTGACCATGAAAAGAATGCCTCTCCCCCTGAAGGGAAAGGTGTATGCCTCATGTGTTAGAAGTGCAATGACGTATGCCTCAGAAACATGGGCCGTTAAAGTAGAGGATGTCAACAGAATGGAGCGTAATGAGATGAGAATGGTGAGATGGATGTGTGGGGCCAGGCTACAGGATAGAATAACAAATGTTGAGCTGAGGAGACGTTTAGGTATAAAGAGTATTAGCGAGGTGATGCGTACAAGTAGACTGGGATGGTATGGACATGTGGAGAGAATGGATGAACAAAATTGGGTGAAAAAATGCAGGTCTGTGATTGTGGAGGGAGCTGCACCAAGGGGTGGACCGAGGAAGACCTGGGATCGGACTATACGCGCCGATCTCAAATCCAAGAACTTGACAAGTGAAGCAGCCCTTAACAGGGTTGCCTGGAACGCTGCCATTAGGACAAGAGACTGAAACTGCACGTATGTGTGGAACACTCAGTCTTAAAATGTTACGTATGTATGTATGTATGTACCCGCTTCCCGATTTACGATGGGCTGTGACTCAAGTATCCGATCGCCAGGCCAATCAGCCGAGCGCATCGCAAGTCTGCAGGCATTTGTTTGCGATCGTAGCACCTTGACGCCGCCACAGCTAACTCCCACAACCACAATGGCTTGGTGATGGGCTGGTCTATCAGAGTGAGAACTGAGCGATCTCTGCCATACCCATAGCTTACTCTGACTGTTCCTTTAACTTATATATTTTCTAGATCTCAAGTGACGGCGTCTTTTCCGTGGATTGACCTCCCAATCTACCAAGATTGGAAGCTAAAGCGTCACATTTTTCCCTTGCCCCTCAACTTTCTCTTCATAATTGCTGAGGGGCACAGGGCCCTGGGTGGGGCTTTGGTTTCCCGGGCGTTTCTGCACCCTCCTGAGCTCCCCGCCATGGAGTGGCTTCGGTCACCCAGGCTTTATTGTGGTCGGCGGGGAGGGTTCTGTGGGGGCGCTCGGTTATGGCCTTGGAATTGCTCGGGGCCTTGGGGCTGTTCGGCCAGGCAGCTTGGGGAACAACAACAACAACAACAACAACCACAATGGCTTTATTGTGGTCGTCAGGGAGGGTTCTGTGGGGGCGCTCGGTCATGGCCTTGGAATTGCTCGGGGCCTTGGGGCTGTTCGGCCAGGCAGCTTGGGGAACAACAACAACAACTCCCACAACTCGGCCCAGTCTTTCCCGCGCTTGCATTTGGATTATAACACAGTGTTAGTGTCCGCGATCACAATGAATTATTACCTTATTATCACGAGTGCAAAATCAGTGATGGCTTTCAAGCGACCAGCAAGCTCCTCTTCATCTGATGTGAAGCCCAAAAGCGCACAAAAAAGCTTGTTTGGAAATTAAGCTAGAAATGATCTAGCGTCATGAGGCTGGTGAGGGCGCCAACCCTATTGTCCGGGCCCTCTCGCTAGCCCAGTCTACCGTCTCTACGGTCATCCAGAAAGC